>CM062809.1:515763061-516155858 GCA_031772625.1 Pinus tabuliformis
TAGGCTCTTTAAAAATTCAACAGAAATTGGTAGATGAACAAGAGTCTTTGTCTATTTTTTGTCCTAAATGTAGGAAATGCATCATTTAAGAGGATGTCTTGTTGATTTAAATGTGTGATTTTTGCAGAAAACCATGCCATCGAGAAATTCCCCTCCATACCAGGATTAAAAGTTGTACTTGGAGAGAACTCCGTACTTGAACCATTACATGAAATGGGAGCACAGAGAAATTGGCCTGAGGTAAGTGTAGGTATGGTTCTTCAATCTTCACCGCATTCTTTTGGTCATAATGCATATCCATATTCCTATTATAACAGTCATCACTCTCAACCTTGGCAGCATGGGAACCATTATCAGTATGGGAAACCTCCTCAATACTGACAACAGGATGGAGAGGGTCAAACTATTCACATCAGTCCTATCCTGCACCAATTCTGCCATATCCTCCTACATATGCACCTCACCATATGTCACAACCATCCTTTTCTCCCCTACCTCAACAAAGTCGACCGATACCACCATTATCTTCACCAAAACCTTTTCGACCACCCCAACTGCCTGCTCAACCGGTACCAAATCCTAATAATAAGGCGGTGCAATTGATCCATTCTGTTGAACCACCCCCTTCTCCTATTTACCAAACCTTGCTGGTTGGGATACATGAGCTTCAATTGAGATCGGGAAGGGTAGTCAAACCAGAAAAACAAAAACAACCCATGGTGATCATTGAGGAGAAAAATGAGGAGGAAACTCCTAGTCATTCGAAAAAAAATGTCACCACCATTCCCACACCATCAGAGTTACCATCTTCTTCAAACTAGCCTCCCTATCCAGAGAGGCTAGTTATGGAGAGGAGTGACCCCGAGTCTAGTCTGGCTTCTGAGCTGAGGAATCTTTGCATAAAGGTCCCTTTTCTTCAGGCTATTAGAGAGATCCCCATTTGCACGAAAATCATTAGGGAACTCTGTCTCAAAAATCCAGGGAGGAAGAGAGTAGAACCTCAGATCATACAATTTGTTGGTCGAGCAGCCAGGTTAATGACAGGATGTGCACAAATGGAAAAGTACACCGATCCTGGAAACTTGGTTGTTTCTATTTAGATAGGCGATATCCTTGTCCCCAATGTGTTAATAGACCTGGGTGCGACCATCAATGTCATGACTAGGCAGACCATGGATTAGCTTGGGTTGGTCCATATTCATCCCACCTCTACTTTACTTGAACTTGTATACTGATAAAAAATCAAGCTAGGTGTGTTAGATGATGTGGTTGTCTCCATAGATTCTTGGGAATACCCCACAGACTTTATTGTGCTTTAGCCAAAAAATCCTGTGGGTGGACATCCCTTGATTTTGGGATGACCATGGCTTGCCACAACCGATGCTTACATTGGATGTCGCTCTGGTGATATGTATATTTCACATGGAGACTCTAGGAAGAAATTCACCTTATACCACCTGCTAGATCTATTCAGGAGCTCAAGGAAACTTTGTGGTTGGATTGCGATAACACTGATGACGAGACTCAACATGTTTCTTTGATCCACCATCATACCAAGTCTACTAAGGAGGTGAATTACGAGATTTCTTGAATAACCTAGACACAATGCCTAATTTTGACATGTTTCGTCAAATCTTTAGTCCAGATTTTCAAGGAAATTTTGATTCTCAAACCCTCCTCATCACTAGTCTTAGTAGCATCTTCCTACACTCTTGAGCCCGAGACTACTCTTGTTGAAATTAGTCCAGGAAAATCCTTACATATCAGTTCAGACCTAGACTCATCTCAACAAGAGCAGCTTGTTGATTTGTTGCGTGATCACCTTGATGCCTTTACATGGAGTTACGAGGACATGAAAGGCATACCTCCTGAAACTTGTACTCACCATATTTATATTCAGGAGGGAGCCCAACCTATTCATCAACCCCAAAGGTGCATGAACCCTGTGCTAAGAGATATTGTGAAAGAAGAATTACAAAAACTCTTGGACGCTAATTTTATATATCCTATATCTGATAGCTAGTGGGTCTCCCCATTGGTAATAGTCCTAAAAAAGGATAGGATATGGCACATCTGCATTGATTATCAAGAACTTAATAAAGCCACTCTCAACGATTACTTTCCCTTCCTTTTATCGGTAAGGTGCTAGATACCCTTGTTGGTAAAAAGTATTTTTCATTTTTAGATGCCTGCAGTGGTTAAACCAAATTCATATCGCACCCACAGATCAAGATAAGACTACCTTTACATGTCCATGGGGTACATTTGCTTACTAAGTGCTTCCCTTTGGACTATATAATGCCCCAACCACCTTTCAAAGGGTTGTTCTGGCCATTTTTGCTAATCTCGAGTGTGTTGAGATCTTATGGATGATTTTTTAGTGTTTGGTAAATCATTCCAAGAAGCCCTCAAAAATTTAGAAAAGTTCTTTTACATTTCCAAGAGGCTCACCTTGATTTTAGTGAGAAAATTATAGATTAATGTGCAAAGCAGGAGTATTCCTTGGACATTTGGTTTCCAACAAAGGTATCCAGGTAGACCCGACCAAAATAGAAGTTATCTTGCGTCTTCCTACACCCAAAACACAAAGGGAAGTAAGAGGGTTCCTGGGACATGCAGGCTATTACAGGAGGTTCATTGAGAACTTTTCTAGGATAGCTACCCCATTTTCTGATTGTTAGCTAAGGATAGTGAGTTTTTTCTGGTCCACAACTTGCCAATAGTCTTTTGAGACATTAAAGGAAAAATTAGTGCAGGCACCAATTTTGAGAGGTCCCAACTGGTCCCTTCCATTCCACATTTCCTTTGATGCCTCAGATATTGCCATTGGTGCAACTTTAGGACAAGAAGAGAACAAACAATCCTATGTTATTTACTTCATCAGTAAAAATTTGTCACCCACCGAATTGAACTATACAGTGACCAAGAAAGAGTTTTTAGCTGTAATTTTTTCTATCAATAAATTCAGACACTACATCACAGGATATGAAGTATTTGTGCATACTGATCATTCTATGATAAAATATTTAATGAATAAACCATTGGCTAGTGGTAGAGTGACTAGGTGGTTATTGTTGTTGTAGGAATTTAATGTTCCTATTCTTTATAGATCAAGAAAATCTAATGTTGTAGATGACTATCTTTCTAGATTGAATAATATCGGTGAAGTAATTCCTATTGATGATGATATCCCTGATGAACATATTTTTGTTGTGTCAGCAAAGTCTCCATGGTTTACTGACATAGCCTACTATTTAGTCACCGAAAAAACACCACCTCACTTATTCGCTCGTGAAAAGCAGAATATCATATTAAAAAGTGCTTCATATTCTTGAATCCAAGGAGACCTCTTTTACATTGGACCAGATCTTATCATTCGTAGATCTGTAAGAGAGGAATAAGTGTTTGATATACTGAAATATGCCCGTGATGAAACTTGTGGTGGTCACTTCGTTGATAAGAGAACTAGATATAAAATCTTACGCATTGGATACTTTTGGCCTTCCTTGTTTAACGATGCCATACAATATATCAAGTGATGGGATAGTTGTCAGCGAATGGGTCAACCTGTTCAAGCAAACGAAATGCCTTTATGTCCTCATATTATGATTGATCCCTTTGAAAAATGGGCTATCAACTTCGTAGGACCAATAAATTCAACATCCATGAATAAAAATCATATATTGGTTTGCACTGATTTTGTTACAAAATGGGTAGAGGCTAAAGCTGTTTCTTTTTCTATAGAAAAAGTTGTTTTTGAATTTATGTTTAGTGAAATTTTTACTAGATTTGGTGTTCCTAGAGAGATTGTTACTGACAACGGGTCGTCGTTTATTTCTAATCTGCTACAGGAATTCATGGATCAATACAAAATTCGGCATAGGAAGTCCACTCCGTATCACCCGCAAAGAGAACGTCCAGGTGGAGTCTACCAACAAGGTGATTGAATCCATCCTCACCAAAACAATAAATTTGCATAGGAAGGATTATGCTAGTCGGTTAGCT
Source organism: Pinus tabuliformis (assembly GCA_031772625.1). Taxonomy (NCBI): domain Eukaryota; kingdom Viridiplantae; phylum Streptophyta; class Pinopsida; order Pinales; family Pinaceae; genus Pinus; species Pinus tabuliformis. The sequence goes on from CM062809.1 coordinate 515,767,067, forward strand.
GAAGCCTTATGGGCTTATCGAACCACTTGGAATAACATCACGTGACATACACCATATGAGCTGGTATACGGGAAACAAGTTCTTTTGCCAATAGAATTCCCGATAATAACTTTTCGAACAACAATTCAGTTGGGAATAGATCTCCCAGAAGCACAACAACAACGTCTATTACAGTTAAACGAGTTATATGAATTTCGAAGAGATGTTATTAAACAGAATGTGTCAGTACAACAACAACGCAAAAATTGGCATGATAAGTCTATCAAGAATAAGCAGTTCCGACCAGGTGATTTGGTACTTCTGTATGACTCTAGATTTAAACATTTCAAAGGAAAATTCCATACACGCTGGATGGGACCTTACGAAGTAGTCATAATTTTTTAGAATGGGTTGTAGAGATCAAAACTATTAATGGGAAAGATTCAGTATTCCTTGTGAACAGAAATAGACTCAAGGTATATTTTCAACCCCTCACAAAGGAAGACTTCATGCAGCAAGTGCAACAACAATCTGAGCTAGAGATGGTAGGTGGCTATGCCAACCTATTATAGATATTATTCTTTCTTTCCAAAAATAAAGAAAAAAAAAACAATGACAAAAAATGACAAAAACTAAAAATAAAACAAGAAAAAAATATTTTCCAGTGATTGTGAAAATTAGTTTGCTGACATGGTCACAGAAGGATCAACTTGAAAACCAACATGTTGGCAGGAAGATCAAAATTATAATAAAATGGGAATGTTGCTTGATATTTATATGTGCTAACTGTCACCAAGAAGAAGTAGGTTTTTAAGTGCAGGAACCAAGCCCTTATCCAAGTTTGGGACAACTGACATGGAAATTTTTATGCAAGCAACACTCAATTCCCATTGCATTTACTTTTGGTTCGGCACTATTCAGGCAGATTTTTGAGGTGAAATTCTTCCCTTCTTCTATTTCCTTTTTGTAAATTCCCTTCTATTTTTTCTTCTTCATCCTATGGAAATGAACCTTCCCTTTCTTCTAAATAAACTGCCCCTATCCAATTTTGTTTTTCCCTCTTTTCCCCTGAATTTATTTTCCCTTTCCCTTTTTCCATATGCCCTCTTGGTGGTTTCACACTTGAATTCCCTGTTGAATTTCCTTCCCATTCTAAAATTTACTCCTTTCCCACTTCTTTTCTCCCTCATGGACTGTATTGCAGGATCTGATCAAAATTCATGGATTAGATCAAAGGCATGTATCACTACCAAGAAACTAGCGAATAAAACATCCTTTGGAAATCTCACAAATATTTCAAGATTTAGCTCACAGATTGTATTTTTTTAGAAACCTTTTTCAGATATTCTGCAACATCAATTAGTGCAGGAACAGTGATGTCCCTTGGTACAAGAATGTATGTTCCAGTGCAAGAACATTATTTTAGGTGGAGGAACACACGTTGTTGTGTGTCCTGATGAGCACAAGAACATGTGCCCAGTGCAGGAATAGTAGTAGTCTTCAGTGCAGGAATGTATGTTCGAGTGTAGGAACCAACAATTCCTTAGTGAAAGAATGTATGTTATGGTACAGGAATGTCTGGTGCAGGAATGCATGCTTGAGGCCAAAGTTCAGTCCAAGGATAAAAGGGGATTTATTTTTATGTTTGGTACAAAAATCACGCTCAAGCACAACTGACTGCACTACTTTAAAATGATGTCATGCAATGATTTTATTTCATAGATGATTAGACTTTGTTCATCATTACTAATTAGGAAATATTTTTTAAGTACATGGACATTTAATTATGAAAACCTATCTCTATGTAAGTTAACATGTGTGCCTTGTATGAAATCATGAGTTGATCAAAGGATGTGTGCGAAAATATCCCAAAATCCAACGTTCATTTTTGAAAAGCCTACTGATAATTAAATGATGACCCACTCATATATAACACCTCACATTCTCTCACATAACTTCCTCCATTACCACCTCCCACCACCAATCATTATTACTGCATGCATGATTAGATCAGGTCGTATCATATCCTTTCCCAAGAACTGAGATTTTCATGAGTGTGGTCGTTAAAGAAAAAATCAATATAGCAATGTCTAGTTCATTCGGAAATTTCGAATTTCTCAGTCCTGAACCCCCCTGCTAATTAACTCTCTCAAATTTTGAGTAGTTGAGCGAATTCGAACAAGCAATGGCACCTATTCGAATTGAACCATGGTCTGTGAAGGAAGTAGAGAAAATGATGAAGTACAAGAACAGTCTGTCCATAATGCAGGAAGCAGGATTTCTCTCATTCTTGCTAAAGTTTGATGGTTTTGATTCAGTCGTGGCATTAGAATTTTCCCGAACCTTTGATGGACGCAGAGCCAAGGTGGGGTCTCTAGAGTTTGAAGTGATAGAGTAGACTATTTCGTAGGCTACAGGGCTGGCAGCCATAGGTGAACAGTGGTTCAAGAAAGGAGAGCTCGAAAAAGGGGCTTGGCATAGATTTGTAGTCAATAAAAAGCATAAGGTGGACTGGAAAAATAGGTTGCCACAAAGAGATATGATCGAGAAATGGAGACACCTGCTGTACATTTTGCAGAAGTTCCTCACTTGTGAGGGACGATATTCCATAACCTTCCTATATCACATCCTCTTGCTGTTACACTTTGAGTCAGTTAAGTTGATTAGTTTGCCTTACTTCTTGCTTAAAACTTTGGAAAAAATGTCAAAGGGTGTTAAAAAAAGTCAAGAAAGTCAGGTGGGGGTGTCATGCAGAAAGAGTCAATTTTGCGGACAAAACCAACCTCCCTAGAAGCTTAAGCCTTTCTAGTGACAAACAAGACAATTAAGAACAATCCTTCTCTAAATATGCATTTACAATATAAGAAATCAAGTGTTTAGATCCTACCTGTAGTCCAACGCTGTTGTAGTAGTCCAGCCTCGTCGATCCGGATGAGCTCCTCCTTCTCTTTGAAACCTGCATTCACTAACAATCAAACGATTAAATAGCACCTGAATATCTCATAAAATAAAACATATTTAACATACAGACCAAGGAGTATATGAAACAACTCATAAATAACAAATTGTTGAGAAGAATGGACTTATTTGTATTAATAGGAAACAAAAGAAACCATTACAACCTGAGCCTAGGTGTTGCGCAAGTTCCTCCCAGGGTCCAGCAAGAGTTTTCCTTTACTTTGATCAGCTCACCCACTTCCAAATGAAGTCAAGAAAGGATGGGAATCTCTCCTCTCAAGCTCTATAAGGGAGTCCTAATCTCAGCAGCATCTACCCTTAGGAATGTTCAGCTTTCAACCTCCCCTCCCTCTGGCCCAATGCCTGTATTTATAGTGCTCTAGAGGAAGTTAATCAGGTCCACCATCAATGGGATAAGCCCCTCTTTGGATGGGTTAGCTCCCCTCTTGATGGGATAAGTTCCTCTTTCATAGGGATACATGAACCATCTGGAGGCGCTCAATACACGTCAAACAAGCTTCTAGAATGCTCTAGAAATGACCACAAGTAACTTTTTTGGAGTGAAACTTGCGCCTTTTGACCTTTACAGGAGTACGCACCCATTGCTTTACAGACAGAGCATACAAGTACGTAGGTATTGTGAACTTGAGGTGCGTACACGCAGGTAAGGCTAAGAGAAACTGCGTACCCAGAGATAATTGACTTTAAATGACTTTTCTCTCTTTCTTGGAGTTTGACATGAAAAGCAGAGGCATGTGACTTGCCAAGGAGGATAGTATGACAGTTGATGGAGCCATACTAACTATAGATAGTCATGGTGACAATTTTTAGTGTAACAGATTGCCCCCTAAAGTGCGAAGCCTGTAGTAGATTTAGGGTTTCATATCATCTAGGAGGGTGAAGTACTTTATCATTTCAAGGATTATCTTGTGGAGAGCCTGGTCAGAACCTGCAAATATTCAACACAAAATACATATATAAGATGATATCATCGCTGAGGTAGGCATTCCCATACTCAGATTGAAAACTTCAACTAACAATCTAACTACTGCTCTGATACAGGAATGATTTTGCAGTACATCATAATCATAGACACATGTAGACACAGTATGGATGCAGCCATCTGTTTATGATTAGTCTACTATATAATGAATACAAAACTCCTTGCAGCCTGGATGGTGGAAACTAGATCCAGGGTCTTCATTTCTACTTCCCAAATTGGTACGATTCTATCCATGCGAATAAATGAGTTGATGTCGAACATGGTAGAAACCACTTGATTACCAGTCAATGATGTAAACTGTTAACAAGTGTGAGAGAGACCACTAGTGATTTCAATGGTTCTCAAAGTACCCAGTACAATCCATGAGATGCGAATGAATGGGTTGATGTCGAACATGTCACGGAATCCTTCGATCGAAAGTCAATGATGTAAACTGTCGTCAAAGGCGAGAAACCAGCCATTGATGCATGCAGACTTCAAGGTACTGACGATTTCTAAGTCATCTCTCTAGATAATGTGCTGATGTCGATAGAAAGCGACCCGTTGCAGGCAAGCCCACAACATGAAATCATAGTTCAAGTTGAAGAAATGTTGTTGTAAGGACTGACTCAGGGATGGTCAAAATGGATGACAAGTATTTTGCATATGAATGGTTTATTTGCAGAGACCTCTTGAACACATAACGACACGACAGATGGCTTGGCGACGATTGACCCAAAGTTAATACCCAGAAACGGTTGAAGACTTTCAAAGTGGTTTAATCAACTTTAAGACAAGGATTTCCCAACCCAGGTGAATGAAAAGTGTCGTGTTCAAGAGTGGTAATAAGGTTTTTTCTGTGACAAAGGATAACAAATAGGCTCATTCTTCTCTCTTTTCCCCCACCATTTCTGGCAAGTACCTCTTTATTTTTTACAAGCTTGAGGAGGATAACATATGCTTGATTATAAGCTCATCCTTCGGATGAGTCCAACTTAGTTTAGATTCGAACCCTAAGAAGGAGTGGTCCGTTCCTGTTTGTAATCGAACAGGTCCTTTACTGTGAAATTTTAACGAGTCCAGTATAGGAGAAACTCGGCGTTTTTCAATTTTAGAGAGTCTGAAAAAACTAAAGAAGACTCCAGGGTTGAACTTTTTCGTAAATTTGTGTCTCCCAAGCCCGAAAAAGTATAAAATAATACTTGAGAGAACCGCTTGATCTTGCGACCAAGGAGTACTTTCATGATTAGTGTCTCTGACCTGAAAAGTAAAAAGCGATCAAGGGCACGTCGTTTTATTTCCAGTATCAAATTTGAAACGACAAAAATCTGGCAATCTTTTCGTGTTTTTACGGTCAGAAAAGGGCTATAAGAGGACCGTCTTTTAATTCCATTTTAACGAGTGTAAAAGAAACGCTCGGCAATCTTTTCATGTTTTAGGAGTCAGAAAAGGGCTTAAAAGATGACTCTGATGTCTTGGTTCGTGAAAAATAATAATTTTCCCTGAAAGTCCTTTTGTCCTGCACAAAAACAACACATTACTCATACCTGTTTAAGATAGGCAAAAATACATTGAAAAATATCCTTCCATGGTGAAAAATAAACAAACTTAGCATTCATTTATCCAAAAAACCTATAAAAAGACCTTTTACCATGTCATTTTTACCATTTTACTGTTGAGGGAGAGAAAAGGGCTTTTGGCAAGAAACTTTGATGAGCCCCAAAAATGTACAATTGTTTGGGCTCATTCAACCTCCTAATTTGGCTTAGTCCACCATTCTCATTTGTTTATTGCATGTTTTTGATTATTTTTATGTTAATAGAGTGAATTTGGTTAGTCATTATGCCAACAAGTCTAATGGGTGCTTTCTGTAGCCTTTTTGGTCAACTTGGAGACAAATTTGAAGGTCTTAATGAGCACTTGGCAGCCAAATTCGTGGAGAACAAGCTAGAGGATTTGTAGGAAGGTGTCCCCCTCATTTATGGGCCCTTACCTTGAATTCTCCACCATCAGCTCGGAGTTCAAGGGCCACCGAATCAATCAGCTCAAGGGCAGCCAAGCAAGTCAAGTTGGACTGCTGTTAACTCCAAGTCTTGGGCAGCCAAGCCCCTAACTTTTAGGAGGACTGTTGGGTCCTCAAATTGTATAAATAAGAAGGCTTGGGGCCTCATTTTGGTTAGCTAGTTGGTAGTCATTTTCGTAGCTAGTTAGTCATTTTGTTTTAGCCATTAGTTAGCTAGCTTGTAGTTCGATTTTTAGGCCATGGATTAGCTTTGCTTTCAGCTCATTCTCAAGCTCTCCTTATGGACAGTTTTGATGTACTTTTCATTTCTTGATTAATAAAGATGGATCCAGCTTTGCACCAGCTGTAAATCTTTCATGGGAGGCTGTAGCTCTTGGGGTTGGGCCCATCTCAAGCGCCCAGTACCTCCCTTGTTTCTCTTTATGTGTGTTTGCTGCATTCTTGAGAAAAAATCTGCTCTTTAGATTTAATTCATGCTGTGTTACTTAGGTTGCTTTTGATGGTTAAAGTAGTTTCTTATGTTTAAGATAGATTGGTAGGAGTTATTCATGCGTTTATATCTCTTTGATAATGTTTTGTTCACAGGTTGTACGTGATTCTTTTCATGAATAAGGTTGATGTCCACCGATTTCATTAACTTGTTAGATAGATCACATGATATTTCGATTGCATGCAAGATGTAGTTGGTTTGATCAAGTAACCACTATGCAGGGCATCTTCATCACCTCCTCGTTCATTTGAGCCTCGTTCAGATCAGCTCCTCCATCACCAAGTCTGTTCCTTCATCTCCCATCTTCTCTTTGCCAAGTAACCTTACCTTCTTCCCCATTGTTGTCTCAACCACCTTCAAGCCAAGTCAGCTTTCCACATCACCTCACCACTCCATCCATCAGTTCCTGGGTCACTTCAAACCCCCATCCTACCTCCATAACCATCCATGCATCTTCCATCAACCATCCATCCTCAAACATCCCATTTCAGAACATCCTGTAGAAGAATTGCAGACCTTCCTGTAGAAATCCCTGCGTTTCCTGTAGAATCCCCTGCAGACATCCTGTAGGAGGCCACTCACTCGGTTGCTGAGCCTCTGAACGTGAGGAACCTCTGTGGACTGATGCTAAGGATCTCTGGGGACCTCTCCTAGCCTCCCCAACCTTTCCCAAGCTTTCCTTCCTTCCGCATCACATCTGCACAACCAAACCCTAATAAGCACAAAATCACAATCACTCCATCCACTTAAAGAAAAAATACAAAAACATGTCTTGTAAGATGCAAGTAGATTAGATTCATGCATTCTCACTTATTAGAAGTAATGGCATCATTGGTAGAAGTTTCCTTCACATTCTTTGCATCATAGAGGTTAGACTAGTTAAATTAGGGTTTCCTAGGGTTTCCATGTTTTGATTTGCTTTCAGTTCATTTTTGCCAAGTAGATTAGTCTTCTTTGAGCTAGCTTTCGTCCATCATTTAACAAGCTTCTTCTGAGAGCCTATAGAAGTTGGCTTGAGCCCTAGCGGACTTGTGCCAGCTGACCAAGTGACAGCTGCGACAAGAGCTAGTACTTGTGCATACAGCACCGTCGCTTCCAAGTTTGTACGAACTACCGGGTTGATAAAATTAAGAGACAGGAAGCCCCAGGAGTTGTAGCATTATTGCTACAATACTGGAGCTCACCATCTTTTTGGTGCCGTTGCCGCGGAAGCGGCAGAGTATTGGTGATTGTTGGTACTCTTCTATTTTCCTTTACAACCTTCTGCTAAGTAGTTTATCTCATTTCCCTTATGCAATTTCATTTATGCAAAAGTAGATTAGCATTTCTTGCTTTCATAGATTAGTATTTCCTACTTTCATAGATTAGCCTTTCCTGCTTTCATAGATTAGCATTTCCTGCTTTCCTAGATTAGCATTTCTTGCTTTCCTAGATTAGCATTTCAATTCCGCAATTTCATTTCTGCAAGCGTAGATTAGCATTTTAATTTCGCAAGCGTAGCCTAGCATTTCATTCTTGCAATTTGATTTGAGCAAAATAGATTAGTCCTTTCCTGCTTTCATTTCAATTTCGCAAGATAGTTAGTTGCAGTTCAATCTATTTCATGCCTTGTAGGAGTAGAGATAAGTTAGAAAAATGATTGCACAACACCCCCACTGCTTCACACAGCCAACGTTCTTCTTCGATGGTTGTGATGAAAGAACCCCAGGGTGGACATCAAGACATATCTGAAGAACCTCTAGGGGAGAAGAATAAGAAAACATTCCTCTGGAGCAAATGGCTACAAGTAGAGATGTTGGGAGCAACATCTTGTCCAAAGATGAATTTGAAAATCAGACCAAAGATTTCAAGAGTGACATGAGGCAGTTTCTTGCCATGCAACTGGATACCTTGCGGATCCAGAAGAAGCAAGAAGAAGCCAAGAGGGCTTTGGTCATTTTTTGTCCTAGGTGCCTTAAAAAGCATCCTAGGAACGAATGTCCAATGCACTCCCTAGAAGTGTGTTTTGTATGTGAAGAATACCATCCTACAGATCAGTGCCCTTCCTTGCCCAGAATCAAAGCTGCATATCAAAGAGCCAAGGGAGCCACTGAATCACTCTATTATATGAACCAAAGGAGGCCACATGGACCTAGATCTTACCAGCAGGAACTGCAAGGGATACCCGAGACCTATTATGACCCTTATCAAGCCACTTTCATGCCTTCTTGGGATCCCCCTGCTCATCCTTTCTGGTCTACACCTCCTCCTTGGTCATATCCTCCTTGTTCCTTCACAGATCCATATTATGCCCAACCAGTTGCTCATTCATTTCACTCTTATGCTCAGCCACAGCCTCAGTGGAATGCACCTTATCAGGAGTGGAGGCCCCAGTACAACTCTCATCTCGCTCATTTTCCTCCACCACCTGCTCATCCACAACCATCGCCTCCTCCTCCACCAAGGCAACCCCAAATGCCTACCCAACCACAATGCCATCCATCTCCATCTCAAACTCACACCTCCACTCATCTACCCATACCACCATTTCCAAATCCACACATTGGAGTAGCTCAAACCAATTTCAAAGATGAGGCACAACATGTGCACATGACTCCTCTTGAGCTCAATGATGCTCACCAAAGCTCAGGAAAAGCATTGCAAAAAAGAGATCATCTTGAAAGCATTGAAGGATCCCATCCAGCAAAAGAAGATTCAAAAGAGGAGATCAAAGAACCATGGGATGCACTTGATAAAGAGAAGACATCAGAAGCAGAGATAAACAAAGATCCCTCATGGTTACCATTAAATCCTCCATGTACTCAAGAGAAAGATCAACAAAAAGAGGAAGATGAGAAAGTCATGATAGAAAGTGACATGAAGAATGATCCAGATCAGCAAAAGGACCAAGGATATCAAAGCTATATTGAGACATGGTTCCAGACAGTCACTAAGTTGCAGCAGTACTCTCTTCCTCAGCTATGTTTTGTACTTTCAAAGTCAGATCATTTTGTCTCTGAAAGTTGGATGGTTGTCAAAGCATGCATTCCGAGCCTTTACATCATCTTGTCTCTAATCTCGATGTGCATATGGCTCCATTGGAAGTATTCTTATACTTGAAAATGATTTTGTTTTTCAAGTAGGGTAGGGTAGAAAAAAGAAAAAAGAAAAAAAAGAAAAAAAGAAAAAAAAGAAAAAGAAAAAAATGAAAAAAGGAAAATAGAAATCTAAGGTGAAAACCTCCTCAGAGGCGCCTTAGGTTGGCTCATTGATTGAAAACCTCCATGAGGCGGTCAATGGGTTGAAAAAAAAAGAGAAAAGAGAAAAAGATCTTTGGGTGAAAACCTCCCTTGGAGGCGCCCAAGGCAGGCAATTAGGGTGAAAACCTCCATGAGGCGCCCTAGTTGTTTTTCAAAAAAAAAAAGAAAGAGAAAAAGAAAAAGAAAATAAAGCTAATCTCCATTTCATGTTGCAGTAATGACATTGCAGGTTAAAGAAGGACGTTTCATGACAGGAGGAGCACTCAAATCAAGGACAAAGGAGTTTTTGTGCCTTCTACAGGAAGTTTCGTATCTTCTACAGGAAGCTTACAAAAAAGCCAAATTGATCTCCGAGGAGGACCTGAAGGCTTGGAATATGTCCATGAGGCCTACCCACATCCATGTTTCCATTCCTCACCCCTTTTCCATCATTTTTTTCATGCCATTAAGCTTCTTTCCTCAAAACTGTGTCTTCTACAGGAAAGCTCTGTATTTCTACAGGAAACATCCTGTAGAACCTTTGGACGAGCCAAATCCAATTTCAACAGTGAATCTGACGGTGGGAGTCTATTGGTTAGGCCTGCAAGCACTTGTGTGTCCATCCCTTGCCTTCATCCATCACTTTTTCCACCTCCTTGTGCTTCTCATTGTGCTTCTACAGGAACTTCCTGTAGAAATTGTGGGAAACTAGCCATGCCTTTCAAAAAGTGGTTTGGCGAGCATGGTAGCTTCCTCAAGGGTTCAGAAGCCCTCATGTCATCTTCCAACTCCTCCTCCATCATCTCCATACCTGCATCACAAACAAAATTCATTTTGTCATCCCATGCATGCACATGCAAAAAGCTTTGAGGCAAAAATCCATAGAGCAGAATTTGTTTTTGCCATAACCTAAAAACCATGCATCCATTTGACAAACCGCTTTATGGGGAATTGTACAAGGTTGATGACAACATGCCTGAGCAGTTTCATGCAATTCCGATGCACGGTTTCCAAGAAATCCGCCTCCATCACCATCAGCCATTTTTGCATTTTCTCCATAACCGTGCATCCGTTTCAAAACCTGTTTCATGGGGAGATGCACATGGATGATAGTAGCCTACCCAAGCAGTTTCGGCCAATTCCGATGCACGGTTTCCGAGAAATCGACCTCTGAAATCTTCAGCCATTTTCCATTTTTCTCGAAATCCGTGCATCCATTGATCACGAATTTGCTATGGGAGATGCATAATGATGATATTAACATGCTCACCGAGTTTCAGATCAAACCGATCTACCGTTTGGGAGAAATGGCAAAAAGAAGTTCTGGTTGTGACCATGCAGCAGCAGCAGCTTGAACGGGCAGAGTTGAACGTGGAAATCAATGCACGCAGCTCAGATCCAGCCAGAGGACACCTGCACAAGGAAAAAAACAATCAAAGATTAGCAGCCAAGCCATCATGCAATCATAAAATCAATGCATGCAGCAAGGACAGGCCACAGTAGCTCACGGCAACCATTCAACTTCGAGGTATGTGACTAATCTCATTCTTCTATTGCATAGATTTAATTGGGAACTGCATAAACGAATGGGATGAGGGATTAAGCCACGAATGTAGCAAGGCTCAACTGATTGTCTGCTTCAGAACTCCGCCGGCAGCCACGCAGTGCACGTGGACAATGGACTCACGTAAAAATTAAAAAAAATTGTAAAAGAAAAAAAAAGTGATCGGAAGTTTAACTCTAGTGCAGTTGATTAACAAATAGAAGACATGCAGTTCATAAAATCACTGCAGTTCTAAAAATCCACGCACGCTTGGCCACTGCACTCCTTCATCACAAATCACGGAGAAATTAAAGACGGCTTGGCTGAAACTCATGAACTGCTGTCCATCTGCACTTTCCACATCCTCCACTGAAGTTTCCGCAATCTCTTAACTTTATATCCTCCACCGATCTTTCTCGGCCATTTTTCAAGACCCTTCGGCTTCTCGGCACTCTACAGGGAGCACTGTTTCATTCTACAGGAACGAGAGCCGCCTACAGGATGTCGTCTACAGGAAAGTGCAGCAGAGCAGAGAAGCCTGAGTTTCTCTTCATCAAGAAAGGTGAAAATAGCTGAGGTGGATCATGCTATTGATTTTATTGTTCGTTCACTTGCATGTGATATTGCAGAGGGTATGAAAGCCATAGAACTGCTTTTAGAGCTTTCAAAGGATATGGCTGTGTTGGCAAGGTACAAGGTTGTATCCTCCTCCTTGTAACAATGTCAAATAGTGACAATCCTAAAACTGCTAAGGATGCAAACGAAGTTCTGGAGAATCTCCCATGCAGTGAGCATCATGTACTGCAAATGGAATAGGCGGACTATTTCAAGCCCTTGCTACAGAACCTGAGAGAAGGGTCTGAAACAATGAAGATTGTTATGGCAAGTAAGTTGTCAGAGATAGGTTTAATAGATCAAAACAACGCTGCATTGCTCAAATAGGAGGTTGTATTTCCACTTCTTGAAATGATTTCCAATGTTCATTTGAAGTCAAAATTAGCAGCCATTGGGGCACTTCAAAATCTTTCAAGTTTACCTGAGAATGCGTTACAAATGATCAAAGATGGGGTGGTCTGACCCATCTTGGACCTTCTATGCACACCACTGGAAAAATGTATTTGCTTTGAGAGAAAAAGCTGCTAATACCTATGCAAACCTTGCTATGTCTACAGCATTGCCCCAAAGAACGAATGACACAACAGCTGCATCTTAAAAGTGTGATTCGGTATGAAGTTTTGCTCTACTCCTGGTTATACAGCAGCTTGAAACACAACTTGGGAATTCTCATTTTTGGCCTGTTTTGAAGCAATTGCAGATTGAAGGGAAATGCTGATTCATAGCAGTGATATGCAACACAGTTCAAGGAGAAGGCATCCCCAGCCAAGCAAGCAAAATCAGAGAAAATTGTTTCTACAGGAAGCCAACGAACAGTTTCTACAGGAAAGTTTGGAAAGCGGGAAGCCAAAGGATAAATCGGCCGAGATGCTAGCCAAGGAAGTCACCAGGGCCATCAAGGACAAGGGGAGAGATTTGGTTGCTTAGAGGATGAGCAACACTTTCAGTAGGGGGTGATGATGAGCCCCAAAAATGTACAATTGTTTGGGCTCATTCAACCTCCTAATTTGGCTTAGTCCACCATTCTCATTTGTTTATTGCATGTTTTTGATTATTTTTATGTTAATAGAGTGAATTTGGTTAGTCATTATGCCAACAAGTCTAATGGGTGCTTTGTGTAGCCTTTTTGGTCAACTTGGAGACAAATTTGAAGGTCTTAATGAGCACTTGGCAGCCAAATTCGTGGGAGAACAAGCTAGAGGATTTGTAGGAAGGTGTCCCCCTCATTTATGGGCCCTTACCTCGAATTCTCCACCATCAGCTCGGAGTTCAAGGGCCACCGAATCAATCAGCTCAAGGGCAGCCAAGCAAGTCAAGTTGGATTGCTGTTAACTCCAAGTCTTGGGCAGCCAAGCCCCTAACTTTTAGGAGGACTGTTGGGTCCTCAAATTGTATAAATAAGAAGGCTTGGGGCCTCATTTTGGTTAGCTAGTTGGTAGTCATTTTCGTAGCTAGTTAGTCATTTTGTTTTAGCCATTAGTTAGCTAGCTTGTAGTTCGATTTTTAGGCCATGGATTAGCTTTGCTTTCAGCTCATTCTCAAGCTCTCCTTATGGACAGTTTTGATGTACTTTTCATTTCTTGATTAATAAAGATGGATCCAGCTTTGCACCAGCTGTAAATCTTTCATGGGAGGCTGTAGCTCTTGGGGTTGGGCCCATCTCAAGCGCCCAGTACCTCCCTTGTTTCTCTTTATGTGTGTTTGCTGCGTTCTTGAGAAAAAATTTGCTCTTTAGATTTAATTCATGCTGTGTTACTTAGGTTGCTTTTGATGGTTAAAGTAGTTTCTTATGTTTAAGATAGATTGGTAGGAGTTATTCATGCGTTTATATCTCTTTGATAATGTTTTGTTCACAAGTTGTACGTGATTCTTTTCATGAATAAGGTTGCTGTCCACCGATTTCATTAACTTGTTAGATAGATCACATGATATTTCGATTGCATGCAAGATGTAGTTGGTTTGATCAAGTAACCACTATGTAGGGCATCTTCATCACCTCCTCGTTCATTTGAGCCTCGTTCAGATCAGCTCCTCCATCACCAAGTCTGTTCCTTCATCTCCCATCTTCTCTTTGCCAAGTAACCTTACCTTCTTCCCCATTGTTGTCTCAACCACCTTCAAGCCAAGTCAGCTTTCCACATCACCTCACCACTCCATCCATCAGTTCCTGGGTCACTTCAGACCCCCATCCTACCTCCATAACCATCCATGCATCTTCCATCAACCATCCATCCTCAAACATCCCATTTCAGAACATCCTGTAGAAGAATTGCAGACCTTCCTGTAGAAATCCCTGCGTTTCCTGTAGAATCCCCTGCAGACATCCTGTAGGAGGCCACTCACTCGGTTGCTAAGCCTCTGAACGTGAGGAACCTCTGTGGACTGATGCTAAGGATCTCTGGGGACCTCTCCTAGCCTCCCCAACCTTTCCCAAGCTTTCCTTCCTTCCGCATCACATCTGCACAACCAAACCCTAATAAGCACAAAATCACAATCACTCCATCCACTTAAAGAAAAAATACAAAAACATGTCTTGTAAGATGCAAGTAGATTAGATTCATGCATTCTCACTTATTAGAAGTAATGGCATCATTGGTAGAAGTTTCCTTCGCATTCTTTGCATCATAGAGGTTAGACTAGTTAAATTAGGGTTTCCTAGGGTTTCCATGTTTTGATTTGCTTTCAGTTCATTTTTGCCAAGTAGATTAGTCTTCTTTGAGCTAGCTTTCGTCCATCATTTAACAAGCTTCTTCTGAGAGCCTATAGAAGTTGGCTTGAGCCCTAGCGGACTTGTGCCAGCTGACCAAGTGACAGCTGCGACAAGAGCTAGTACTTGTGCATACAGCACCGTCGCTTCCAAGTTTGTACGAACTACCGGGTTGATAAAATTAAGAGACAGGAAGCCCCAGGAGTTGTAGCATTATTGCTACAATACTGGAGCTCACCAAACTTCCCGTGGACTTTGCGGAGAATCCGACCGTCGGAATCGAGCGCCGTCTCTTTCAGGTATTTCACAACATCCTCCTCTTTGTTTTCATCCGTTTAGAATTTCATTTCAGGTCCTAGTTTGATTTTTTGGGGGTTTTGGGGTTTCAAGATCCGCTTTTCGGGGTACGCAGGTGCCCCATGGGTGACCTGCGTACCCCGACATTTTCTCCATTGGGAAAATGGCGGGTGTACGCAACCTACCTTCAGAGTAGTTGCGTACCCACGCTCTGTTTCTGAAGGCGGGGTGCGTACTCCGCGCAAAGCATTTTTAAACCCCCAAATCTCAAATTTGAACCATTAATTTTTGATTTAGTGAATTCTAATGGATGTTTTCTGGTGTGTAGATTGCCCACCATGCTTGATTGGCGCGAAAGAGAACACGAAGATGTCGATTTAGCCGCAATAGATCATCAACCTTCCATTGATGCTTTGAAGGCATGCGGTCTCTACAAATACTGGGCCATACCTGGCATGAGGGCCCAGGTGCGATTCTTAGAGTGGCTGGTTGAAAGGTGGAACGTTCAAGATCAATGCTTTTACATCGGAGGGCACCAGCTCGAGATAGAGCCCTCAGACATATATTTTCTCACTGGTTTGCCTAATAGGGGCGAGCAACTGTCTTTGTTCGGGACTAGGCCGGGTGGCCAATCCCTTGCTAGTCTCCAGCTAGAGTGGTGCAATAATCAAAACCAGGAGAAGGGGATAGAAATCAAATACATATCCCGACCTGAACTTATGGTAATTGCCTTTATAGTTACCAGACTCTGCGGCGCAGCCGCTTTGCACATTGCCACCGGGTCCCAAATGCGGATGGCAATTGATTGCTTCCGAGGCACCATTTTCAACTGGTGCGACGCTGTGTTGGCCAATATGAAGGGCCAACTGACTAGGGCAAAGAACGGGCAATTAAAGACCTTTGGGTATGGGCCTTTAGTTGTGAGCTTTGCCCTAGAGAGAGTTCCGATGCTGATCCCGCAGCATCTCACTGTTGAGGTTGGGCCTCCTCGGGAGCCAAAGTTGATGCGATGGGTTGTGGTGATGGCCCGGCATCCTGATGAGGGAGCGGGAGTTGTCCGATTTCCTGCGGGTTACTTTCACTGGTTGGAGGACCAGGTCTTTGCGATCCAGGATTTTCCTTATGCCAGAGTGGATTTTCGCGGTGATCCGGACATGGTTCTTCCATAGGGAGAACAATGGGACGACAGAGGTACTTCATTTTTCACAAGTTTTTAAATTATCTATTTTTTTTTTTGTTTTTATATATCGTCTCAAAACTGACAGTAAAAATTTTCAAAATGCAGATGTAGGTCCACGGCGTCCAGCCAATCTCCGGCCTTTCGAGAGGAGACAACTAGTTGCACCGGCACCGGTCCCACAGGACGCGGCTGCAGAGACCTTAGCTGAGTTGGAGCAGGATCTAGAGCGTCTGACGGCGGATATACCAGAGACTACTATAGATGATATTCCTATCAGACTTCAGCGTTATGTAGTCGCAGTCCCAGGACCTTTTAGGAGGTTCTTGTGTAGGGTAGCCCGTGCAGTGGTGTCGTATAGGGAGCACCACCAGTGATTGGATGGTCACTTTGTAGACACATGTGACATTTTGGTTTTTTGTACTTATCATTTTTTCCGATCATAAGGTGTTTTTCAACCTATGATCGAAGACGATGTATTTTTGACACACTCCTATCTATATATATCATTATTACCGGCTTATCTTGTTAAACATGTGTGATTAAATGTTAATGTTTTTAAATTTACATGTATGATTATTGCAAACGTCTGTCTAACATTCGAGAAGCAATTGCATCTGCTAATGTATTAAAAGACCTTGGAATATGTTGATATTCAATGTAATCAAACTCACGTTCCAAGAGACGCACTCTCAAAAATAACCTTAATAACACTGGATTTCTAATGGCATAAACTCTATTAAGTTGTAATACAACGAGTTCAGAATCTAACCTCACTATCAAACTTCGAATCCCAAATGAAATGGATTCAGATAATAACTCAATCACTGCACTGTATTCTGCAATGTTGTTTGTTGTTTGACCGAGGCTCACCCCATGCATAGAAACTAACTCGTCAGAGGGCGAATAGATAACCCAAGCTGCGGAAGAGATATTCCGTGTATTACGACAAGCACCATCAGCAAATCCAATGTACGTTTGGAGAGGCATCGACATCTGCAAACATCAAGGGTAAAACCAAGATAAGCAGAATAACGACGAAAAACACACTTTCTAAGCTAAGCACACTGTCTATACTATTAAACACACCAGCTAGAAAGAAAAATTAACCTAACTAACTTAACTAAAATCTTCACACCCATCATTTAAGCATAGTACCTCTTTAGGTAAAGTCCATTTCTGGGTTTACCCAAAGAGTCCCCGTCAAAGTCAACCAGCTCATAGGCCCCTTTTGCTAGCTTTCGCTTAACAATGTAGGGCCCATGCCACATAGGAACGAATTTTCCAGCACCTAATTTATCGTTAGCTTGATCATACAATAGCACTAGGTCTCCTTCCGAAAAATTTCGAGGGGTCACATTTCGATCATACTGAGCTTTCATTCGTTTTGCGTGAGTCTCGATTGCCAGTGCAACATCGCGTCAAGTCTCATCTAATTGAGCTAAGTATACTAAACGCTTCTCCTCTTCGGAAGTAGCTGGAAGTAATTCGACAGCCATTTGAAGTAATGGGATTTCGCATTCAATGGGCAACACAGCTTCCAGACCGTAAACTAGTTGGAAAGGAGTGAACCCTGTTGATGTTTTCACTGAAGTTCGATATTCCCAAAGCATGGAAAATAACATGTTGTGCCAATTCGACCGATGAATCCCAATGATTCATCGGATCATGATAACCAAAACTTTGTTGATGGACTCAACCAGACCGTTGGCTTGTGGATAATAAGGAGTTGAGCTATCGTGACGCAAACCAAGCTGGCCTGTAAGTTCTGTCATCATAATGTTTCGAAAATGGCGCCCATGGTCAGTGATTATCGCTTGTGGGACACCAAACCTAGCAATAATGTGATTGAATACGAAAATTGCAGCTGTCTTGCCGTCTGCCTCGAATGTAGGCATCGCCTCGGCCCACTTAGTAAAATAATCAACCGCAAGGATGATATACGCATGCCCCTCGGCCGAGTGAGGGTTACATATAATAAAGTCGATACCCCATTTGGCAAAAGGACCAACGACAATTATAGGGTGGAGAGGAGCTGGTGGTGCGCGCATATTGCGATCAAACACTTGAAAGTTGTGGCATTTTCGGACCGCAATGATACAATCTTTAAACATGGACGACCAGAAGTAGCCAGCATGCAACACCTTCTGAGCTGTGGCATACCCAGACATATGACCGCCACACGCCCCAGAGTGACAGTCATTCAAAACCCTTTCTGCCTCTTCGTGAGTTAAGCAACGTCGGAAAACCAAGTCTGCCCCATGGCGATAAAGAGTATCTCCAATAATTTTGTACTGTTGGGACTGGAATCGAATTTTCCGACGTTCCGACTTTGAAGCTTCGGGCCGAAAGGATTGGGTTTGGAGATAGATGATTATATCCCCATACCACGGATCTAAAGTGCTGATGAGAAACAAAGATTCGTCCGCAATGGGTTCCTCTGCCACAGTTTCCGTGTCAGCACGCGGGAAGTCACACATCAACTCTGCAAAGACTAAAGATTTCTTAGACTTAGACTTTTCAAACTCTAAGTCGAACTCTTGTAGGATAATGATCCATTTAGAGTACTTTCCCCCTAGCAATTGTTTAGTCAAAATGTAAATCATAGGGTTGCAATCCGAAATGACGGTAGTTTTACGGAGAAGAATGTAATGACGAAAACGTTGGACAGCCTGAATGGCTGCCAGGGCCAATTTCTCCACATGCGAATATTTTAGCTCAGTGGGATTTAACGTCCTACTAAGATAATATATCACATGTTCTGTTGCGAATTCATCTTCCTGAACTAACACCATTCCAATAGTGGAATGAGAGGCAGCGAGGTACACAAAGTAGTCTTGGTTGTAGTTGGGAGGATGCAACAACGGTGCATGGGTCAACGCGTGTTTAAGTGCATCAAAAGATTGCTGAGCGATCTCATCCCAAGAGAATTGAGCGTTCTGTTTCAACAACCGTGTAAAACCTTTTGTAACCTCGGCGTAGTTAGGAATGAAGCGGCGTAGAAAGTTTGCTTTCCCCTGCAAACTTTGGAGTTGGCGAAGACTCGAAGGAGGAGGCAACTTGATGATAGCTTCTACCTTCGAGGGATCGACGCGAATGCCGGCTTTTGAAACTACGAATCCCAACAATCGTCCCACTTCTATACAGAAGACACATTTGTGTGGGTTCAAATGTATACGATAATGCCTACACCTCATGAAGATTGCGTGTAAATGGACAAGGTGATCAGCTCGATGTAATGAATGAGCAGGCAAATCATCGAGGTATGGTTGCACAATGTGTTTGATGTCATGAAACACATAGACATCGCCCTTTGAAAAGTGGCTCTGGAATTCTTAAGCCCAAAAGGTAATTTGCAATAAGCAAATGTCCCCCATGGACAAATGAAAGCCGTTTTTGGTTGATCGGCAGGTAGAATATTGATTTGATTGTAATCAGAAAAACCGTCCATAAAGGAAAATATTTCACTGCCGACACAATCATCAATTATTTGATTGATATAGGGTGTTGGATAGTTGTCCTTGGGACAAGCACGATTGATATCCCTATAATCGATGCATATTATTATTGTTCCTTGTTTTTTGTTAACCGGAACAATATTCAATACCCAATCCGTTAAGGGGATCGGATAAATGAAACCTGCTTTCAACAGCTTCTCGACTTCTGCTTTAATTGCAGCCGCTTTTCGTGGGTGAATCTGACGCAAACGTTGCCGGACGGGTTTAGCGTCCGGGTAAGTCTTAATCTCATGGACAACAATTGCGGGATCAATTCCTGGCATTTCCTCATAGGACCAGGCAAACACGTCGCAGAATTCTTGAAATAGGGCCTTGTATATCTGAATCTCATCATCTGAACACGAGGCACCTATATGAATGTTTTCAATGATTCCGGGCTTGACTGAAATGTCAATGGGAACAGTGCGAGATATGTTTCCCAAATTCAGCTCTGAATCAGAATGTTTCATTGGACTCTGAGCTTCCTTGACATATTCAGCTGTAAAAACTGATGAGAAATCGTTTTCAAAATGATCATCCTCGGGCAAAAACGAAGATCTATGATGGAGATCTTCCCATGGTAAATCTTCTACACACAGGACTTCACAAAGTTTTTCATCAGATGACACAACTTCGGGAAACGCTATTAACTCCGAGGTTGAAGTGAAAAGTGATTCCTCACGGACCACATTCATTTGGTCAATTTTGGTTGAACGCGAGTCGGTAAAAGACTGCACGGTTTCATAAGCAATTTCATACGGACTCAAAGGAATAGCATCACCAATTGAGTCTAGTTCATATTCGGAAGGAACGATCCAAGGATCGTCATGGTATCTGATGTAATCATATGAATGGATGCGAACGAAGACACGACGTTGATTGGAGGAAAAGGAAAAGTTCCCAGTAAACCGGCGTCTTTAACTAATCCTACACCAACATCCTTATAAGGGATAGTCATTTTACCGACATGTTGGATACTCTCTGAAGAGGCTGGGTCGGATGAAAAGTAAGCCAGCTGGTCTATGGTCACGATCTTACCATTATGTGGAAATTTTATTACTCTGAAGACCGATGAGACGACCGCTGTCATAGCGTAAGACCAACTTCGACCCAAGAGAAGGTTGTAGTCTAGAGGGGCATCAACCACCTCCACATCCAGACTAACAGTTTTTCCTTCAACCCCTATAGGCAAATCCTGTAGAATGCCAAATGGATGGAACCCATGGCCATCAAAGGCCTTAAGAATTATCGGGGATTGATTTAGTGAAGGAGAACCAAGCGATCTCCAACACTGTATCGACATAATACACGTGGAAGCTCCCTCATCAATTACAGTCCGATGAATAGGCCTGTTTTTTACTATCACTGGAATCTGGAAAGCCATTTGATGAGGTAAACGCGGTGTACTATTTTCTAGATCAAAGATTATTAGGTTCGGGTCCTGAACGTCAACAACTCCTATAGCTGACAAAAATAATTTTCGTTGTGCTGGGCATGATTGCAGCACTTCTAAAGCCGACATTGCTTAGGGCGAAACAGCGAAATCCTCAACAATGTTGTAATTCTGGGCCGCTCTCGCATGTGGATTGAAAGCAGACCTTCGAAGTACACCCTTAGCGGGCGGTTTAATTACTAAGTCAGGGTTAGGTTTCTTGATCTGTAGTGGATCAGAACCGGGAGCTGAGGTTGATGGATTTGGCTGAGAAGATTCTGCTTCTTTCGATCCATCAACAGGACTTTTACTACCATAATCATGTGACCGAGTCGCAATCCTTACATGAGACATCATCAATATGGGTTCTTCAACGGCACTCGAGGAAGAACCTATCATTTTGCTATCTTTCGGAAACGGGTCCTTCAAGACAGCAGGAATTTGGGAACCTTTGACGAGTTTCGCAACCTCGGCCCGATGAGGGCAATCTCTTGTAAAATGATCTTCTTCACAAATAAGACAAGGATAACGAGGCTTGCGCTTTTTGTCATTGGTTTCCGACTTTTCTGTTTTCTCCTTTGGAGCTTTGTCTGCTTTATTCTTCTTCTTGCCTTTCTTCTTCCCACCGTTTTTTGATTTAGCTGTAGATGACTCTATAGCGTGAATATCAGCGGAGACTTCAGCAGAAGATTCTCCTGTCGGGGAGTCTGGTAAGGTGATAATGGGCGAAGAATTCTTTGAAGACTTCTTCTTGCTTTTAGTATTTACCGTACCAATCATGCCATCAGCAGCATGAGATCCCGAAGGAGCAGCAGCGGTTTGATTTGACTTTGGAAGATCTGGGATTTTTTCGTGTAACGTACCCGACTGAGTATAAACTATGTCAAGGTACTGCGCTTGAGCAATCACTTGCTCTTCAGTAACTACTCTGGCCTTAGCTATGTCTTCAATAATCTTCAGTAATAATGATTTAACAAACCATTCAGCTAAGATTTGGTCAGGGATAAAAACTTTCACTAATCGTCTTCGACGTCTCCATTCATGTATATGATCGGAAATATAAGTGGACGTCGACTGTTTTAATGAAGTTAATAACTCGGTGCCATTATCATATTTGACCGGCAACTGAAAATGTGTTAAGAATGAGGTAGCTAACTGACTAAAATTATAAAAAGAGGCCCGTGGTAACTCAATGTACCACTTGGCCACGAGACCAATGAGCGTACGCTGAAAAAGACGTAAACGGATCGAATCATCCGAGATGGAATTTGAGGCACACCAGAGGTGGTAAGTCATCACGTGATTTGATGGATCCTCTCCAGACTTACCTTCGAACTTGGGTATGTCACTGGGCAACTTATTTGGCATTGGCGGCCAGAACGGAAGATAATTTATTGGATCGTTCGTTAGGCGCGTCAAGTCTGGTAAATCCAAAGTTGCGATAAACGACAATTGCCGACTAGGATCCCTAAAACTCTGAGTCACAAGACCAGTCCCAGGAGGAGGATATCCAGGATAACTTGGAACAGGAATTGCATTCGGGATATTGTATCCTCTCGGAAAACCAGGATTAACCGGACCGTACTGGGGTTGCTGTGGTTGTTGATAAGTGTACCCAGGATATGGTTGATACTGGTAAACTGGTTGTTGGACAGCAGGCCCGTATTGGTACTGTCCCTGGTGCGGTTGATAAACAAATTGTGGTTGAGTAGTAACAACCGTACTTAAACCTGGCTGCCCCACAGGCATCTGAACCGTAGTTTGAATCGTGGATCCAGACAATGGTAAATATGTCTGCGGAGTAGTGGCAGAGACAGTAGAAACCAGAGCTGTCGATACTCCAGAAGTAGGTGTGGTGGAAGGAACAGATGTTGCGGTAGTTGCAGCAGTCGTTTGAGATGGAGTACCAGGTGCAATTGGCGACTGAGTAACTACCGAAGGTACAGAACTTTGAACATTAGACTGGACTGGTTACTGGGGTGGACCGGAAACCACAGGTTGTCCAGTTTGAGATGACAACTGTACGCTTGGCTGCAACACTTGTTGAACTTGTGATGGATCCCACACTATGTTCATTCCGGGGTATTGACCCATGATAGGTTGAGGATATTGAGATCCATAACCGGATTGAGGGTAGGATTGATAATTGAGAGGTACATTTCCCATACCTTGAACATAAGATTGACCTTGAGGTGGTTGATAACCTTGACTCGAGTACTGACCTTGGGGTAGATACCCTTGAGGTAAGTACTGATACTGGGGTTGACCTTGAGGCATAAATTGATACTGAGGTTGACCTTGGGGTACATATTGAGGCTGGGGTTGACTTTGAGGAATGTACTGTACCATGGGTACATACTGTCCTTGAGGTTGCCCCCCAGACGCAATTTGTGTACCTTGAGGTTGCCCCCCAGGCGTTAATTGAGGTTGCCCCCCAGGCGGTAACTGGCCACCTTGAGGTTGAGAACCGGGAATTGAACCTGACATCATGTAAATGTCTCCTACACCCAACAGTCTATTACCATTGTTTCCAGTTAATAACCCATGTTCAATGGGTTGAGGAGATGCTCCAGCAAAAGTACCAGAAAGTGACTGATACCCAGCAGGAACAGAAGGACCGCCGTACAAGAGAGATTCAGGAGATTGAGTGAACACGGACGACTGACCAGACATATTTACAGGAGTATAAATACCTCCGGGTGGATAAGGAGTACGAGGTGGAGAAAAACTTATTCCTGAGTTGTCTAAGTAATTAGTTAACGAAAGATACCAAGTAGTACTTCTAGGTGGACTGTAAAAAATGGATTCACGCTCCCTTAGATCAATAGTAGGTTGATCTTCAGGGATAGGGACGCCTACTTCTTCTTCTGGAGTAAGTTCTTCAATAGCTATCAAACCAGCAGGAAGATTTTCGGTGATGACTCTTTCTACCCTAGGTGAATCAGGAACACTAGAAGTTGGAGTAACAGGTTCAGATATTTCAGGTTCTTCGCCTATATCACTAGTAGATGAAAAACTACCAGTAAGCTCAGAAACTGCAACAGCTTCAGGATTATAACCTGTTTCTAGACTTTGGTAATCTGGATGGACTACCAACGAAGACTCTCCTTCTTCAGGTGAACCTACTTTACTGCCACTAGGAGGAGTTACAAGGACTTTCAAACCTTCGTAATGACCCGGGACATCTTCAGGAGGCTCACCCCGAAGTCTACGGGACTTCCTCAACAAATCGGCCACGGTAACAATCTCAGGAGACTGGCCCCGAAGTCTACGGGACTGTCTCGGTAATTCCGCCACAGTTAAAAATTTTTAACTACTGCACACGCAAACAAAGTAAAATCTCAAAGCAAACCACCTAAAGTCTCTAAAGAACCAAACAAATTTGAATCACACGCCTAAAGAATCTAGGGCGTCAAACCATACACAAAGAGTAGCCTCCCGGACCGAAAACACTAGTTGGTGATGAAGCCCAACATCGTCGAATTCAGTACAGAAGTGGTGGGTGGAACAGTTACCCCGACAACCTGCTTAATGAATAGACCGGCACAAGTTCCTCCACTTTAACCGTCTCGAGTGAAGTGAACCCCCCGGAAAATCCAAGTGAGTCTAGTCGACGTCTGCTCCAGGTACAGTGGGATCTTCCCTCCACCGTCACCTCGGGTAGAATCCTGAAGATAATGGTCACTAAGGTTACCAACAGCAACAAATATACCTGGGGGAACAGTCTACGACCCGATAGCACACAAGGGCAGAGTAACAAGCTCAATCCCCTTGCCGGCTCCTTGACAATAATCCAAGGTTTACCGACAAGTGACCCCAGACTCCTCGACAATAATCCGAGGTTTACCGTTTGTAATACGTGCGTATCTGGCGTCTTTCCCAATGAAGGAGGATTGATCCCCTCACTGGTTCGGACACGGTCTCGTGCTTCTCCTTTAAGAGGAGCTTTCCCATAGTACAAATGAAACAGTTGGATTTATCCTACCACAAGATAAGCTACTTGTTTGGTTTTACTGTCTTGGAGAATTAATTACTCTCCTACTCCAAGACACTAGCCTGATCTATATTGGTGTTTCAGAGCCCTAGTAAATAAAAAGTCACTAAGTTGATTTTACTTTAAGCGTTAATTTTTTATGGCTTTTCTTTAAGACAAAAGGTAGCGGAGATGAAACTGATGGTGTGTAGACTCGACTCAAATCCACTAAAAAGATGCACTTAGGATGATTTATACTAATTTTCCTTTTTCAATGAATTCCCTAGCTAAGAGAGTTGGAGAATGCAAAATTTAAAGACAACTTTCTTGGCAATGAAAATCAAAGAAACAATCTCTTTATCTTTTCCAAAGCATACAACACATGACCACTAATTATTTTGCGAAAATTCCTTTTCCTTTCAAAGACTCAAATGCCACTAAGCAAACTTTTCCTTCAAAAGAGATTTTTTGGATTTTTTCCTACTTAACAAAGCATTTAAAAATCAAAAAGCAAACCTTTACAAATCTATGACAAGCAAATCAAAGTTACTTAAAAGCAAATCAAAAGAAATTCACCTAATAAGCAAGTCTAATGAGGCCAAAACCTACAAAGTATGATCCCAGGATGTTTTACTCAGTCGTGATTTAACTAAGGACTAGTCAATGCAGAATCAAAAACTAGTCAAAAACAAACATCAAAATCTTTTGTTCTTTTTCGTAAAATGAAATTCACAGTTCAATCAACAAACTTTTTCGAGATCCGGCAAAGAGACAAAACAAAGGTAGGTGTCTCACAAGGGTGGATTCTGTGAAAGGTCCGACTCCTAAGAAGACTGCAAATACCAAGGAGATCCAAGGTTTTACGACTTCTAAAGCCAAAATCACTACAGGACCAATGCAAAAATCAAACCCTAAGGCTAGAACCTCTACGAATTCCACTAAAACACTTGACACTGATGAAACAAGTTCAGATGAAGATCTCTGGTAGGTAACCAGTGGATCTGGGTGGAAAAAACAAATTAAAAGCAAAATCTAAGAGGCAAAAAGGAGAAAATTGAAATTTTCTCAATTTTGACAGGGTACGCAGGCAACCTGTTTACACAGGTGCGGGTACGCTCTGTGCACAAAGCTGCAGTGCGTACAGGTACGCACTGTGCTCAACTCAGAGGCTGCGTACTTCTAGCAAAACTAAGAAAAAGTAAAATCTAATTTAACCCTAAGCTAAGCCACCCAAACACACAGTCAGACAACCAAAAACCAGAAAGAAAAAGACTTTTCTCAGATCAAAGGTTCAGACAAAGGAAAAATCATTCACATCAATGGAGTTCCCCAGTATGGTCGCCATTTTGTCATGCGGAAAGAGTCAATTTTGCGGACAAAACCAACCTCCCTAGAAGCTTAAGGCTTTCTAGTGACAAACAAGACAATTAAGAACAATCCTTCTCTAAATATGCATTTACCATATAAGAAATCAAGTGTTTAGATCCTACCTGTAGTCCAACGCTGTTGTAGTAGTCCAGCCTCATCGATCCGGATGAGCTTCTCCTTCTCTTCGAAACCTGCATTCACTAACAATCAAACGATTAAATAGCACCTGAATATCTCATAAAATAAAACATATTTAACATACAGACCAAGGAGTATATGAAACAACTCATAAATAACAAATTGTTGAGAAGAATGGACTTATTTGTATTAACAGGAAACAAAAGAAACCATTACAACCTGAGCCTTGGTGTTGTGCAAGTTCCTCCCAAGGTCCAGCAAGAGTTTTCCTTTACTTTGATCAGCTCACCCACTTCCAAATGAAGTCAAGAAAGGATGGGAATCTCTCCTCTCAAGCTCTATAAGGGAGTCCTAATCTCAGCAGCATCTACCCTTAGGAATGTTCAGCTTTCAACCTCCCCTCCCTCTGGCCCAATGCCTGTATTTATAGTGCTCTAGAGGAAGTTAATCAGATCCACCATCAATGGGATAAGCCCCTCTTTGGATGGGTTAGCTCCCCTCTTGATGGGATAAGTTCCTCTTTCATAGGGATACATGAACCATCTGGAGGCGCTCAATACACGTCAAACAAGCTTCTAGAATGCTCTAGAAATGACCACAAGTAACTTTTTTGGAGTGAAACTTGCGCCTTTTGACCTTTACAGGAGTACGCACCCATTGCTTTACAGACAGAGCGTACAAGTACGCAGGTATTGTGAACTTGAGGTGTGTACACGCAGGTAAGGCTAAGAGAAACTACGTACCCAGAGATAATTGACTTTAAATGACTTTTCTCTCTTTCTTGGAGTTTGACATGAAAAGCAGAGGCATGTGACTTGCCAAGGAGGATAGTATGACAGTTGATGGAGCCATACTAACTGTAGATAGTCATGGTGACAATTTTTAGTGTAACATGGGGTTCCAGCTATATCATTACAGGTTGATATCAATTTTGGTTAGGAAGGCATTAGAGAGTAAAAATGTGACCTGGGGAGGGTATTTGAAGGAATGACAAGGAGGGAACGTAGTGGAGTCACCCGGGGAGAAGGGTAAGAGTAGGAAGGAAGAATTTGAACAGATGGATAAAACCCTCACCCTGCAAACTAGTAAGAAGAAAAATACCCTACCTAAGGAACCCGTGCAGGGAGAGAAACAAGCACCCATAACCGAAACCCCTCGCCCTTTGAAGAGAATAACTAGAAGTTTTGTTAAGAAGAGGTTTGCCTCCTTGAGAGAGAGCCATACTCAGTCAACCTCTCCGATAAATTTAGATTATTTCTAGCCTAGTTCATCGAAGTAGAACAAAATCTCGCTTCTTGTAGATGTTGCAGTTCACACAATGTTTAATGTAGGATACCTCGAAAAGGAATATATTACTCCTTTGTTAGTGTTAGTTGGAAGAATGAAGAAGAGGAAGACCTCTAAGACACCACATTTCAGTGCAGAGAAGGGGCCAACAGAGGGTCAAGGTAATGAAGCAAAATGTAACGCTGAAGTGCAGGATGATGAAACACAATGTGATGATGAAATGAAGGGTGATGAGACACCCTGTGATGTCGAAATGCCAGATATTGATATACACGATGATATTGGTCTTGACAACACCAACACTTGCTTCAAGTCAACTCCTGAGAATATTCTGACACAAGAGGAACTCATTATGGAGGATTCCACTCTCAATTTGAATAGTCAGTTTGAGGAGCTGCAACAATGCATTTATGGACTCGGAGTCTTAAATCAGGCCATGAAAGAATAGGGTGTAATGCTGCAGAATAAGAATGTTGAATTGGAAGAGGAAGTGCAAGAACAAAAATGACAAGAAAGAGTGTGGAAGTTCCGAACTTCAAAATTCTATGGTCAACTCAAGAAATTGGTCAAATAGGTCAAGAAGGCTCGAACTAAGAATCAAAGGACGTTGAAGATAGGATTTAGAATATAGATACAGGACTAAAGGAAGGTCTCCATGTGTATTTTTGTAGAGGTAAGGGTAAGGTTGTGTGAGGACACACAACAAGATATTGGTGGGAGGATGTTGGTGGATAGAATTGTCCTACTATTTGGTCTCTATCCTATCGCAAACACACCACCTTAACCCCTGTTTTAACCCTGAAGGCCTATCTATTCCTGTACTTTTTCCTAATTGCACACATTCCTGCACTCCTCTTATGTTTTTCATATTCAAAGGTTATATATGTACTTAATCATTAAATTTACAAGTTTTATATCGTAAAATGTCATTGCAACTAATATATTCCTTTCCTAAGTAATTCGATGGAACCAAAGTGTTAATCAATGTGAAATATTGGGTTGGTGCAAGAATCATTCTTGTACCATTCAACGTTCCTACACTTTTGAGGCAACTGTGAATTTCTTTTGACTCACCGCTTATGGACGGAACAACTCAATAGACCGCGTGGATTTCTTGTCTAAGAGATCAATTTCCTTGATGGGCTCGGTGTTTAGAGAAGAATGCGGGATATGATGGTTGGACTTCAGCTGCAAAACCCTTGTTTATACTTTTTGCAAACAACCGAAAGGCTTACTATATCATATTGTTATATTTTTGTTGCGGCTAAGAGCCAAAGCATGTATTTAATAGGGTTACTCCGTAGATGTTAGAGCGTGGTGATGTGTTAAACTTTTTATACAAACTATAATTTTGGAGTATCACCATTTTTGGGATGGATCGGGGATCCATGATGTGTATTTGGTATTTTTGAAACTTAATACAAAGGAACATACTAGTTGTGAAGTCCTTTGTCTCGATATCATTGTGATGCTCCATTTGAGCGCTTGAAGTTTCCTATTTCATTACAGGAAAACGAGCTGGTTGGCTAGGACCCAACCAACCCAGCTCATTCTCCTTTTGTTAAAGGTGTGTTAGATTTATTTTCATGCAAGGTTAGTGAAGCATATCATGTTTGGATTCTTTTATAGTTGATGAACTTTAAATTCTTACAAGTTGTGTGATCTGGATCCAGGTATGTGCGTGGTTCATTTGCATTTAATTTTATTTCCTTCCATTCTTTCCAACAAATGTGTGTTGCCCTTTTATTTACGAACTAAATGTACATCTAGCTTCCTGCACTGGTGTGTTTTTGTTTCAGCGAGCTGAAAGTTTCCTTTATTCATCGTAGCCAATTATTCTTATTTCTGTAGGTCTATTATTCTTATGCAAATAGAGTTTGGCTTTTTAGTGAAGCATATTCTAATATTCGAGTTCGGATTTAGATTTTATTAATGGCAATAATCTTTCACTAAAACATTGTTGCATTATTTGGATTTGTACTTGCACTTGTTGCTGGACTTAATACTGAATTCATCAGAAGGATTCCCTGAGTTAAAATGATTATTTGTATAAGGGTGCAGATCCAATTTACTCGATGAAAAATAATCTCAGGAAATAGCTTGTTGATGTTTGAGTCAAAGTAGTTTCCATGTAAAATGGTTTCTTATTTCAATAGAAATTCCCTTAGGCTATGAAAGAACCTTTCATTTCCGAGCATGTGATTAGTTAATGATTCATTTTTCTTATAGATGTTCACTTTACAGTTCTGTTTTCACCTTGCATTTATTTTCTTAGTTAACACACTTTTATTTCTTGCAACCGATTTGGAAACCAAGTACAAGAACTCTGGTTTCCTAGTACAGGAATCTCTCTTCTAGTACATGAATTGACATTCTAAGTATAGGAACAGAGTGCTCTAGTACAAAGCCTCATGGATTTTGTATGCAGGTCAAGATATTTAGTAAGGGCCCAATATATACACTTCTAGTATAGAAGCTTCGCTCTAGTACAAGAACAACGTTCTAGTACAATAACCTTGTTGTGGTGCAGGAATGACAGCTTGGTACAGGAAGGAAAATTTTGAGGAAGACAGACATACTGATTAGCTAGATCATTCTTCTATCTTACAATCATACTGAAGAGAATCTCAAAAATTTGATTTATTGATTCAGATTGTTCATAACGAATTTAAAGATTCCTTTATTTGAGTTTCTGCAAAGCACATTCTTTTCATTCAGCACCAGATTTTTCTTGGTATTCATTGTTGTGTGATATTTCCTTTCGAGTCTGCAATTTGTAATCAAAGAAGTAGGAATACAATTAGAGAAGGTTCATATCATTTCTTGGTATTTCCTATGCTATGCCTCGAGGTGTACGAAGCCCCGAGTTGACAAATTAAGTGTTGAAAGGAGTTTGTTGAACTGCAATTCTTGCACCTAACAGGGAGGATTGTTGTGGAGACGTAGCATTAAAAAACAACATTCAGATTAGAAATTAAGTTGTAATGTCAGGAGAAACAACTACAATTGTTTCAATTCCATGCTTTGATTTAATGTATATGATGAAGATATTTTTGGAATGATGAATATCAGTTGTCAATTCAAGATTAGGAATTTATCCTAAGACACCTCGTTTTTGTTTTCAATAGGAGGATGCACACAAATAAATAAATATATAGATATTGTTGGACACCTAATCCGCTAAGGGTTATGAAGTGGAAGTTGAATATCCATTGGAGTCTAAGAGACCTTGGAATATTAATCCAACGATCATGTAAAATGTATAAATGTACATCAATGTGAATAGTAAATGAAATTCTAAGTTTTATCCTTCATATATTTCCTATTGTTTTGTGTGTATTTAACATGGTATCAGAGTGGGCATATTCTTGCCTTGCTCAAGTTTGGGCCAATAGCTTTTGTGGGCTTTATTTGCCTATCAATTTCAATGCACTTGTTACCACTAGTTGTGTGGTCTTATTTCTCATTGTTTGCTTGTGTATTAGGTTTTCTGGGAAAAAGTGATGCGCTACCATTCCCTGCCAACCCTATATACCCTACCACTTATTTATTGTTCAAGCCAAAAATCTACGGACGTTGATAAACATAGTACTAGTCTCTTCTACTCATAAACATTACCTCTAAGAACCTGCTAGTATATTATTCCATATAGAGCATTTTTTACAGCAGACCCTGGATTTTTGTAACTACTCTTTTAGATTTAGAAAATGCCTTTGCAGAAAAACTCCTCTACATGTCTATTGTTTCTGGTTCCCTGAAATGTTGCATATTATGTGACTACTTTCCTTGACTAGTCTTCCATTCATACTATATATTGTGAGTACATTGGTAATCTAGAGGCTCTCATTGTCAATGTTAAGGAATCACCTCTGATTTTCATACCTAGAATTATCCTCCAACATGTGTTACTCTATTATGCTTAATTATTTTCCATGGTTGACCCTTCTCCATGATCGACGAGAACCCACACCACTGTAAAATGCCTCCGGTTGTGTTTATGAGTGTTGTCTGCATAGGCTTTTGTGTGGGAAACTATAGAAGATAAATTTAGAAACCACCCTATACATTGTTGAATGTGAATGTTTCTTCTACTACATGGAATGTGAACCATATTGTTTGCTAGTACATGGAATAGCGTAGCCCTTATCAACGTAATAGTTAATCTCTAGCACTTGAGATTCGACGTCGACCACACAAGCGAACTGATGACTACTCAAGCCTTAACATAATGAGGTTTCACCTTACCTACTCTGCTAGGTGTCCAAGCCATGAATATTTATCAATCTATTGAAATATCGTGAGGGTCATTAGGCTATGTGGAATTTGAATTGCCATAGCATATTATTGGTTTGGCATTGCAACTATCATTTGTAACGGGTGGTGCAACTAACACTTACCATGGGAGTTCCAAAGAAAATCATTATATATTACCCTCTCTGGTCAATGCTACAACGTACATAGGTTTGAAGGAGTGTCCGCCTTAATTGATCAAAGTAAATTGATGGTCGGCCAATATTTTGTAAGCAGATTGAAATTGTTGGTCATGTGTAGCTTCCATGATATGACTCAGAGGGTAAAGCTTGGAAGGGGGTTGGGTGCTTTTGTGTTTTTGTGCAATACTACAAAGAGAAACTGTAAGCTTAAATGTTCATATAGTTCGTAACCTCATTGGCTTGTATTCATTTGTGCCTTCTTTGATATGTTTGTGGTGTATCATGCCTTGGAATGTCAAAATATTGAAGGAACAACATCGTAGTAGGAGTTGGAGTTCAAGAACATGATTTTTTTTTTTCTCTGGCTTGGTTGTAATTTTTCTCTCATGATGACAACTATGGGTATATTTGAATATGACAACTATGGGTATATTTGAATATATTTGTTGATCGAATATTGCTTGAATTCACACTTTTCTTTTGAAAAATCTCAATCAGTTTTTCAAATATTGATTAAAGGCTTGCATTAATTCTTACAGTGAGTGGAAATTAAATGAGGTCAGATGTTGAAAGTAAGAAATGGTATGAGCCCACGGGGCTTTGGATTGACAGTGAATGCGTGCGCTGTTAAGGCACTCCTTGTGATAGGTCACCGGTTCAAATCCTCCGTGGGTACTTAGGTTAGTCTTAACTAGAAAAAGAAGAAGAAGAAATGGTACGATAATTTTGAACCCATGAAAAAAAAAAAAACATTTTTTGGTTCTCCTCTTGTTAATTTTGGAACAGAGTCCAATCTAATTTGAAAGGACCTTATCTTCTACAAACCCACAGTAATATCAGTTTTATATGCACCATGTCATCACAAGAATCCATTATTTGTATGCAACAACTTATGAACCAAGGGAAAGAACAAGCTTTCTCTCTAGATATGACTAGACTTGATGACGTATTAGAGCTATTGAATATTATAATACATTACACTGTAGATGAGATGATAAACATCAGAAAAGACACTCTTTTTGATATTAAAATTTGTCTACAACATGCACAAGAGAAGATTGATTTCTTGTAGCTTGAATAAAAAATTCAACAAGATGAATTAAAGTAGAAGAGTTATCATTTTGAACTAGATTTCTTTCAGAACAATCCTTTATTTGAGGTTTAAACCAATACCCATCAACAACTGGCAGGTGATGAAGCTAGTAAACTTGAGTTTGATCCATATCAAGTGCCAATTTCAAGAGTAGATTTGCATGGAAATGCAAAAATTCAACCTCCACTTACCAAGCCCATCATCAGACCTTCAGAAAGGATTGTCAACAACAGGAACAAAATTGGTCTTGGATATGACAAGAGGTGTCCTTTCATAGTCTAGACTACTCTAAGCCTATTTAATTTCAAAGTGTTGGGTTTCTTCAAGACAACTCATATTCACCTAGTCCAAATCCCGCTTCTTCACTTTCACAATCAAAAGTTGTCAAATGACAACATTGTGACAAACTTGACCACGTGAAAGATCTAGCAGAAGACTTGCTACATTTGGAAGAGTTTTGGGATTCAAGCTAATCATTCTAGGTTCAGACCGAAAGGTCTCCCTTTTCATAAGAAAAAAACTTGGATCACTTCCTCTAGCAGAAGACTTCAGCTTCTTGCAAGATTTGGAAGAGTTCCATTAAATGCACTAAGCATGCGAGTGTTGGTGATCATCATGAAACCACTATAAGTTGAGACCTTGAGTTCTCCCACCTTATTCCATCATTTCAGAGAGCACATTCAACCTATAATTGTCATGCATTGTTATATTTTTGTATTATATCTCTCTTCTTGGATTCGTATATACCCCTTAGGATTGAGGAGCAAAATGTTGGACACCTAATCAGCTAAGGGTTATAGTGTGGAAGTTGAATAGTCATTGGAGTCCGAGAGACCTCAGAATATGAATCCAAAATTCATGTAAAATGTATAAATGTACATCAATGTGGATAATAAATGGAATTCGAAGTTTTATCCTTCATATCTTGCCTATTTTTCTGTGTGTGTTTAAAATATGTATATGTGTGTGTAGAATTACAGTTTACATAATACCAATGTGTTCTCATGGGACTTCGCTGCATCATTTTGAAATATTTAAAAGAACATGAGAGAAACAAAATATCAAATAGAGTAATAACATGTTGCAAGAAATCTATGGCAACTCGATGCGTACGCTAAAATTGTATGAAGCCTCGGAAAATTTCAATGAGTATGCATATTAAAGGGGCCTAACCCAAACTCTACACTCTTGCACAACTTGGGATGGACGTAACCGCGTTTTTTAGGGACGCCAATCCACTCAACATGAGACCCTATTAATTGACCTCTTACATGTGGATGTCGCCATCATTATTTACAAAAAAACCCATCGGTCGTGGTTTCAACAATATGTGGAATAAAGGAGTCCGACCCTAACTCTGCACTCAAACTCAACTGCGTAGTCTAAGGAGGTGGAGGAGTTGCCCGGAAAGTTATGGAAATTCTGGTTATATTTAGAGAAAATCCATTAAGGATTTTTGTAAATCCAAGTTATAGTTGTTAAACTTCAAAATTTTAGGTGTCCCAGACATTTTTGATGGTGTTGAATCCATTTCCACCATCAATAACATGATTCAAGCACTGCCTCTACAAGGTTTTTTGAAATTTTTTTGCCCGGATTCTGGCCACTTTTAGCCATCCAGGCAATTCCTCCGCCTGGTTAGACGACTAAAAACTCAACACTTTCACACAACTTGGGATGCTAACCACTTAAGGGTTTTTAGGGATTCCCATCCACTCAAGGCGACACCCTATTGATTGACCTGTTACATGTGGATTTCACCATGGTTATTTACCAAAAAACCGACGAGTATGTGGAATAGAAAGGCCCGAACTATACTTCACACAACTTGGGATAACCACTTCAAAGAATTTTAGGGATGCCCATTCTTAAGCCAAGACACTATTGAGTGAGGTCTCACATTCCCTTAAGCCAAGACACTATCGTATGCAGAAGCAAAACAAATGATTGGACGTTACTATTTGGAATATGATCAATTTAATGTGGCCAGTTCAACTGCATCGAGACTTGGAATGTGCTAGCCGCCCTTTTCTCTCTCTCCATTCATGGTGCGAAGAAGCTAATGTCCGTTACCTTGGGCTGCACGTTGGCTCTTATTACGTTGGATCCCGAGGTGGCTCTGAGTTACTTACCTCCCCAAAACTAATATACTATTTTTACTTCAGATTATAATTCACTAATATATTATTTTATATATTAGTTCGCATCTCAAAATTATATTTATTGACTTATTACTTATTTTTAAATTACTCGTAATGCAAAAAATCGTGTGTACAAAACTTCACAATTCTGTGGGTTTAAAAATAATTTTGAGGAAAATGAAAGTTACACTACAAATACAATATAGACCCTGAGTGTTGAAATTCATGGCATATAACTCTTTGAATTGCACGTCCATTCCAACATCATTGTCATCGATGCAAGAGTAAAATGTAACTCTTTGAATTGCATGTATTCTTAGAACATCGTATTAGGATCACATGCATTTAGGTTATGTCTTTTACTAAGTCACACTATTGGCATAAAAGAATAAATATGCCACATTAGCATCACTCTTGCTTCATGAATATGCTTAGGGTGTCACAATAAAGTAACATTTTCATTGTTTGTAGGTTTATAATGTGCGGTTAAAACATTTTTAGATTTTTTTTTGGAGTTTTATAGGTGATATTTATTTTATTATTAATAATTATTTTTTATTAATAAATTATTAATTATTTTTAAGAAATTAATTATAATTAGTTTTTTTTTAATGTCATTGGGTGTTTAGTTATTTTTGTGTTTAATAATTTAAATTCTTTGAGGTAAAGTGTACTAAGATGCCAATTAGTCTAGTAGGAATATCATCCAAAGTTTTTGTTGCATTTTTAACAAATAGTTATTTTTGGAAAAATAATTAAGTAATTAATTATTAATTTAATTTCTATTAGTTAATTAATGTAATATGTCCAGGTCTTTATTTGAGTCACATTACTACAAAAAATAACTCTCAAATGAATTGAAATGCAAAAATGTGTAAAACATGACATACATATGGTTGTGTAGCTAACATAATTCTTAAAGTCATAAATACAAATGAATTGTACATGCTCAACAACATTTAACCATACGAAATATGGATTGAACACAACATCCCAACATTTTAGCATAACAATAAAATTGCAAACTTAAATAGTCAAAAAAGACTCACCTTTATAAATGTTTAGAAAATTGGTTGTATACATTGGATGTTCCACCCAAACATAGACTCTACTTCTCCATTATCGTCAGTAGCATGTCATCCCTGAGATGGGGCTATGAGTCCATAAGGATATATAAACTCCTATGGGTTTCTACAATGCACTCATATGACCCAATACCTTGAAAAACATAGAGACACAACTAAAATAATTCAGACTACCCATCTGCATTCTCTATTGGTCTACACAAATTGTTGATTAATATTTCCTTCTTTATAGCATAGTACCCAAAAAAAATATCCTCCCCCTGTAGGGCTCTAGCACAAAAATAGCTAGGAACTTCTTTGTTAAAGGCTCCAAGAAATCTAGTTGTTACAAGAGCACTCAC
Source organism: Pinus tabuliformis (assembly GCA_031772625.1). Classification (NCBI taxonomy): domain Eukaryota; kingdom Viridiplantae; phylum Streptophyta; class Pinopsida; order Pinales; family Pinaceae; genus Pinus; species Pinus tabuliformis. Next base: position 515,803,844 of record CM062809.1, read on the forward strand.
AACAACCTTTACATAGGATATTATGTAATTGTCAATAAGGACTCCTCACAAGCTGCTAATATTCATTATAAAATCCAACTTTATAAACTATTTTTCACATAGAATATGGTTTCAACCTCTTGCAACACTCAAAAAAATTCTCTTTCTTCACTTCCTTCTATCTACATAATCACTCACTTCTTCCAATCCAAATTCTTCTTTTTTCATTGCTTGCTTGAATCTCACTCTTCCCAAAGAGGATTGTACTCAACCCATGCTATCATAACTAAGTGGTATGACTCTCTCTCACCCACATGCTCAAATAACTAGCATAGGTGATTCTTCTACTAACCCTTAGACAAGAATTCAATGATTGGATCTAAATAAGTCAATGGAGGACTATATGGTAATGAAAATGTTTTATGAAAATGGCACGGTATTATAGGCAAGTGGATCTCCCCATGGATGCCCTTCCATCCTCCTCTCCTATTGAATCATAGGCCCTAGTCAATAATGTATTGTATTTTATTATTTTCTATATGACAAAGTTTAGTATTAAATCACTTTTCCCTTGACCATTTATCACATTTGCAAATATACATTATTAATCTAGGAATCAAAAGTAGTGTGTTACATTCCGCTCGCCATTGGTTTTGCACTATCCTTAGTGCACATCACCATATAACTATGGACATTTGCATATAGAAAATTTCATATCATAATTCTCAACAATTTCATAATTTAATGATTCCTATGGAAATTCCAACTATAAATCTCGCAATCCTCTTCAAATTACATAAACCAAGAAAGTGTACCCCCTTCTCTGCATCATTGTTCCTCAAGTTATCCCACTTTCCTTACAAGCTAGATAAGAAATCTCAAATTCATGAATCTAGGAACTGTAACTAAACCCAAAATAGAGCTTTCATGAATATATGTATAAATCCATAACCAATTTTTTTCCAAAATATACAAAAGGATGCGAGTACTCTTCTCACATGGCCTTCTCATACCCCATTGTAGCATTTTCAAGTATGTAGAATGTCCATTAGATATTTCCTAGGCTAACGGATTAGTTCCTTACGAATTTGAATTTCTAGTATAAGATGTGTGTTAGTGTCGGTATCTTCATCCCTCCATCAGTGATCAAATTCTCTTGTTGCATTGCATGTTAGGTGTCTCATTCGATCATCTGCATTCCATTAGGGTCATGGATCATCTGATGGTAGTGGCATATTATAAATTTTCCCTCATGATCTTTACCTCTTGGCCCATTTTCATACATTTAAGTCATTTGCAGTCATTTTTTGTCTTTAAATCTGCAAAAGTCGTTTTTAGGGTTTTAGGTCTCATTAGGTCTAGGGTTTCGTCAATAAGGTCTTGTAAACGCTCAATAATGGTCAGCAGGCACATGAGGAGGTCAAATAAAGTCCCAGCAACAAAAATTCCAATAATCACATGCTCAGTGATTGATTTTTCCTCAAAACCCTGTTTTGAGGAAAAATAAAGTTTTTATGTTTTATGAGCAAAATTTCATGTAATTTCATTTTTTCTATATGTAATAATTTCAAGAGGTAGCCCTGGTCACCTTGCCAAGCCTTTGCACTCCAGTTCCTACAAAAGAAACAAAATTTCAAAGCATCTAGTCCATCAAAGGAAAAAAGTAAGACAACTTGCCCAAAACAGAATTTTAAAAAGCAAGTGAAAGACAAACACTAGGAAAGTGGGTTTTCATAAGTGAAAAATCAAAACCATTGTTATATAAAGATTTTTCATTGCCAAAGAAGCTCATTTGTATGCAAAAGGAGAGGAGAGCAAGTGCAAACCGTATTTTTGAGCCAGAGGAGGGATTTTGCATCCAAACAGTGAAAACTTGGAGGTGCAAGGCACCTGGGTCAAGGCGCAGCAGACCTGGCCTACGCGGCGCACACAGAGAAAAATTTGCACTAGGTTTCTAACTAGCGCGACACACCAGAGAGGCACGACGCACCTGTGAGTGGGCGTGGCGCACCAGTCTTCAAAGCCCGAAATCATCCAAATCTTCCTCCAAAGCTCCCAAAATCGCAAATTCTTCATTTCACAAGTAAGTTGACACCCCCATATTGCCAATGTATGAGTTTCCATCAGTGTTTATAGTGTTTCATTAGGTTAAAAACAAAACCCTAGTTCTTTGCATCGTTGTGTTGATTTAATTGCCTAGGGTTTGCAAATTACAATTTCTGTTGTCCTATTCACCCCCACCATTTTCACATTCTGTCACTACCATTTCATTCACATATTTTCTCCCTCTCTTTTCACTCACACTTACCCATTCCTCCTATCCCTAAATTTGATAACCCTAATCCCTACCTTCACTTATCCCAAACCCTAGTCAATATCCCTAAACCCTAAATATCATTCCCCAAACCCTTCCATTTCCACTAACCCTACAAGCAGCATCCCAAACCCCCTATTCACAGTCCCTTCACAGTCCTTATCATCAATCCTTGTTGTTTAGTAGCAAATACCTATTGACACTATAAAATATATTCATACTCATCTAAGAAAAATCAAGCATTGGAAAACATGGAGTCAGATTCATCTTATGACAAAAATGAGGAAACAGTCAGTGACTCCTCCAAAGAAATTCATGCACCAAGGAGACCTCACAAGAGTGGAAAACATAACCGGGAGGAGCCTACTACACTTACTGAGCTGTTGGCTTGCCCTCTTGCTATAACATGCTTCCAACATCAATCTTGTTATCAATTTTATGAGATGGTGGAAATAGTCAAATACCACCATGAGCTTGCCAGACTATTTGTGCTCCATCTTCACAATGGCCAGGTCAATTTGGCAGGCGTGACATTCACCTTGACACCTGAGACTATAGCTCAAGAAACTGGTATTCTGAAAGTAGGAGAGTAGTGGAATAAGGGACAACTGGTAGACAAAGATCATTATGAGCCTTATATCAAGGCCTGTTATTAGAGGCATGTTAGTAGGGTCTTCCCTTTCCGGTACCTACAGGACACATATGCTCCCCTTATGAAACTCATAATCAAATATTTCAGCTGTGAAGGCAGATTTTCTCGCCTATACACCTATCATATCAGGTTGTTGATGCATTTTACTAGGGTGAGGATGATGAACCTCCACTATTTCATTTGCCAGGATATTGAGAAAATGACCACATTAGTGCAAAGGAAGCCTCCTCGTTAGCAGTATAACAACATCTATCACTTTGTATTAATCAATATTGTGGTTTTGCATTAGCTTGGTTTACTGAATGTTTCATGGGAGGATTTCATTTCACATGCGGTCTTTACAGGTCCTCAAGTGCCCCCATCAGTTTTTCATGAGGCAGGGGAGCCTTCACATCAGCAAGAGGTGCATGAGACTCAAACCACTAGTGTGCCAATGTTTGTTACTTACCAAAAGGGCATGAAGAGATTGTTTGCAGCAGCAAAACAAGTACTATCTCCACCCGGGGTGGAGGGGGTCTCGTTTCCTTCAACAGTAGAGCAGGTACAGGACAAGGGTAAGAAGCCATTACATGATGAGGGACCTTCAGAAGGTCAAGAGGCAGATTTCATTCTCATTTAGGAGGATGACACTGATTTGAGCTCAAAGCTCAAGGAGATCATTCAGGAGCAACAAGATGACATTCATGACTTATCTCTCAACCTGGAAAGAGCCAAGTGGATAATCAACTATCTGGAGCAAAGGAACAAATAGTTAGAGGATCAACAAACCATCATGGAGCTCCAAAACATAAGAGAAAATTGGCAAGCTGCCAAGAAGAGGAAAGTCAAGTTGACACCACTTGAACAAGAAATTGAAGCTGATCGTGAATATTGGCTTGAAAGGACAAACATACACTTGGAAAAGATGCTGGAGAAGGCCAACAAAGAGAAAAATATGTTGAGGCACATGGCCTACCACTACTTGGCGAGAAACAAGGTTTGCAAAGCGAGAATTAGGACTTTGAAGGCCAAGTTGAGGAAAGCATTGAGGAAGAGAAAAGAGCAAGACAAACTCCAGATCTTGGCTAAGTCTTCCTTAGTCCAACAAAACACTTGATGCAGGACACTCAACCCAAATTTCAAGAAATTTGGGACACTTTTGTTTAATTTTGAATTTTTGAAGTAAGAAATAGGTTTTTCTCTTTGGTGCGCCGTGCCACCTGGCACGCGCTTTTGCTAGGGACCTCCTTTGGAGGAAAACACAGAATTTTTGGATTCCTTTGGAAAAAATATGAATGCTCACACATGGCCAAGAATTTTTGTCAAGTTTTGAGCTTCCAAAAGGGTCAAAAACACCTCAAAAATGCCCTTCCTGCCCCTTTTTGGCCACATAGGAAGCAGTGATGGGAGAAATCATTTTTGGAGGGGCAAATGGACACCAAATTTAGAAATTCCACTTGCTCTGGAAAGTAGACAGACAGACCTTTCCAACAAGACCATTTGGAGAAAATTGGGTGCACGAGAATGCTTCCAAAATCAGCTGCAAAGTAGCGCGGTGCACAGGGACAGAAGCACGACGCACATGATGAAAATTTGTCATTTTTGCCAAAAAAACTCTGTTTTTCGCCTAGTTTTTTCTCAATTTGACTTTTCTCTCTCTAATAGTAAAACTCATGATGTAATTTGATGTAACTTGATGGATTTTGATGTAAATATGCTAAAATTTCACTCATGATGGTAGATACATCATGAAAAGGTAGTTTGCAACTAAATGAATCAGCTTCCTAGGTTTTAGAGGCAAGCTGTTCCACTGCCTACTTTTCAATTCTTAGTTTATATCTTGTTGAAACAACTCCTAAACTCATGAATTCGACCCCGAAAGCCTAGCATGAGTTGTTTGTTTCCTATATGTAGTAGTTTTTTTAGTCATTGGTAAAGGTTGGACTCTTGTGAATGCTTTGAGCATTATTGTACATTCATCTCTGCAGTTTGGCAAAGGAATAGACAAGGGTTTGCAGCACTTTGTGGGATTCTTGTGGCAACTTGATTTGGTACTGTTTTTCCTTCTATAATTGCAAGTTTACATGTGTTTATGTATGCCATCATCTCTCTCTGTTCATCTTAACTAAATGAAACAAGGATAAATGTAGAATACATTGATGTTGTAGTGCTCTACCTAGGGTTTGTTTAGTTATTTATGTTTTCCGCTGTTTGAAGAGGATCCCTGAGACTTTCATGCCCTCTCCAACTCCTCACCAGTCTAAAAGCTCTCCATCTCACTCAATTTGAAGTACTAAACCATTTGCTTACCTCGCCCCATAGAGATCTCTGTAAGACTGTGTCCATTTCCCGGTCCCAAATCTACCTTTCACATTTGAGCCAATAAACCAAAATTAAATTCAATCAAAATCCTCTGAGCATATACCTAGCCTAAAATCAGTCTTCACATTAGTCATCTCAAACCTCATTGATCATATTTTCTTGAGATTGACAAGGAGAGAGCCCTCTCCCGACCTGGTAGGGCTAGCTACCAGGTTAAGCATGTTTTGATGTTACCCTAGATTCTTCCTTTCTCAGCCTGAGGTAGATTTAGGCTCTAACATATTGGCGACCATACTGGGAATCAAAAGTTTATTATCATTGTTTTGGTTTGTAGACTACAGACGAACCCTGAAGTTAGCTAGGTAGCCTTTGAAATGCTCTTGCTTTGCATTAGCAAGAGTAGATGAATGTTGCTTGAGTCAATCTCCATTCTAGTTTATAAACTGAACACCTGATCTAAACGATTACCCCAGTATCATAAAGCAATTCTAGACTTTGGATGATGAGTTTAAAATTTGATAGGCTGAACAAGTTGATTTTTTCTGTTTGATTTTTGGGATTAATTCAACACACTGGCTTCCAGACGATACACCAGGGCCAATCCTGATCTTGATCCTCCTCCTATGTATGAAAACCCAAATCTCATCCCAAGAATTCTTCGACAAGAAAGTTTTGTGATTCCTGTGTTCAAATCTCATTCATGTCCCGTTGTTTTTGAATATCTTGAAGATCTTGAGTTTGACGAATGTTTTGATCTATCATTGTTTGAGACTAAATTTGAAAGTGCTGTTGGTTCTACTATCCTAAATCCGAAGTTTGTCAAAGATCTTGAAACTGAAAGGGAAAATAGATCAATTGACAGTTACATCTTGAATCTTCAAACTTCCATTGTGGCTTCAAACATTCCTGAGTTCTTAGAATCTGCATCTGCAACTCTTGGTTCATCCGCTATTGCATCTGGTTCAGAAATTCCTACTAAACCTCCTTTCGTTCCCACCATTCCCATGCAGCCCAGTGTATCAGATCAGAGACCCCCTGTCTCTTCTCCCCCATCAACCCCATCAACACCACAAACATCTCATATTTCATCTCCTCCTTTGACACCTCATACACCAATTACATCGTCAGCTGCTATCATTGTTCCGACTCCTCCTACATCCCCAAGGCTAGTTGCAAATCCACCTAGAGCAATGGCTACCCGATATGCACCCCTTCTGTTGCCTCAGAACTTAGATGCCATGCCCGTTGACTACCAAAGCAAAACTCCATTATTTGATGGCACTCCCTAAAGTATCATAGCTCAGCAGCATGTGGATAAGATGGCCGATTTCTATGACATTCATGAGATTGATGCAGAAAATGTGATTATGAGATTATTTGTGCAAACTTTTAGAGGTGAAGTACGGAAGTGGTTCAGAGCTTTGCCGGCTGCGAGTATCACTACATTGGCTGCTCTCCAGAGAAAATTCTTGGATCGCTGGGAGGTCAAGAAAAACCCTCTTCAAATTCTTTCCAAATATGAAAACATCAAGAGAAATGTTGGTGAAAGTGTCCAAGATTATTGTGTCAGATTCAATACTGTTTACAATGCAATTCCTGCTGATATAAAGCCACCTATGGGGTTGGCTTTGATTAAATTTCCTGATGGCTTCGATCTCGACATGGCATATCAATTGAGAGAAAGAGATCCGGTCACATTGGAGGACATGTAGAAAATTGTAGTTAGCGTTGAGGGAAATCTACTTGCCAAGAGAGCTAGAGCAAAGGCTGAAAAGAAGGTGACCATAAAGGAGGAAGCTTCTTCCTCCGATCATTTTCTTCGCAAGATCGAGAAGATGTTTGATAGGCTCACAATTGATAATAAGCCTAAAGCACAAGTTAGAAATCCAAACTTCCATGGTCAGCAGCAACCACAATTCAGAATCAAGCAACGAGAACAAAGAGCACAAGACCAAGTAGCACAACAACAAGTAAAGATACCCTTACAACATAATTTTTTACATGGTCCAGAATCAGATGATGATGAGAACATAATTGGTGAGGAGAATCATTTCTTTACACCTGATGATCTACCCATTTATATCACCGAAGATGAAGAGTATTTAGAAAGCCCAACTGTACAAAAGGATGAAGATTTCATCTTGGCCAACGAAACAATTCTTGAAGAAGAGTCTGATGAATATCAAAGGGGATACATGAATGCTTTGACAGCCCAGCAGCGACAATATTCACTCAGGAGTAGAGAGGTTCCCATCAATCCAATTCAGAAGAGGAAGGAAGTGACACCGCCAAAGAACGATTCTCCAATAGTGCAGAGAAAGGGAAAGGAGGCAGCTGATCCTACCACCAGCAAAACACAATCAACAAATGAAAGATCAAATTAGCCAATTGTATCAAAGGAGAAGACTGAAAAGAAGGATGCTCCAGTCAAAGAGGTAGAGAAAACATCAGCCTTTAGCTTAGAAAATGAAATTGCTAAGTTAAAAGTGTCAATTCCTTTGACTGAATTAATGAAGAACAACAGCTATAAAGGTCATGTGTCAAAGATTTTGAATTTGGATCCATTATCTAATATGGTAAATGTGGAGGATGACCAGCCCGAACTTATCTTTGGGCCAGCATTAGAAGGTCAGTCTGAGGATAGTGATGTAGCTCCTTTTTACATCAGCCTTAGATTGCATGATTATGTATTGCACAACGCCATGTTTGATTCAGGAGCCTCTCATAATCTCATGCCTAAAGCAATCATGGAAAAATTGGGTTTAGATATCACTCACAAGTACCATGATCTATATTCCTTTGATTCTGGTAGGGTCAGGTGCATTGGGCTTATTAAAGATTTGGTTGTCACTTTAGATCAGATTCCGGCAAAGAATGTTTTGATGGATGTGGTTGTGGCAAATATTCCTCCTAGATTTGGCATGCTTCTTTCCAGATCTTGGGGAGAAAAACTCAAAGGGACATTGCAGCTTGATTTCTCCTATGCTACTATTCCCGTGTTTGGTCAGTTGAGGAAATTATACTGGGAGAAAAAGATGAAGTACATGATCACTAGCAAGGAGAAACCTCTAAATCATCCAATCAATTATGTACATACTGATTTAGAATCTTTTGTTCTATATTCTGATAGTTTTAATGATGTAAATAGTCAAGTAGTTGAAGTAGAAGATATTCTAGAGATCACTGAAAATTTTAGAGCTATACTAGATCAAGAAAGACAAAAGCTTGATAGTACCACTGAGCAATCAACCTTCCGACAACAACAAAAAATTGATGGACAACAAGCAAAAGAAGAAGAGAAAACAAAATTTCAGCATTTGGAGGATGAAGCCGGTTTGTGGAGCATGGATTTTGATGGTACAATAGGTAGGGAAAGTGCTGGAATTGGAATTTGGATACGCAGCCCTGTATTTCTTCCAAACAAAGTTCCAAGTAATGTAAGGGTTTTTTCATATAAATTGGCTTTTGATTGTTCAAATAATGAGGATGAATATGAGGCTTTAATTGCTGGTTTAAAAATCCTTGAGAAGTTAAATGCTAAAAGAATTTCAGTATATGGTGACTCCGAGTTAGTTATCAAGCAAGTGAAAGATGAATACCAAGCTAAGCATCCTCGCATGCGGGCTTATCGTAATGCGGTATTAGATATTTTGAGATTGTTTCTAGATTACACTTTGACATGTGTCCCTCGTGTACAGAATGTTATTGCAGATTCTCTTGCAACAACTACAAGTAATTTGAAAATTCCGATGAATTCAAACAATAAGTTTGAAATTCATGTGAAACATCGCCCTGCTATCCCTGATAATCAAAGATATTGGCAGGTGTTTCAAGATGATAAAGAGATCGAAGAATTTCTACAAAATGAAGGCAAATACAAAGACACTTCTATAGATGGAGAGCATGATGATGGTGAAGCAGATATGGAAGTAAATCAGATGGAAGTTTTGCAGCTCAAGGACAATGTCATTCCTAAAGGTCTAATACCTTTAGAGGAGTTGTTTGATCAAGATGATGTAGCCCAGAAATCGAGCTTGGTACCAATCGAGAAAGGAGTTGAGGATGTAAACATTGGATCAACAGAAAATCCTAAAATGGTCAAGTTATCAAAGGCCTTGCCTCCACAGGTAAAGGAAAAATACATTAGTTTATTGTCTTCATTTACTAATGTATTTGCTTGGGACTATTCAGATTTGAAAGCATATGATAAGAGCATAATTCAGCACATCATTCCGATCAAGCCAAATCAAAAGCCCTTTCGACAAAAGCTGAGAAGGATAAATCCAAAGTTACTGCCCTCAATAGAGAAGGAAGTGAATCGATTGTACAAATTTGGTATAATTTTTCCCATAAGGTTTTCAGATTGGATTTCTAATTTGGTGCCCGTGCACAAGAAAACAGGTGAGATTCGATTATGTATTGATTTCAGAAATCTGAATAAAGTGTCTTTGAAAGATAACTATCCATTGCCCAAGATGGATCACATACTTCAATGAGTAGTTGGAGCATCCTGCATGTCACTACTCGATGGGTATTCTGGTTATAACCAAATTCTGGTCCATGAGGATGACAGAGACAAAACAACGTTCACCACTCCGTGGGGAACTTTCCATTATGCCAAGATGCCATTCGGATTGAAGAATGCTGGTGCAACCTTTCAACAGGCTATGGATATCACATTTGCAAATGAGAAAGATGTATTTTTAGTTGTTTATCTTGATGATTTGACAGTTCTTTCTAATTCAAATGAAGAGCACCTATATCATTTCAAGATTGTATTTCAGCAGTGTAGAAAGTATGGTATATCTCTCAATCCAAAGAAGAGTTTGTTTGCCATGGATGAAGGCAAGCTTCTCGGTCATATCATATCCAAGGAGGGAATCTGCATCGATCCATCTCGAGTGGAAGCCATTCAGAAGATTGATTTCCCACGAAGTAAAAAGGAAATCCAAGCATTCAACGGTAAGATGAATTTCTTACGTCGTTTTGTGCCAAATCTTGCAAAACATTTGAGGGAAATCACAAACATGTTAAAGAAAGATAGCGTAGTGAAGTGGACCGAGGAAGCCATCAAGTCTTTCAATTTGGTAAGATTAGCCCTTTCTTCAGCTACAATTTTGATCAGCCTGGATTATTCCCAAGGTTTTATTTTATTTTCTTTTGCTTCGGATCATACTATGGCAGCGATCTTAATGCAGAAAAGAGACCAGCTTGAGAAACAAATTGCTTTTTTCAGCAGAACAATAAGGGATGCAGCTTTAAAGTACAATATTGTTGAAAAGCAAGCTCTTGCTTTGGTAAAGGCATTGAAATATTTTCGAGTCTATATTCTACATTCTCATATCCTTGATTATGTCCCTAATGCTGTTGTTAAAGATGTCTTAGTGCAAACAGATCCGGAAGGGAGACGAGGCAAATGGATCACAACTTTGTTAGAATATGATGTGGAGATCAAACCAACAAAGCTCATCAAAGGACAGGGGCTAGCCAAACTAATGGCGGAGTCCAATTTTCATGCCTTGGACATAAATCTCATTGCTGCTATGTCCGAAGAAGATGAAGAAAGTTCACTTGTTCAGGTATCTGAAATGTTTCTTCTTTCTCCTTGGTATTTGGATATTATTTATGTGCTCCAACATCTTTCACCGCCACCTGGAATGGCTAAGAACAAAAGTAGGACCCTGAAATTAAAGGCTGCCAAGTTTTGTATAATGAATAATGCACTCTATTGGAAAGATCCCAGCGATGTCTTGTTGAATTGTTTGGGCGAAGAAGAAGCAAAACAGGTCACGGATGATTTTCACAAAGGAGATTGTGAAGGTCATCTATTTTGGAAGACAACAACCAATAAAATTTTGAGAGTGGGATATTATTGGCCAACCCTCTTTGCTGATGTGTACAAAACTGTTACAAGCTACCACAAATGTCAAATTTTTCAAGGTAAGAGAAAATTACAGCCTTTGCCACTCAAACCGGTTGAAGTAAGTGCTCCATTTCAGCAGTGGAGTTTATATTTCATTGGTGAGATCCATCCTACTTCTTCAGCACAGCATAAGTGGATCCTTACAACGACATATTACTTCACTAAATGGATTGAGGCGATCCCTACTCGGCAGGCCACTGATTCGGTTAAATTCAGTTTCGTGAGAAAAATATTTTGTCACGTTTTGGTTGTCCTAATAAGCTGATTACAGATAATGCAGTAGCTTTTAAATCTAAAAAGATGATTGATTTTTGTAGTAAATATCAAATTACTTTGGGGAACTCAACTGCATACTATCCACAAGGTAATGGATTGGCGGAATCCTCAAATAAATCATTAGTCAACATTATGAAAAAGCTGTTGGAAACAAACAAAAAGATCTGGCACAAGAAATTGGTCAATGCACTATGGGTGGATAGAGTAAGTCAGAAAAAATCAATAGGCATGTCCCCTTTCGAGATCGTGTATGGTGTTGACACGGTTTTCCCTACATCTCTCACAGTCCCGGTTGTTAAACTTTTGTAGGAAGTTGGCAGCGAGGAAGATCATTTGCAGTGAAGAATCAATCAAATGATCCATTTACAACAGACTAGAGAGGAGGTTTTTCAGAATACCTTCAGGCTGCAAGAGAAAATCAAGAAGATATATGATCGAAAAGCAAAGGCGGACAAGTTTCAAATTGAAGACATAGTGCTGAAATGGGATGCTCGAAACGAAGACAAAGGCAAGCATGGCAAGTTCGAGAATCTGTGGAAAGGACCTTTCAGAATTGCTGCATACCGGGGTCAAAATGCTTTCTTGCTGAAAGAAATGGATGGAGAATATTGTCCACGTGGGCCGGTTAATGGTCGGCTACTGAAACGGTACCATCTTTGAAATGTATTTGTTGTCATATGTATCATTGTACATACCGTCTTATTTCCTTCATTGCAAGTGTGTACTGTTATCATTCGTTCAGTTTGGGGCCCGAAGTGAAGGCTATAAAATTGAAGGTTTGATTTCAGTTTTGGTTTGGATTGTTTGAGTTAAGTTTCTAGTTGATTTCAGTCTTGAAATTGAGTCATTTTTGAGTCGGATTTCAGTCCTAAAATTGAGTCAAGATATTAGTTTTGGTTTGTCAAAGTTATTGACTCCATAGCCCAATGGAAGAAGGCACTGTCCACTTTCCAGAGGTCTATAGTTCTTGGTACCTCCAAGGAGCTACCATCCCCATTGGAGCCAATGTTAGTGTCCGTATATTCATCCCTCCATCAGTGATCAAATTATCTTGTTGCATTTCATGTTAGGTGTCTCATCCGATCATCTGCATTCCATTAGGGTCATGGATCATCCGATGGTAGTGGCATATTATAAATTTTCCCTCATGATCTTTACTTGCTGGCCCATTTTCATACATTTAAGTCATTTGCAGTCATTTTTTGTCTTTAAATCTGCAAAAGTCATTTTTAGGGTTTTAGGTCTCATTAGGTCTAGGTTTTCATCAATAAGGTCTTGTAAACGCTCAATAATGGTCAACATGCACATCAGGAGGTTGAATAAAGTCCCAGCAACAAAAATTTCAATAATCACATGCTCAGTGATTGATTTTTCCTCAAAACCCTGTTTTGAGGAAAAACAAAGTTTTTATGTTTTATGAGCAAAATTTCATGTAATTTCATTTTTTCTATATGTAATAATTTCAAGAGGTAGCCTTGGTCACCTTGCTAAGCCTCTGGACTCAAGTTCCTACAAAAGAAACAAAATTTCAAAGCATTTAGTCCATCAAAGGTAAAAAGCAAGACAAACTGCCCAAAACAGAGTTTTAAAAAGCAAGTGAAAGACAAACATTAGGAAAGTGGGTTTTCATAAGTGAAAAATCAAAACCATTGGTATATAAAGTTTTTTCATTGCCAAAGAAGCTCATTTGTATGCCAAAGGAGAGGAGAGAAAGTGAAAACCATGTTTTTGAGCCAAAGGAGTGATTTTGCATCCAAATAGTGAAAACTTGGAGGCGCGGCGCACCTGGCCTGTGCGATGCACACAGAGAAAAATTTGCACTAGGTTTCTAACTAGGCACGACGCACCAGTCTTCAAAGCCCGAAATCATCCAAATCTTCCTCCAAAGCTCCCAAAATCGCAAATTCTTCATTTCACAAGTAAGTTGGCACCCCCATATTGCCAATGTATGAGTTTCCATCAGTGTTTATAGTGTTTCATTAGGTTAAAAACAAAACCCTAGTTCTTTGCATCGTTGTGTTGATAAAACTGCCTAGGGTTTGAAATTACAGTTTCTGTTGTCCTAGTCACCCCCACCATTTTCACATTCTCTCACTACCATTTCATTCACCTATTTTCTCCTTCCCTTTTCACTCACACTTACCTATTCCCCCTATCCCTAAAACTAATAACCCTAATCCCTAACTTCACTTCTCCCAAACCCTAGTCAATATCCCTAAACCCTAAATATCATTCCCCAAACCCTTCCATTTCCACTAACCCTACAAGCAGCATCCCAAACCCCCTATTCACAGTCCCTTCACAGTCCTTATCATCAATCCCTGTTGTTTAGCAACAAATACCTATTGACACTATAAAATCTCTTCATACTCATCTAAGAAAAATCAAGCATTGGCAAACATGGAGTCAGATTCATCTTATGACAGAAATGAGGAAACAGTCAGTGACTCCTCCAAATAAATTCATGCACCAAGGAGACCTCACAAGAGTGGAAAACATAACCGAGAGGAGCCTACTACACTTACTGAGTTGTTGGCTTGCCCTCTTGCTGTAAATGCTTCCAACATCAATCTTGTTATCAATTTTGTGAGATGGTGGAAAGAGTCAAATACCACCATGAGCTTGCTAGACTATTTGTGCTCCATCTTCACAATGGCCAGGTCAATTTGGCAGGTGTGACATTCACCTTGACACCTGAGACTATAGCTCAAGCAACTAGTATTCCGAATGTAGGTGAGCAGTGGAATAAGGGACAACTGGTAGACAGAGATCATTATGAGCCTTATATCAAGGCTGGTTTTTAGAGGCATGTCAGTAGGGTCTTCCCTTTCAGGTACCTACAGGACACATATGCTCCCCTTATGAAACTCATAATCAAATATTTCAGTTGTGAAGGCAGATTTTCTCGCCTATACACCTATCATATCAGATTGTTGATGCATTTTACTAGGGTGAGGATGATGAACCTCCCCTATTTCATTTTCCAGAATATTGAGAAAATGACCACATTGGTGCAAAGGAAGCCTCCTCATCAGCAGTATAACAACATCTATCACTTTGCATTAATCAAGATTGTGGTTTTGCATCAGCTTGGTTTACTGAATGTTTCATGGGAGGATTTCATTTCACATGAGGTCTTTACAGGTCCTCAAGTGCCTCCATCAGTTTTTCATGAGGCAGGGGAGCCTTCACATTAGCAAGAGGTGCATGAGACTCAAACCACTAGTGTGCCAGTGTTTGTTACTTACCAAAAGGGCATGAGGAGATTGTTTGCAGCAGCAAAATGAGTACTATCTCCACCCGGGGTGGAAGGGGTCTCGTTTCCTTCAACAGTAGAGCAGGTACAGGACAAGGGTAAGCAACCATTACATGATGAGGGACAGTCAGAAGGTCAATAGGCAGATTTCATTCTCATTTCAGGAGGATGACACTGCTTTGAGCTCAAATCTCAAGGAGATCATTCAGGAGCAGGAAGATGACATTCATGACTTGTCTCTCAACTTGGAAAGAGCCAAGTGGATAATCAACTATCTGGTGTAGAGGAACAAACAATTAGAGGATCAAAAAACCATCATGGAGCTCCAGAACATAAGAGAAAACTGACAAGTTGCCAAGAAGAGGAAAGTCAAGTTGACACCACTTGAACAAGAAATTGAAGTTGATCGTGAATATTGGCTTGAGAGAACAAACATACACTTGGAAAATATACTGGAGAAGGCCAAAAAAAAGAAAAAGATGTTGAGGCACATGGCCTACCACTACTTGGCGAGAAACAAGGTTTGCAAAGCGAGAATTAGGTCTTTGAAGGCCAAGTTGAGGAAAGCATTGAGGAAGAGAAAAGAGTAAGACAAACTCCAGATATTGGATGAGGCTTCCTTAGCCAAACACAGCGCTTGATGCAGGACACTCAGCCCAAATTTCAAGAAATATGGGACACTTCTGGTCATTTTGAATTTTTGAGGTGAAAAATAGGTTTTTCTGCTTGGTGCACCACGCCACCTGGCGCACGCTTTTGCTATGGACCTCCTTTGGAGGAAAACTTAGCATTTTTGGATTCCTCAAGAAAAAATATGAATGCTCACACATGGCCAAGAACGTTTGTCAAGTTTTTAGCTTCCAAAAGGGTCAAAAACACCTCAAAAATGCCCTTTCTGCCCCTTTTTGGCTACACAGGAAGCAGTGTTGGGAGAACTCATTTTTGGAGGGGCAAATGGACACCAAAGTTAGAAATTCCACTTGTTCTGGAAAGTAGACAGGCAGACCTTTCTAACAAGGCCACGTGGAGCAAATTTGCTACACAGAAATGCCTCTAACATCAGCTTCAAAGTAGCACGGTGCACAAGGACAGGAGTGTGGCGCATAGGATGAAAATTTGTCATTTAAACTATGTTTTTCGCCTATTTTTTTATTTTTATTTTTTATTTTTTATTTTTTATTTTTTTCAGTTTGACTTTTCTCTCTCTAATAGTCAAACTCATGATGTAATTTGATTTAAATTGATGGATTTTGATGTAAATATGCTAAAATTTCACTCATGAAGGTAGATACATCATGAAAAGGTAGTTTGCAACCGAATGAATCAGTTTCCTATGTTTTAGAGGCAAGCTGTTCCACTGCCTACTTTTCAATTCTTAGTTTAGATCTTATTGAAATAGCTCCTAAACTTATGAATTCTACCCCTAAAGCCTAGCATGAGTTGTTTGTTGCCTATATCTAGTAGTTTTTCAGTCATTGGTAAAGGTTGGACTCTTGTGAATGCTTTGAGCATTATTGTACATTCATCTCCACAGTTTTGCAAAGGAATAGACTAGGGTTTACAACACTTTATGGGATTCTTGTGGCAACTTGATTTGGTATTGTTTTTCCTTCTATAATTGCATGTTTACATGTGTTTATGTATGCCATCATCTCTCTTTTTTCATCTTAACTAAATGAAACAAGGATAAAGGTAGAATACATTGATGTTGCAGTGCTCTACCTAGGGTTTGTTTAGTTATTTATGTTTTCAGTTGTTTGAAGAGGATCCCTAAGACTTTCATGCCATATCCAACTCCTCACCAATCTAAAATATCTCCATCTCGCTCAATTTTAAGTACTAAACCATTTTCCTACCTCGCCCCATAGAGATCTCTACAAGACTGTGTCCATTCCCCGGACCCAAATCTGCCTTTCACATTTGAGCCAGCAAACAAAAATTAAATTCAATCAAACTCCTCTGAGCATATACCTAACCTAAAATCAGTCTTCACATTAGTCATCTCAAACCTCATTGGTCATATTTTCCTGAGATTGACAAGGAGAGAGCCCTCTCCCGACCTGGTAGGGCTAGCTACCAGGTTAAGCGTGGTTTGATGTTACCCTAGATTCTTCCTTTCTCAGCCTGAGGTAGATTTAGGCTCTAACAATGTGCACTAAGACCACCCAAAAGTCTCCTTCATGATCCACCTGGATTAGAATCTAATCAATTATGTCATTTAGATCAAGCACATAGTTTTTCATTAAAAACACTTGGAATACATTATGAGTTCTCAAGGATGTAGGAAATGCAAGCATGTATGAAACTAGTCTATCCTCTCTTAGACTTTAAATGGCCCACAATATCCGACTACCAACTTTGGTAAAATCCCAATTTCATCCAGCTTCATTTTTCATTTGCTTTTAAATACACATGCTCATGCACTTTAAATTCTCTTTGTGTCGTGATTTTATTTGTACTTTTCTTCATATCTTGTGCATTATTTAAATTCTACCTAGCCCTCATCATCTATTCTTCCATTTTCTCAGTAATTTTGTACCAATAAAAGTATTGTCTATTTGATTATCCCAGTTCATTAGTGTGTTGAATTTTCTACCATATGGGTCCTCAAATGGGCCCATCTTCATTGATTCCTAATATCCAATGTTATATGAAAACTCAACCAAATGAAGATGGTATTCCCACTTAGAAGGATTTTCCATTATATATTCTTAGTATATATTCAATTATTTAGTTGATGAATGCTATCTTCCCATCTCATCCTATATGATATATTGTGCTAAAATCCAAATTTTCCCAAATATCTTAAATAATCTCCTCCAAAAATTTGTAGCCTTTGTAATCTTATCTAGAACTACCATGATGGAATCATGTTACATTGTTGTCCTTGACAACTTTCTAATTAAATCATTGTAAGAACTTCCTACTTCCACTTAGGAATGACCAATGATTATAGCTATCATATCGAATTTTTATGATCAATCTAATGTTCCATCCATCTAGTTATGAAATAAAACACATGTTTCTTCATTCCATGTCAAAAATACTGGTATCTTATAGCTACAATAGTTTTCTAGTACCCTAGATGTGTAGCATAGGATAAATTATGCATCCCATTCAACATTAAACTCCTCAATCATGAAGAATTATGAACATATGTTTTTCTCATATACAAGAGGAATCCATCCTCTTGCATCTTATAATATTTAAATTTCTATTGTATTTTAGCTTGTTGAAGGCCCTCTTTAGCTTGTACATGGAGCTAATTATATTGTTCCAGCCTCCAAAATTATATTGTTTATATATGATATCTACATGAAAATTGTGGTATGATGCATCTAATGCACCCTTATGTTGAGTGCATAAGCTAATTTTATCTCTTTACCTTTTCATATGCTTATGTGAAATTCATACCCATTAAGGAATTGGATCCATCTAGTTTCCATAGCATTTAGTGTTGACTACAAGAACAAATATTTCAAACGGGTATGGTTTATGGCTAGCTCAAATTTTCCACCTATGAGATAGTGCTTTCTTAGTTTCATTACATGGAAAATATTTGTAAAGTCCAAATCATGAGTACCATAACTTATTTCATGCTCATTATGCTTTCTTGATTGATAAAAAATAACATGCACATTTTCCATCGTGATTCCCCTAGGCCATTCTTTACATGGATATGTTCCCATAATGAAAAACTCATTTGGATGTACAACCTTTGAAATAACGTACTATCTAGTAAATATTTTAACTACTCAAAATTAGCTTTATGGTTTGCAATCTAGCCAAACACTATTTCTTTCTTTTGTATCAAGTTACCTGGATGGGTGATCTTTGAAAAACGTCAATGTATATCCTATAATAGCTAGTTATACCTATACAGGATCTTACTTATGAAATATTATTCAAGGTGTGAAATTATTTGAATTCCTTAATATTTTTCAAATCCACTAATATTCCCTCCTCTGAGGTAAGCAGCCTAAATAGTGGATTTGTCTTTAATGAAAGCGCACTAGCTGTAGATGGGAAATAGTTGGTTCTGTTGGACACCTAATCCTCAATGGGTTAGTGTGGAAGCCGAATAGATAAAAAGAAGTCCAAGAGACCTTGGGATGTGAAACCCAACAGTCAAACAACGTACTATAAATGTATATCAGTTGTTAAAAAAATATGTACTCTCATGTTTTATCCTTCACATTATTCTTGTTGCCCATGTGTGTTTAACATGGTATCAGAGCTTCCGTTAGGCCTGGGCATTTTCAGAGATACAAGTCAGCGTTGCATTCTTTTCAGAATTTGTTTGCCATTTCCAAAAACGCACTAATTTTGTGGCCTTTCTCTTTGTGTCAGTTCTACCCTACACTCATCAAAATTGTTGTAATAGTCTCTCTTCTCGTCAAAGCTATTGCCCTCGACCAGAACTAATACTCGTTATAACTGTTTCCCTAGATTCCATCTTTCTTGACTGTGCTTCCTATTTTGTGATCATACTCGGCTCTAGGAAGCCCTATCTCATTCGCTGTGAATTGGGGTGTTGAATCTTTCGAGTAAGAAAAACTGCACTTCGAATTGGGAGAACCTAGAAATCAATGATAATCCTACAGTGAGATTGACGTCAAAAAATAATTAACAACCACGGGAATTGTGGGCACAACTGAAGAAGTTGAATGTGTCAACACAATGTTTATATCGCATCCACTCTGTGTGAGATGTTCTTCAAATAGGTGTTCTATATATTATTTATCTCGTTATTTGTTCTTCCTTAATGTAGATGAACACACTCAGGGATTCCTCTCGACGTTTATGTGCAACCATTTCTTTGTCTCTACATATGATTTGATCTCTAACGTTACTGAGAAGAGATTTTAAGGCTTTCTTGCACTGTTCAAGAACGTGTTGCAACGTTTGTCTCTTGAAATTTGTTCGTGTTTTGTGGCGCTCCTGGTGAGGAAGTGGTGGCAGTTAGTGTTTGAATTATATTCAATTGTGAGAAAGTATGAAGGCTGGAATTGAACCTCGTATACTGGAGATCTAAATGGTCGATTGTGTGATTGAAGGCTTCAAGTCTGCAAATTTGTTGGCTTGGAGATTGTATGCAGGTTTTTAGGATGTTCAGCAAAAAAAAAGAGAACATATGCACACTTACCGTTTCATGTCTCTGCATACATGTCCATTGGATAAGAAAACACTACTCTCCCTTACAAAATTGCTAGAGCTACCACAATGAGCATTAAGCATTCAGAGAATCAACAGAGGCATTTTTGTCAGGCCAACACGTAAATGGTTAGATAGATTGCTATTCAGGGCAGCTAAAAGAGGGTAGAAGTTTAAGCATTATGACTAGGAGTCTGGATATCACAAGAGGTGAGGAGCGTTATGGTAGGGTAGGAAGGTCACAAAGACGTTAGAAAGAGTGTTGGTATGACTTCTGCGAATAATGATGGCTCTATCGAATGGGTGTGAGGAGAAGAGAATGATGAAGGCAGGCATGGCGTGGATGTGCTTCAAAGATTTAGCTATCGTGAAGGAGGCTATTCGAACTGATAACATTGCAGCCATTATAGATAGCGTTGCGGCATCTCCTGAAGAATAGCTCCTCTTGGTCTGCTATCGCATCAGTCTCAATGTTCTGAATGTGCTCTATGCTATATTGCTAAAAATTTTGGCAAATTCATCATGAGATTTTGAAGCCAGATACGCGAAGCTCAACCAAAACTTGCCACCCAGTGATAGATGTATCGATCCCTAATATCTATGCATGTTTGTATGACCAATGGAGTTTGAAAACATGGCAGACTTTTGTCTGTTTTGAACTATCAATGAAAGACAACTTCGGTGACGGTGCTGGTGGCGCCCAAGAAAATACTATGAGTATGACCACGTCTTGGAAGAGGAGAGCGTTTTCTAAGAGAAACTGGTGATCGTTTATGGACAACTGGACTTCCTCTGACCATTTGAGGAGAGATTTTGACTGATGATCGGTTTTGAAGACTTCGACCATCCTTTTTGGATGAAGTCGATTACTGTCTTAAAAATTACATTAAACTACTGGTACATTGGGAGACTTGTTGAACATCAAATTACATTGAGCGCTGCATGCTATAATCACTTATATATGCACTGGTGAAGGCTAAGCATTGATCCTAGCAGTTGGAAAAGAGGCTTGTATGATGAATATGTTATGAAGGATGTTAGCAGAGACCATCACATTGAAAAAAAAAAAGGCAGTCCCCCTTCGAATGATGTTGGTTTGCATTCTTGTTAATTACACGATTCTGATAGACGTAGGAATTGCCAAATAGGGTGTGCCTGGAGAGACTAGCTCTTCATTGTCAAAGAGTTGGCGAGAGTTCATGGTGTTTGCCTGCATCTTGAGTCCCTGAATATAGTCAGCCACCTCTTGCAACAAAGTGGGCGTGTCCAGACCCTGTCCACCTGGCACAAGACTCTGAAGCATCTCAGGTTTGAGTCTCCTCTCGCCCTCTTGTTGATTCTTTGATGGCTAAGCAATATCGAAGCTTTTGTCATTCAAAGGCGAAAGGCAGAACTTATCAGCTATTGCCAGATCTTCATTTGATTTTTCGTGGATCTCTTCGACTTCAATTTTGATTTTACCGGGAGTATCAGCGGACAGGCGGAGCCATTGCTGGGAGCGGAGGTTCAACTTCATTCCAGCCATTTCCAATTTTTGTGTTATAGGGTCATTAAGTATCTGTGGTGTAACTGTGAAACATTATTAATACCAAACAAATTGTGGAAGATTGTGCATGCTTCATTGGTATCTTTCTATGAAGATTGTAATTTAGTATGGGTATGTTGGCTCACATATATGATGCATGGTTGGTGCGTGGCTGCTATTTAAATCATTGAAACATATAAAGTCAAATTACAATGTTATTTTGGTGATAATTGCATAAATATTTCAGATTTTTTTTACTATTTTGGGCCCAACTCCACTTCTATCTCTTGGGATTTATTTTATCAATTGAAGCTATAATAAAAGAAGCTTAAAGAACAATTGTGCATTTTTAGTTGAAATCCTTTGAGGTCTTCATTTTTTGCTGAGACAATGGCTAGAATCAATGATTTTTTAGAGCTATTGATTACATTAATGTTGTCTACTGTTGAAGACACAATGAAGGTCAACAAAGACACTCTCTTTGACATCCAAACCTATCTGCAAAATGCATAGGAAAAAATTGATTTTTTGCAGCTCGAATCTCAGCTACAACAAGAAGATTAAAACAGAGGAGTCATTCTGAACATGTTTCTGTTTAGAACATTGAGACTACAACCCATTAGAAGCAAGTCAATAATGTTATAGTTGGTTCAGATTTAGTACCCAATAAATCAACAGTTGTACATGCAGATGCAAAAACTTACTCTGCACTTCCCAAGCCTATCATCAGACCTTGGGAACAACTTGTCCACAACAAGCACAGAACTGGTCTTGGATATGAGAAGGACTTGTCCTTTCATATTCCAAACTACTTAAAGCCCATTCAGTTTCAGAGTGCTGGATTCATTCATGACAGTTCACCTGCTCCTCATGACAGTTCACCTCCAGCTATTCCAGATTCTGCTCCTCTTCCACAGCAACAACAACAGATTGTGAAATGCCAACACTGTGACCGAGTTGGCCATTTGAAAGATCACTGTTTTGATCTTCATCCATGTAAGCACTGTCATAAAACCACCCATTCTTGACATAGATGCTTCAGAAAAAAACGTCCTGCAAGAACAAGGATTCCTCTTGGATGGATCGCTTCTTGGCAATGGGCATCAACAGCCAAGAAGATATTCCAATCACATGTCAGAACTTGTTCTAGAGTATTGAACAGTCTTGCAGTTGAGTTTTCTCCATCATATCACCTTGTATATGACAGGGGGGAAATGATGGTCATCTACAAGCTTCAAAGTCACATCAAGCGAGCCTGAGCCACAACCTGCCACACCAGTTTCAGAGTTGTAGCCAGAGACAAAGATGCCCCTGAGCATGCCTTTAGTTGGTAATCTGGGACACTTCCTCTAGCAGAAGACTTCATCTTCTTGCAATTTTTGGAAGAGTTCCAGGAATTGCATTAAGCATTCTAGCGTTGTTGGTCATCCTTAAACCATCACAGATTGAGACTTACCTTTTCAGGTTGAAGTTCTCCCTTTTATGTGGGGTGAGACCTCCCTTTATTGGTTTAAGGTTTCCCTCTTCAAATCAATAGGAGCACTTCCTCTAGCAGAAGACTTCAGCTTCTTGCCAATTTTGGAAGAGTTCCGAGAACTGCACTAAGCGTTCCAGTGTTGGTGGTCATCCTTAAACCACCGCCCTTTATACCAACATTTCAGAGAGCACATTCAGCCTAGTGCTGCCATGCATTTTTGCACATTTTGTATTACAGCTCTCTTCTTGGACTCATACATAACCCTTCAGATTAAGGGGGGGAATGTGGACACCTAATTCTCAATGGGTTAGTGTGGAAGCCGAATAGACAAAAAGAAGTCCAAGAGACCTTGGGATGTGAAACCCAACGGTCAAACAATGTACTATAAATGTATATCAGTTGTTAATAAAATATGTACTCTCATGTTTTATCCTTCACATTATTCTTGTTGCCCATGTGTGTTTAACAGGTTCTTTATTAGAACTTGTAGGAAAATCCTCAATTTTTTCTTATGTTATTTTTTTTTGGAATAGATAAGGATATCATCCAAAAATATGACAACGAATTTGTTTATATAATCTATGAACATTCGATTCATTACGAACATAAAAGTAGCTAGCACATTTGTCAACCCAAAAGACACCACCACAAACTCATAATGATCATATCTTGTCAGAAAGGTAGCCTTGTTAGTATCTTCTCCTTTTATTCTCACATGATGGTCAAAGAGGTCATCTATTCTCGGAAAAAGAAGTTGACAAATAACCTCAGAGTTCCATCCTTTTTCTTTACAAAAAATTCTAGGACACCATAAGTTGAGACATATGCGCATATGTACCCCTTATTCACAACTCCTCTAAGTTCACCCACAAGTATTTTAGCTCTTGTGTACTCATTTATTATGGCATCTTAGATACAAGGGTAGCTAGAAGCATCAAGTGAATACAAAAATCAATGTATCTCTTTGGTGGAAATCCTAGCAATTCCCCAAAAGCATCTTCCTATTCCTTCATCATTAGATAATCTTCAATATTTGGCTCTTCATCCTTGGCCAACTCCTCCATATGGGCTACATATATTCGAAAACCTTTTCTAAATATTAGTTTCAACTACAATGAAGAACTCTGTCTAATGGATATATTCCTTTCAATACCTTAAATAAACATTAAATTTCCATTTTAATTGGCGCATGTGAAAGCCTTGTAACAATATAGGACAATGTGATGCTTTTACAAACAATCTATTACAATCAAGCAATAATATGACCCAAGTGTTATGATTTTGCAATTATGTTTAGTGCTAAATCCATTCATGTTTACTAGGTAATCCTTCATAAGCACATTTATTCTCCTATTGTCTCAAGTGGTGAGATAAACCAACAAATCCTTTTCATGATTACATCTTTTAAATTTAAATCTTCAACTAGATTAGGATTTATATAGCTATGACAAGGTATAGAGTAATCAAAATGGATATAGGATGATTACGAATCTTACTTTCCAGCTCAATCATGTGGGATTAAAAGTTATTTTGTCTATTATAGAAGGCTAAATAAATTCTTGGCATGCTTCCACCCATGTATTCTATAGTGTTAGCCTCTTGAATCTTATGTACAATCCTCATTTTATATCCCTTCCAAGAACATGTGGTCTCCCTAACATCACCAACATTTTATGGGTTACTATATCAACATTTTCCCCAATGAATATATCATCATGGGTTTAGTTTGTGCTAGTTGTCCCTATCGATAAGATTGAGATCTATTTCTGAAGAAAGTTGACTTGAATGCTTTCTTACTCTAATCCATATTTTCCTTTATTTTTGTCATACCAAAATTTTTGAAATGTTGTCCTACCTTTATTTTGGTCACACAAATATTCATCCTACCTCATAGTTTCATTTGTAGTTTGTGGCTAATCAAATTATTTTTTTCCTTGTAAAATTATGGTAGTATGCAAAAAATATCTAAAACTACGCCTTTTCGTCCATGATAAAATCAAAATCCCTCAAAATCTTTAGGAATTTTTTCTCACACTCTCTCATAGTCATGTTTCCTAGCTTGAGATTAAGGAATTGTTGAATCTTGTTTTCATAGTAATGCTTCAATGAGTATTGTCACCTTTCCATCAATGTGATTGACCTACTATAATTTGTCTCACCACATGGATGTTTCCCTTGAAGATAATATATGGAAATACTTACTTTAATATTTGATGAATAGATATGAATACATAAATACTCATTATGGGAATTTTAAGGTCTAAAATGTGCCTCCTGAGGAAACTTTTAAAATGATAAGAGTTATGGATTTTTAAAGGAGAATGAAGAAAATCATTTTTTTAACTATATTTTTGGCTTATCTCCTAACATGTTTACTTAAATGTCAAGTGCAGGAACCTAATAGATTCAAAATTATAATATCACATCCAAAAAGGTTCCATTATGCATACTTTTGAGGAGACCCACACAAAAAAATGAAACAAAAACAAAAATATATGTTTCCTAAGAGAAACATGAATTTTGTCATTTATTTTCATTTTTATAGGTGTGGGTATACTCAAAAGTATTCAAATTGCGTACTTATTGGATGTAGAATGTAATTCTACATCCAATTGGTGCTTACAATTAAAATTTGGGTAAATATATAAACAGATAAGATTAAAATACAATTAAAAATACTAGCTTTCTTCTTCCCTCCGAAATAATTTATCCCTATGGATGACATCATCATCATGAATCTTATTAGTTCTCTTAAAGTTGAATTTGGATGGCACAAATTTTTTTGAGGCCCATTTTTTACCTGAACATTCCTCTTATGTCTTGATGCCCAACGACCATGTGTTGACATCTTCACCCTTCCTATGCTCCCCATCAAATATAACTAGCCTAAGCTTTTTGAGCTCTACTTTCAAGTAATCCAATTTTTTTAAATATTTGTTGATCTCTTATAATAATCACATATTGAGGTTTCCAAAGGTAACTTCGTGTGCCTACCATATGGTCATTGACAAAAATATGTTCATGATTAACTAATTTTCTACGTTGGAATTATGGTGTTCATGGGTGCAACTAGCTGATCTTGGCATTGGCTTCATGATGGTAGCTAGCTCATGTTGGCATTGATGTCAACCCTTTGTAGCCTAGTTGATGTGTTGATGCCTTCCTTGTAGTATGGTTGCAGTTGGTTGAGTTGGCATTGAGATGTATATGTTGGCATTGATGTCAATCCCTGATGCCAGCCTTTTGATGATGTAGGATGATGACAGTGATTGGTGATTTCTCATGTTTTAGTGGTGTTGAAATGTCGAGGGTTATGGAAAAATAGGTCATCATGATTATGCTCCTATTCATGACTTGTTGTAGCAGTGTGTTGACTTTATGATGATGTCGGAGATATGCGTCATTGTGTTATAGAGGTGGTGCAACTTGTGCAGGTGCTTGAGGAGAGTAGAGGACTTGTTGGTAGACAAGTCAATCCTTATTTGTAGGCTTTTAGGTCAACTTGAGAGTAGAACTTGGGAGACATGTGTGGCCTATTTGCAGAGGTGTCATAGGACTTAGAAAAGGTTTGGAGGTGAGTTCATATGCTAGAGAAGGTGTTCCAATAGGAAGCGGATGTTTTTTTTAGAGTTTTTTTTATGTTTTTTTACCATCCTCTGCCCCAACCACACCCATGCAGGCTTGTCTGTGCAGCTGAAAGGCTCCAATCGCATGGAGACAAGCTTGTGCATGTAGTTGCAACCAGAATCAGCCATTTCTGTGCATTTGGTTGAGATTCTTCACGAAAAATTCTCCATATTCCTTGCACACATCAAATGTATTTCTACTTGTATGGTTACAAAAGCTTTTGTATTAATTCGTTAAGGTCAAAATTGTTCAAGTAATTTCTCTAGTGGGCGTGAACACATTTAGTGCACAAGTAATGGTGATAGTGGTTAGATTTCATCAACTTTAAGCACCCTTGATCCCATTCCAATAGTGCAATTCACCCTACATGTTTTATATTCTTCATTTTAGAGCTGGGTGAAGGTTGGATAAGTGATAGTGTGAGTTAGAGAAGGTTGGATTTTGTGAGTATGCTTCAAACCTATTTGTGAGAAGGATTTCTTCAGTGTCTGAGTTCTAATGGTAGTAGCATGATCAGATCTATTTGTTGAAGCATAATATTGATGCATATTTTTATATTATAGATAAGAGATGAAGAGATTTATAACATAGTTGTTGGTCTTGATGGAGTGCTTAGAATAACTCCAAAGTTTATGACTCTCACATTTTTTTTATAGGTGTTACTGATGCATTTGGCACATAACCATTGTGTTTTATGTTGCTAATTGTATTATGCAGTAATTATATTTTGGAGTGAGGGTTTGATGTTATGGATGAGTGTGAAATTTATTGTATCTGTTGGTGATTATATTGTTCAGTTCATTGCATAGATTGTGGCCACTATTTGCTTGAGTAGAGAGCATGTTGTTCTAGTATTTTTATATGATTTGCAGAGAGTCTTACTACTGAGATTTGATTGTAGAGCTGAATCAGAGTTGAGAATAGTGCCTTGGGATCCAGTGTGAAAATATATGAAATGAGGTCCACATAGAATAAAGGAGCAGTTACTTCACAAGACTGGAGCAGTGATGTCGAAGCTTCAGCAAAAGGAACAGTTTTTCCATCGAATAAGTAGTTGGATAGTCCAATCAGAGTTGGGCAAGGATCATTGATCATGGTGGCTTTCAACGGATGGTAGTCCATAGATCCATTTGAGAACATAGTATTTTGAGCTAATTAATAGAATCAAGTATCCTAGCTTATGGGAGTCAGCTGATTGCATATGAGGTCAAGTATCCTAGTTGATGGGAGTCAACAAATCTATGTAAAAGACATCATTTTCTTAATAGAAGATTTAGAATAGCGCAAAAACATGAAGGGTTATTTTTTTCTCGGTGACGGGTTTCCCACCAGATCTCTCGTGTCTCTTATGTGATGGTTTCTGTGGCTGTGTTTGATGGTTTTGTTATTTATTTTTTCTTTCATGTTTGTTTGATTTTGATGTTTATATTTGTTTACATTTTTTATATTCATGTGATGATATAATGTGTTTCTCGTTAATATATGTGATTCATTAGAGAAGTTTAAATTGGTGAAAATTGATAATAAGACACACCAATGATTAACCCCCTACTATTTCTCAAATGTTTCCAACAATTGGTATCAGTGCAGTGCTCTTAGTTTCATCTTGATTGGTGGAGAGTAGATCTAGGGTTTTCTCTCGAAAATTTTGAAATTATTTTTCGGAATGACTTCTCAAGGAGTAGTTGGCCTCACTGCTAAAAATTTCAAGGTATGGAACAAAGATGTTAAATCTCAGTTTCAGTCTTGTGTTTCTAACATATGGAGACCGGTATCTGAAGGATGTGGCAATTATCAAATTTCACCTAAAGTTTTTTAGTAGGATGGACAAGCTAGATGCATAATCTATAAGAATATTCATGATGATGATTTGAAGAAAATTATAGGCTTGAAATATTGCAAAGAAATGTGGGACAAGCTAGAATCCATATTTGGAGATGGTACTAGCAACAATAATGAGTTTGAGAAAAAGATAAATAAGAAGAAGAATAAGAAGAAGGGCCTACAAATTAAAGAATCTCATCCACACAAGTTTCATCTTCCTAGTGCAAGTAATTCAACAAATAATGCGCAGAAATAAAAATATCAAGAACTGAAGGTACTACAACAAAATGAATCCAAAGGTATAAATTCTAATTATTTTCTTTTGAGTTACCATTTTGAGGATTCATATTTTCATTATGCTGAAGTTCCTAATGAAGATGAGAATGATATTAAGGTTCTGAGAGATGAGATTTCTAGACTAACAATTGCATGCAAGGATCAAGAAAAACTATTGCAAATATGTGATGATAAAGAAGCCAAGGTCAAGGAAGAGATTTCTTAGCTTAAATAATAAATTAACAAAATAAAAAAAAAGTTGAGGAATGTATGAATAAGCCGTACTAAGGAAAGGAAAATTAGTGTGAGAGATTAGACGCTGAAGTGGTGTCCTTGAAAAAGCAACGAAATATGTAGAAGATCATTGTAGCCTTGGACAATTTACTTGACATAAAAATATCACCATTGGATAGATATGGTCTTGGATTTTAAAATGGTGAGTCTAGTTCTCATGAAAGAAAAAACAACAAAGAAAAACCGAAGAAGCATATAACAAACAATACCAGCAGCAAGAGTGGGAACCAAGCAAACAAGGAGTAGAACCAACAACAAATCAAGCAACAAACTTGACGCAACAAAGAAGAAAACCTCAATGAGCTCCTAATTTTAGAAAACCTTTGGCTCTTAGAAAGGATCATGGCAGACCTGTAAAGATTAAAAGGAATCAAATTCATTTTGTTCCTTTTGTGCATAAGGTAGAATGTTACAATTGTCATAAGCTTGGGCATGTTGTAGCCAATTGAAAGAGATAAATGTATCGATCCAATCAACAAAGATTGCAACAATATCATTAACCAAGTAGGCTGGCCAACAAGTATAATCATGACTTTTATGGTTATTACTATTCATGTAACCTGTTTGGCCATAAGGCAATTGATTGTGGATCTAACCAATGGAAGAGAAGCACATTGTAAGCAAGGTATAGATCTAACATGAGCATCAGGAGATTTGATCCTCTTGCTTCATATCTTGACAATGTGGAGTGCTACACATGTATTAACTTTTGCCATATGGAAAGAGATTTCTTATTGCCTCATTATTCAAGGAAAATTTGGAAAAAGTAGCACAAAACAAAGAGGAACTAGAAGAAAACTAGTGAAGGAAGAAAATAAGCAACCAAACACAACGTGGAGAAAGGAGCATCAAATATTCAAGTAGTGAAGAGCATCCCCTCATGTAGTCCATGATTATTTCTTGCATATTTATAGAGGATTGTATAGTTCACGAGAGGTGCATAACCTCAAGGGAGAGTATGATAAAAATATGGTAGCTTGATGAGTACGAGTTGTAGTAGCAACACTTGATGAGTTCATTTGAACCTCATGCACATTCAAGTCCGCGGGATCAACCTGCCTTTCGGAGGTATATTCAGCTTAGGGGGAGCTATGCATGGTATAGAGATTCATGATTTGTTTTTCCTTTTTCACTTCTTTTCTCTCATGTGTTTGTAGCAACTCCATATGTATTTTCTTGAGTAGAAAAAGGTGTATTTTCAGTCACATATATGTCTTTTTTGGTTTCACTGACAAGTTGGCTGAAAAGATGGTACAACCATGCACAGGAGTTCATTGGAACAAGATGTATAGAGATGACATGCGACATGGACCATACATGTATGGGATGTTATATGAAATTAATTACAACAATGTATTTACCATTTTTTCATAATTTTACATTGGTATTGGGTCCAGTCATTAGTGGTTTGAGTCATTTTGATGACAGAAATGTTTTGGAGGAGCATCATGAGTTTATTTTGCAACCATGTGAATGGGCTAATGATGTTGTAATAATCATGTTATGTCATATTTTTGTGTCATTGGTCCATAGGTGATGATCATAGGAACCGTGTATTTATTGATATATCCATGTACAATTCTCATGAAGCCATGCACTTTTATTGCATGTATATTTGGGTCATTTAGTCATGAGTCCTGAGGTCATATGAGAGTCTTGTATAAGGTCTTATGTCACTGCTAGAACCATGTATTTATTAATGTATGTGTTATTTGAGTCGTGGTCATGTGGAGTCTTGGTCCAAATGGTGCTTCGATGTGCATAGAGGAAGCATTGTTTACAGTGAATTTGGCATCAAATAATTACTTGATCCCATCAAGGATGTCATTAGGAAAGATTTTTCCATTATTCTTAAGAAATATAAAGCTCCTAAGAGCGATATTGGCAAGTCGGAATTCGAAGCCCTTAAAGCTTTGAATAATAACCTTGACATTGTGGTCCTTCAAGCCGATAAAGGGGGGGCGGTTGTCATCTTAGATAAAGAAGATTATTGTAGTAAAATGTTGGATCACTTGTGCAAAAATGGGAGCTATAAAAAGCTCAATAATAACACCCTGAAAAACATTTCTAAAGTTATTGCCTTGGCTATTAAATCTAATAAATATTTCATCTCCATAAGCCATAAAATTATTGAGAGCAACCCTCTCACTCCAAGAATATATGGGCTTCCTAATATTCACAGGGTAGGGCCTCCCCTTAGACCCATTGTCAATACAATAGGTGGCCCTATGTATATCCTTGCTAAATATTTAGCCCGAAATATTAATCATTTGGGAAGTCATCGACATTGAAAAAAGATCCAATACTCTAAATAGGGACGATGGATGGAAGATAAGCAGTTCATGGGTCCCTTCCCTTTCTTTATAGGCTCCTTCCTTTTGGTTTTCTCCCCTCCTTGATTTCATTCTTTTATTTATTTTATTATTATTATTATTATTATTTAACTTTCTAATAACAATAATAATTATTATTGTTAATTTTTTCTATCATGTTTCCATTCCTTTAGCTTTCTTTCTTTTTCATATTTGATTATTTATTTAGAATGGTCGAAACTTCTATTTTTAATTTCTTTTATAACATTTATTATTTTAAGAATGATTATAGCCTAATTTTCTTATTATAATAAAATAAAATAGTATATATATATATATATATATATATATATATATATATATATATATATATATATATATATATATATATATATATATATATATATATATATATATATATATATATATATATATATATATATATATATATATGCTAACTTATAGATGAAATAACATTTTTCATTGGAATTCACTAAAATAAGGTAATACAATTTCAAGAATTTTTGTTGTTCAAAATACATTTTTGAATGGATAAATGGATTCAACACATTGAAAATTACGCGAGGCACTCGAATTATGCACATTAAACAATTTAAAGTCAAGTTTTTAAAAATATTTGTTAGATTTAATTAAAATTAACGAAAAAAATTGTCTTGAAAAAAGGTCATTTTATCTATAAGTTAGATTACGCCTATACTCTCTTATGTATTATTTTAATATATTTCGAATTTCTATATTATTAAGATGATAATAGTTGTTTTTTGAGAGAGGTTTTTGGTGATAATCACATAAAAATACATTTGTCGACGCATTTCGAACCAACAAGTGTGGTTCATCATCAGGACAAGATGAAGAAGCAGATCCTGGCAACACATTAAATAGAGAGATTGATTTCTTTTGGCAGGGTTCTCATTTCCTTTACTTATTCATTTTTATTAGTATATTTTCCTTCATAAAAATTTGAAATTAAGAAAATAACAAAACTTCCCCTAATATTTATCTATTAGGTTTAATTTCTTAGTTTAGGTTCTTAATAGTCTTACTTATAATTACAATTAAAAAAAATTGATATAAAAATTAATATGTTCCTTTATAAACTTAATGAATTATAAGCAAATAATCTTAACAAACATATAAATTAATTGATTATTTGATCCATATTTATGTTGAGACTTAATAGATTCAGTAACTTATGAAAACAAATTAACTATTTAATAAACATCTCTATGTTTTTATCTGTTCTTATCCCATAGTCCTTCGTGTATAGGTATTTATATAGATTTATTAAGAGAGGATAATGCATATTTAGTTACAAATTCATTTAAGTAAATCAACATGGTAAACAAGTTAACTAATTTAATTTAACTATTTATTTAGTTAATTAATAAACATTTAATCTTACCTTAATTCACAATTGTGCCTTAATTTATCCCATAATAATTTATTAATGTTCTTAATTAGGTTCTTGAAAAAATATTTAGTCAATTATCATCGGATTTATTTAATTACATATAGATTTAAATATAATTAATTAAATCTAACAAATTAATTAACTAATTTCCCTTAACTCCCAGTCCAGTCAAATCTAGTTCTAGTCTAATCAATTATAGTCGTTTCCCTTGGTCAAAAGTAATTGTTTCTTTCTAGCTGTTTGATTCATCAGTCTCTCTATTTAATGTGTTGCCAGGATCTACTTCTTCATCTTGCCCTGACCATGAACCACACTTTTTGGTTCCAAACGCGTTGACAAATGTATTTTGATGTGATAATCACTGAAAACATGTCTCAAAAAACTTGATATAGATCATAAAAGCCTCAATCCAGTAACTATATCCCTGCACGAAAGGGCCACTGCGACAAAGGTTCATCATTTTGAACGGGCACACTTGCAAGTTTTGAAGATGAAGTCAAATCTGGCGTTTCTTAAGAGATGCAAAGATTCCTTAGTCATTTTGGTTTTCACACAGATTAATCATCGCCTCAATACTCCTTGGAACCATCATGTCTTTCTGAAGGCTACCTTAGCCTTGCTGAGATCTGATATTTGCAGGATTAGAAGAATCCTCAATCAACAATCTCGGCATCTTGTTTCTTTACATTTGGAACTTTCTGGCTTAATTTCCACATCCTTGTGGACAAGGATCGATGCTTGTTCAGCTCTTAAATCTCGATGGATGGAAGATATCTAGAGGCAGAAGTAGTCTTCATTGTTTCTCAAGTTATCATGTAGATCCTCTAAGCTCAGAGATCTCTCTATATCCGTAGGTCCTTCGTCCAATAGCCAAGTATCTGGTAGTCAAATATATGTGCTTTAGTCTTGGGTTAATGGCTATCCTTAGACAGACTGTTCCCCTACAGATAAATTTGTTGCGTCGAGTTATGGTGAAACAATCTCCCCGGATTTCTGCCATCCGCTTGCTAACTTATCGTAGTTTGTTCCATCGTTGCCCAGCGTAGAATGAGATTTTCTCTCTTGTGATCTGGTTGATCCCAATCCGATCCATCCGATTTCTCATTCTGGTCCATCCTTCATGTGATGTCCCCAGAAAATTGTAGTTATTTTATTTATCACAATAAAACAAAAACTGGATCTTGTTATTATTATTTGAAATTATGAATTTAAGATTTTATAAGTTATGAATGAAACAAATATGGAGTGTTAACAAATATTGTAACTCTCACATGTTAAGAAGTTAGGGAAGGTAGTTACCTAACCCTAACTACTTCCCTAAATATGAATTCTCCAAGAAGGAGATCAAGAGGGTAATTGTTGGTACCTGAGATAACAAAGGAGAAAAGAGAAGAAAGGGGAATGTTTGTCGTGCTTATATGTCAAAGGGTTCGACAGTTAAGTCTAGTGAAGGCCAAATAGTTGCAGATACTAAGACTTCTAAGTCTTACAAGAAGGCAACTTTCTTGTGAGCAAACACTCGGGGGGAAGCTTGGACCTGAAGGAAAGTCTCATGGTTGGGAGGATAAATCTAATAAATTATAGTTTTGACTTAAACAACTGACTATCATAAAGACTTAATGCAATTAAGTATTTAAATTGATGTATTTATTTTGGTTGTGAAACTATATATGAAGAAATAAAAGGTTGAAGAATATTAATTCTTGAACCAGATAAATATGTGGCTTATAGACACTAGAGTGGACTGTATTCTATACGCATATATATGTATGTATGTATGTATATATATATATATATATATGTGTGTGTGTGTGTGTGTGTGTGTGTGTGTGTGTGTGTGTGTATGTATGTATTCTATACACACACACATATATATATGTATATGTATGTATGTATGTATTCTATACGCATATACATACATACATACATACATACATACATACATACATATACATATATACATATATATTGCAAGGAAACAAAAGATAAACTCTGTAGCAAAACATACAACCTTTGAAGCTGGAGAACAATAAGTGGATTTCCAAGTGACATAGGAACTTAAGAAGGAAGGTCTTTCTTTAGGTAAATTTATTTTAAATAATGGCTGCTAAATAGTAGCTTTCTAAAAACGATTATGGACAGTTAAATACAAGTGACTAATTTAAGTAATTACTCTAATATGGAGAATCATTGTATCAAACAAGAAATAAATTAATGGGTCGAGTTCAATGGCCTTGAACCCTGTAAATGTTGAATGCAATCAATAAACAAATACTTCAATAATCCTTTTTATAGACTTGCAGCAGTTCGCGAAAATAGAGTTAACGAAAGGGAAAGATAGCCTCAAGACACCTATAGCATAAAAAATGAGAAACCTCCTAGCTTACAAACAAGCTCAACAAAGAATGGCATATTTATATATGGGTTGAAACCGCTCCTATGGAGCTAGAGACCAAAACAGAGCACTAGACCATAATTCTAGAAGAGAAACAAAAACTAAAATTTATATTGCCAATGGAAAATCCGACGAGATCAAACGTATTAATTCAAGGGATAGATTTCTGACTAAGATTTATAACTCAGAGATAGAGTAAGCTAGGCCTCCATGATCTCTCGAATACAACTAAATGAATTCGAAGGGGCTTAAAAATCTGGAAATCATTAACTGAACAAGTAAATACACAGTGAAAGCTCGAAATTGTAAATCATTAACTGAACAAGTAAATACACAACAAAAGCTTGAAATTGGAAAGACATTAATTGTATAAACAAATTTACAGCGATAGTTTGAAAAGAAAAAAGACCATTATCTGTACAAGAAAAATTATAAAGAAAAGCTGGAATAACAACTTAATAACTGAACATGCAAATTTACAATGAAAGCTTGGAGTTGGAACTTCATAACTTGTAGCAAAATAATAATGGGTTCAACTAGGGTACGGGACCCTCATCAAAGTAACCTCATGGCGATTAATAAATAAAATTCATAATGAACCTGGGGAATTCTCTAAAAAGGAACCCTCGCTAACTCTGCTCTGCTAAAATAAATATAACTTATTACGTCGACAGAGGCTTGCCTCAGAATGGTGAAGTTATTCCACATAACCAGAAGTTTTAACAGAGTAATAACATCTTTAAAGTCTAAACACTATAAAACTAGGAAAAACCCTATTGCGAGTGCTCAAGAAGAGGCAAAACTATACCGAAATCCATAGCTGAGCCCATTAAAGCTCTGCGCCTATAGGCTACGAGAGGAAGAAATATTCTATCACATACCCAAAGAAATATCTGTGTTGAGAACACGAAGCCATGACAGAGCTCTGGAAGAGGTGCCTTGCAATGCTACCTGGAGTGCTAAGGTGCCTCCGAAGGAACCTGAAACAACCCAAAGGAAAGAGTGTTACCATGATAGTGGAATAATGAAATAATAATACACAGGAAGAAAATTATCAGAGAAATGTTGAATACTTTTTAGGGCCACGCGATGGGTGGAATCTACAATAGAAAAGAGTCAATAAGCCACACCTTACCTACAGAAGTGTAGCATATGGCAACCTATGGTGAATCCATGGAGCAAGTAAATCACTCGAAGGCCAAATCCAGCACTGTATTTCCCAAATAGAACACAATGAAACTCACCGATGAACAACCGGAGCTATTAGGGAACCTCTTTGCTATTGGATGAGTTCAAGTGTGAAAGATTGTCGATGGAGCGGAGTTGCCAAGGCGGGGAGGACAACTGGAGAGAAGATGGAGGGTTTCTAGAGACCTACTCCCGCCATTGCTCGGGAGGACAGAGGAGTATAACAGCTAAATGATATTCGTAGAATTAATATCGATAATCCAAACCATTATGCAGTATATTAAATGTAGGGATTAATGTATAGATAATGGAGTTAGTGTATTCACAAGTGATAACGATACAATTTCCGTATGTAACATAGTTATGTGAATCAATTTTTAATAAAGTTAAATGCTATGGATATTATAATTATAATAATAATTATTATTATTATTATTTGATTATGTGGAGACATGACAAGTGGTATCAGAGCACTCAGGTTACAAAGCTGAGGCCTCTGGAAACTAATGATTAATAGTGTTTGTGATTTACACAGTAGAAGAAGCAAGAGCAACTAACATGAAGAGGATAGGAAACACACCTCATAGATCCATGACAGGTTTATAACTTACATATTTTCAAGAAACTAACTTTGAGGTATGGGTACAACTAGGAGAAGAACCACACAACAACAACACTACAATCCTGGAAACTGTACAAGAGTTGAAGAGTGAGATGGCCCGGTTGTGGGCAGATAATGAAAGGCTAATATAGGAACATGAGAATATTATGAAGAGTTTTTCAGATAGACAAAATCAGTGTCAACCAATTCCCAACCCAAAACACGGGCATATGACCAGAGAGCAAGAATATTGAACAATATCTAGAGACAGAAGGAGGGGAAGAAAATCAAGAAGAAAAGTATGATAATGCATCCAAACAAAAAGCACATAAAAGTCAAAGGATAGAACTGCAAGGAGAATTTCGGAAAATAAAACCGCCCCTCTTTGATGGCGAGTAAAAAGAGGGAGCTGAAGCTTGGCTTATTAACATGAATAAGTACTTTCAGCTGTATGAATATGATCATCATTTAAAAGCTCACTTGGCCATTTTCCAGCTGCAAGGAAAAGCCACCCTGTGGTGGGAAGAAGTAAAGACTGTGCATGGGGTGAGCGAACAGAGCATAACGTGAGAAAATTTTCAAAGGTATCTTAAGGAAAGATATTTATTATTTTGAGGCTTCTACAATCAATGCTTTGTGTGTAGTTTTCTTCCGGAGTTCTTGCATCCATGATTGTTTGTATCGACATTTCGAGCCATCCACCGTGGCTCATCATCAAGATAGATTAGTAATTGTGTAGGACAGATCTCATTGGACTTGAATAAATAGGGTTAAGAGATGCATAGGGAATGGAATCTGACCTTGCCAAAATTGTTTTGTAATATTTGGGTTTAATTTAATTATATACTAATAAATAAATAGAATGATTTAAATTAAAATTGAAATATTTAATTATATAATAAGATAATTAATACTAATGTTAATATTAGTAATGAAAAATAATTTAATTATTTAATTTAAGATTCTTTGTTTATTAGTTAAAATGAATTCCAATCTAATGAGAATGAAAATAAAATAAACATAAAGTGAATCTAGATATAAAATAAACATAAAGTGAATCTAGATAGAAACATTTAATTATGTAATGGGTTTTCTTATTTATTTCCAATATTAATATTAAAATAAATTTTTATTTATAATTAATTATATTATGTTTGTTTCTACTTTATTTTATAATTAATTTTATTTTAGTTTTGTTCTTGCTTTTAGAGTAAATTAATTAGTTTGATTTTAATATAATCTTAATGTTAATTAGTACTAGTTTTTTAATATTAGTGCTTGTTTCTAGAATTTTTGTAATTTTAGTGATATTCATTATATTTATGATCTAATGGTTTATATGTTTGAATACTATGAATATTAATGTTAATGTTAGTGATGAAAACTAATTTAGTTATTTGTTTAGAATTTATTTGCATTTATTGATAAAATCAAGTAAAGAACACAACATTAAGAATCTATTAGAAAACAACCCATACACCCCCAGAATCTATGGAGCCCCGAAGATACACAAAGAAGGCGTCCCCATAAGACCCATTGTTAATACTATAGGAGGTCCTACTTACCAGTTGGCAAAATACCTAGCTAGGAAATTAAAACCTCTGGTGGGCAACACTAGTTCCTTTGTCAAAGACTCCATCCATTTCATCAATGAGATCAAAGATCTAAACCTAAACGCCAATGACATATTAGTCAGTTTTGATGTTAAATCTCTCTATACCAACATTCCCATAGATGAAGCCATGGAAGTGATCCATAAAATTGTGAACTCTAACACAGCCAAATTAATTGAGGTATGTCTCAAATCTACCTTCTTTAGTTTTAGAGATGAAATTTATGAACAGACGTGCGGTGTAGCCATGGGATCCCCTCTATCTCCTATCATTGCAAATCTCTTTATGGAGGATTTTGAAAATAAGGCCATTGAATCTGCCCCATTAAAACCCAAACTTTGGAAAAGGTTTGTCGATGACACTTCCATTATTTGGCCTCATGGAAAAGAAAAATTAAAGAATTTCCTACAACACCTAAATGGTCTATCCAATTCCATCAAATTTACCATGGAAATAGAGGAGAATGACAGCCTTCCTTTTCTTGACATTTTAATCAAAAGGAACAAAGATGGATCCATATCACACTAGGTATATCGTAAGAAAACCCATACAGAACATTACCTACATGCCAACTCTCACCACCATCCATCCCAAAAAATTGGTGTTCTCAACACTCTAGCAACCAGGGTCGTTCGTATTTCGGATGAAAATCACTTTGAAGATGAAAAGAACCATCTTATGAATGTATTCACAAAGAATGGATACAAAAAACACCAAGTGATCAAAGCCTTTAAGAATGCTGAGAATCCTAAAAACAAACAACCACTAGATGATCATTTAGGCAAGGTACACCTCCCTTACATATTAGGCACAACAGATAAAATTGCACACATTTTAAAAAAGAACAAAATTAGAACCACTTTCAAACCCATGAACACCATCAACAGATGCCTAAAATCGGTCAAAGATCCTATTGATCCCAAATGCCACAAAGGAGTTTACATGGTTCCGTGTTCCTGTGGAAAAACATACATTGGAGAAACTGGTTGATCTATCCATACTAGAATTCAAGAACATGCCACCGATATAAAACATAACCGCTCAAAAACCTCAGCTCTGGCTGAACATTCCAGTAAAACCAATCATCACATCTGCATTGAAAACTCTAAGGTGGTAGCCAAAATTGATCATTATCACCATAGAAAACTGAGAGAAGCCATAGAAATAGGTAGAAACCCTAACAACCTCAATCAAGACGAAGGATGGAAAATAAGTGACAATTGGATTCCTACTTTAACGTCCTAGAACACCCTCTCCCAACTCAACCCTTCCCCCATTACGCTTGACCTCCCTCCCCAACCTTCTCCCTCCACACTTCACACTAGTACTAAACACTTACCCTAATTTCCAATTCTTAAAATTAAAAACATTAATTTACATCTTAAACTAAAAACTATGAATCTTAGATTACTAATATTAACATTAATATTAATTAACATTAATACCTTTTAGAACTATAATACCAAGTCATATTAACTTAGATTAGAAGAATTTTATAAGAATTTCATTTAAGGAAAATTGATAGAAAATTAACAGGAATCTCAAAAAAATGCAAATAAATTCTAAACAAATAACTAAATTAGTTTTCATCACTAACATTAACATTAATATTCATAGTATTCAAACATATAAACCATTAGATCATAAATATAATGAAAATCACTAAAATTACAAAAATTCTAGAAACAAGCACTAATATTAAAAAACTAGTACTAATTAACATTAAGATTATTATTAAAATAAAACTAATTAATTTACTCTAAAAGCAAGAACAAAACCAAAATAAAATTAACTATAAAATAAAGTAGAAACAAACATAATATAATTAATTATAAAAAATAAATAAAAATTTATTTTAATATTAATATTGGAAATAAATAAAAATCCCATTACTTAATTAAATATTTCTATCTAGATTCACTTTATGTTTATTTTATTTTCATTCTCATTAGATTGGGATTAATTAAAAATATTATTATATAATTAAGTATTAAAAATATTAATTTACATTTTAACTAATAAACAAAGAATCTTAAATTAAATAATTAAATTATTTTGCATCACTAATATTAACATTAGTATTAATTATCTTATTATATAATTAAATATTTCAATTTAAATTTAAATCATTCTATTTTATTATTAGTATATAATTAAATTAAACCTAAATATTACAAAACAATTTGGCAAGGTCGGCTTCCATTCTCTGTGCATCTCTTAACCCTATTTATTCAAGTCCAATGAGATCTGTCCTACACAATTACTAATCTATCTTGATGATGAGCCATGGTGGATGGTTCGAAACATCGATACAAACAATCATGGATGTGAGAACTCCAAAAGAAAACTACACAGAAAGATATTTAACTGAATGATTCTATGACTGGGACAACTGACAATGGATGAGCTCATTACAAAATTTACATCCTTACTTCGGCATATTCCCTACATACAGGAGGAAAACGCGAAGGTGCAATAATTTATCAGCAGTTTGCCACTATTCATGAAGGAGTGTCTCGAATAAGATAACCCAAAAACCATGGACAAGGTTATACGGAAATCTCGAATATTCTATCAACAAAACAGACAAAAGGGAGATGTAGGGAAAAGATGGTCTGACAAAAGGGGAATTAAGTTCCCTATTGGTAATAAGGGAAACAAGACTATGATCAATAAAGGACCCCACAAAGGACAAGTAAACCAAAATCTGAATAGAAATCAATTCAGATTTAGACTTCCCAATGAATCCAAAACCAATGAGCAATCAGGAAGAACTAAAATTGAAATAGCAGCAAGATCCCCAGTACAATGTTGGGGATGTGGAGGACCACATTACGTAAAAAATTGTCCCAACCGCAAAGGTACTGATAAGATTTCATAGATTCAGGAGGCATCCACCGTAGGAGAAGTGGCCAGAAGCATCCCAAAAATCAATGCTACCCTTGAAGACCATCAGGCGAAATACCAACCAACCATGGTGGAATTCGAAGGTAAATTTTTTACCAAACTATATATGTTTTAATTGACCTAGGAGCTACATTAAGTTATGTTAGTCCTAAGAGTAGATCAATGTTATTTACAAGTTTTTAAGTTTAAAAATCCCTGGTTAGTACAGCTAGCCATAGGGGAAAAAAGACGTGTGTTGGCCAAAGTTAGCAACTGCCCATTGAAAATAGCAAGTCAGTCCCTAGTGGTAGACCTGAATGTATTTCCCCTAGGGTTGTATGATGTTTTAATAGGCATGGACTAGTTGGAAAATAATTGGTCCCTCATAAACTGTAAAAAAAGCTATTTTCTACATGGATGAGGAGGGAAAGAGGAAGGAAATTCAAGGCATATTGAGGCCTCTAAAATTAAGACCAGTAACCACCTCTCAGTTAGAAAAGTGTATCAGAAAAGGGTGCCAAATTTATGCAATTCAGGTGGGATATGACAACACAAAAGAAAATTTGCTTCCTTAGAAAGTATACCTGTAATACAGAATTTTTTGGACGTATTCCCTGAAGAAATTCTAGGACTTCCTCCAAAAAGAGATATAGACTTCACCATTGAGTTGATACCAGGAGAAGCTCTGGTATCTCAAGCTCCTTATCACATGAGTATACTGGAGTTGAAAGAATTAAAAATGCAGTTACAAGAACTGCTGGATAAAAAATACATCCGCCCAAGTGTATCACCTTGGGGAGCCCCAATACTTTTTGTTAAAAATAAGGATGGAACCCTGTGTATGTGCATGGATTACCGCCAGCTAAATAAGCTGAATATTAAAAATAAATACCCTTTACCTCATATAGACGAGTTGTTTGATCAAGTGAAGGGTGTGACAGTGTTTTCAAAGATTGACCTACATTCAGGATACCATCAGATCATAATCAAGGAAGAATTCATAGCTAAAACAACCTTTAGAATTCGTTATGGACATTGCGAGTTCGTTGTACTACCTTTCGGGCTAACTAATGCTCCCGCGACCTTCATGTGTCTCATGAACAGTATATTCCATTAGTACTTGGATAAATTTGCGTTGATTTTTATTAGTGACATACTAATTTATTCTTGGAATGTAGAAGAACATAAAGAACACCTCAAAATAGTGTTGTGGACTCTCAGAGAACATCATTTGTATGCTAAATACAACAAGTGTGATTTCTTCAAAGTGTTGGGTTGTGTTATATTCTTTCCATGACTAGCCCACGTAGTTAACCGGGGGTTAGAGGGGGGGAGGTCACAGGGGGTTTGAGGGGCACCCATAACCCCACTTTATGGGGTCTGGGGCAGCGCCCCGAAAATTTTTGGTTTTGGAACCTATGTTAGGTTGGGCAGACCCACCTATGGTTTTGTGCATGATTTTCACACATGTTTTTTTGGACGCGATGGTTTTCGATCCATGGTATTGGATGCGATGGTTTTCGGTCCATGGTATTGGATGCTTCGGCATGTATAAATATGTATTATAACATTGAAAGGAACATAATGAAAAATAAAGCTGGTAGTCCCGGTTTTGGGATCCAGGGGAAAATCTCTATGTATATGTGTTTTATGTGTTATACTCTCGCATTGTTTATTTTATGTGTTTTAGAATTCGTATGCAGGTAATTTCTGTACGAGGTTAAAACCTACATTTGGTATCAGAGCATATTTGGCTTGAAGGGGATGCCTTTGTTGTTGAGGGGTTTGTCTCAGGCCTGTGGTAGACCCTTTTAGTGGGAGATCTACGAGATCGATTCTGGTGGTGAAAGAAGATGGCGAGCAGTGGAAAGATAGAGATCGAGAAATTTAATGGTCAGAGTTTTGAGTTGTGGAAACTCAAGATGAAGGATCTGTTGGTGGATAAAGATCAGTGGATCGCGGTAGATCCAGGTACTAAACCAACGGGAGTGTCTGATGAAGAATGGAAGAAGTTGGATCGGAAGGCAAAGAGCACAAACGATTGTGTGTCTCAAATTCAGTATTGTTGAATGTATCAGGGGAAGCTACGGCGAAGGCCTTGTGTGACAAGTTAGGGACTTTGTAACAATCTAAGTCTTTGGTGAATAAAATATTCCTACGGAAAACATTGTATAACCTGAGGATGAAAGATGGAGACTCGGTGACAGAGCATTTGAATGCATTTAATACTATGGTAAGTCAGTTAGCATCTCTTGATATTAAAATTTCAGATGAAGAGAAGTGCATTAGTTTGTTGTGTTCTCTACCAGATTCGTGGGATAGTCTAGTTATTGCAATAGGTAGCAATGCAACTGCCTTATAGTTTGATGAAATAGTCTCAGCCTTGCTGACAGAGGAGATGAGATGGAATAATATGGAGAGCCAGAATGGTGATCCCTTGTCTGTACGAGGACGTTCCCAGAACAGAAACAAAAATAAGTCATCGAGTGGGAGATCTAAATCTAGAGGGAGATCTAAATCTCCAGGAAAATCTATAAAGGTGGTGTGTTGGAAATGAGGAAAGGAAGGGCACTTCAAAAGGGACTGTAAATCTAAAGCTCCTGACAAAGGAAAGAGATCTAATGATGCTCCTTCTGTAGAGTCGAAAACCACCTCATATGAAGGTGGGGATGTGTACTTGGCTTCTTCAAGTACACATGTATATCATGAGGCATGGTTGATTGACTCAGGTGCATCCTTTCACTTCACTCCCCACAGAGAGTGGTTCTGCGAGTATGAGAAATATGATGGTGGTGATGTCTTCTTGGGGGATGACAGGAAGGCTAAAATCGTTGGTTGCGGAAAGGTAAAGTTGAAGTTGCAAGGTGGAAGAGTTAGAACACTTCCGGGTGTTCTACATATTCCTGCATTGGCCAAAAATCTAATTTCTGTAAGCAAGTTGGATGATGCAGATGTAAAAACAGTGTTCGAAAAGGATACCTGCAAGATGGTTCAAGGAGCACTGGTATTGATGCGGGGAGTTCGGATTGGAACTCTGTACAAGCTGCAAGGTAGCATGGTTATTGATGGGTGCAACAGTTCTGTGGTTCTTGAAAGTGGAGCAAAAACCTAGTGGTCTCTGGAGAGAAGACCATGTTGTGGCATCAAAGGCTTGGACATATTGGAGAGAAAGGCCTTCGTATACTTCATGGTAAAGGTATGGTAGAAGGTATGAGTAATGGCTCCCTGGATTTTGATTTCTATGAAAATTGTGTATATGGGAAGCAGAATCAGCTGAGTTTCCCATTTAGTGGTAAGAGGGCGAAACAGATGTTAGAGCTTGTGCACAGTGATGTGTTTGGACCTGTGAAGGTTCCATCACTGGGTAAGTCTGTGTACTATGTATCATTTATAGATGACTTCTCAAGGAATACATGGATATATTTCCTTAAGAAAAAATCTGAAGTCTTTGACATGTTT
Source organism: Pinus tabuliformis (assembly GCA_031772625.1). Taxonomy (NCBI): domain Eukaryota; kingdom Viridiplantae; phylum Streptophyta; class Pinopsida; order Pinales; family Pinaceae; genus Pinus; species Pinus tabuliformis. The sequence continues at coordinate 515,848,608 of CM062809.1, forward strand.
AAAGAATTTAAAGCTCTTGTGGAAAATTAGACAGAGAAGAAGATAAAGGTGCTCAGGACAGATAATGGTGGAGAGTTTTGTAGCAAGGAATTTGAAGAATTATTTAAGAAGTGTGGTATAGCACGGCAGAAGACTACTCCATATACACCTCAGCAAAATGGAGTTTCAGAAAGAATGAACAAGACGTTGATGGAAAGGGTAAGAATCATGCTCAGTGGTGCAAGGTTAGGACAAGAATTATGGGCAGAGGTGGTGGATAATGCATGTTACCTGGTCAACAGGTCACCTTCATCAGTGTTGGAGGATAAGACTCCACATGAGGTATGGACTGGTAAGAAACCCTCTCTTTCACATCTAAGGGTATTTGGATGTGATGCATATGTACATGTTCCAAAGGAGAAACGAACCAAGTTGGATAGTAAATCTGAAAAGTGCATATTTATTGGGTATAAGGATGGTTTAAAGGGTTATAAAATTTGGAACCCAGTAACAAGGAAGGTTGTGTACAGTCGAGATGTGGTGTTCAAAGAGGTGAAAGATGTTATTAACCATGAAGTCCAACCAAAGGAACCTGAGAAGATAGAGTTTGAGCTAAAGGAGGAAGAATCAGACTCTACAGCAGAGGAGGAATCATAAGATGAAGAACCACAAACTCCGGCTGTGAGAAGATTAGTTCGAGAAAGAAGGCAGCCAGAGAGGTATAGTCCATCTACTTTCCATTCAAATTTTGCTTTGTCTGTTACTGATGATGATCCCAGAATTGTGAAGGAAGCAGTGGATTCATAGGATGGAAAACTTTGGAAAGAGGCCATGGTTGATGAAATGGCATCTTTGCACAAAAATGAGGCTTAGGATCTGGTGGAGTTTCCGGCTAGAAGGAAACCCATTGGCAGAAAATGGGTGTTCAAAAAGAAGACAAATGAAGAAGGAAAAATGGAGAAATACAAAGCTTGGTTGGTAGCAAAAGGTTATTCCAAGGTGCTGGGAATTGATTTTGGTGATATTTTTTCTCCTGTTGCCAAGGTAACTTCTATTAGATTACTTTTATCTGTTGCTGCTGCTTTTGATTTTGAGGTAGAACAAATGGATGTGAAGACATCATTTCTTCATGGGGATCTGGAAGAGGAGATCTACATGAAGCAACCTGAAGGCTTTACGGTGAAGGGTAAGAAAGAACTGGTATGTAAGTTAAAGAAGTCTCTATATGGGTTAAAACAGTCACCAAGGATGTGGTATCAGAAATTTGATACATTTATACGTGGACTTGGCTTCACAAGAAGCAAAGCAGATCACTGTGTGTATTTTAAATTAATTGGTGACCGTGTTATTTATCTGGTCTTGTATGTGGATGATATGTTGCTGGTTGGAAATGACAAAGAAATTATCCAGGATTTGAAGACCCAATTGTCCTCCAAATTTGACATGAAAGATCTTGGTGCTGCAAACTATATTTTGGGCATGGAAATTAAAAGAGATTAGGAAAAGAGGAAGCTCTGGTTAAACCAGAGGAAGTATGTCGAGACAATACTGTAGAGATTTAATATGCAGGAGAGTAAACAAGTGAAAGTTCCTATTCCTGTAGGTGTGAGGTTATCTGCTAAACAGTGTCCAAAGACACAAGAAGAGGAAGAGGACATGTCCCATGTTCCATATGCAAGTGCAGTCAATAGCCTAATGTATGCAATGGTTTGTATTAGACCAAACATTGCACATGCAGTGGGAGTATTGAGCAGCTTTATATCAAAACCAAGGAAGGAGCATTCGACAGCACTAAAGCGAGTTTTCAGGTATTTGTGTGGCACTAGTGATTATGGTTTGTGCTACCAAAGAAGACCAAGATTGGATAGAGTGTTGGATATTCGTGGCTTTGTTGATGCAGACTGGGCTGGAGATCTGGATCAGAGAAGATCTACAAGTGGGTATGTGTTTAACCTATTTGGAGGTGCAGTCAGTTGGATGAGTAAGAAACAATCTGTAGTGGCACTATCAACTATAGAGGCAAAATACATGGCAGCCACTCATGCAAGCAAGGAAATAGTTTGGTTGCGGGGATTGTGTTCAAGTATGGGGTTAGTACAGGAAGCTATAAGGATAGAATGTGACAGCCAAAGTGCAATTTTGTTGGCAAAGAACCTTGCATATCATTCAAAGAAAAAGCACATTGATGTTCAGTATCACTTTGTGAGGGATATGATAGAAGAAAAAAAGGTGTTGCTGGTAAAGGAGGACACTTTGAAGAATATTGTAGATGCATTGACAAAATCTGTGAGCTATGAGAAGTTCTCTTGGTGTAGAGAAACAATGGGAATTGCAGGGCTGGATAAATGACTAAGCTCTCTTGTGGCCCCCTGTGGAAAGAAAACAACAAGTGGGAGAATGTTGGGTTGTGTTATATTCTTTCCACGACTAGTCCACGTAGTTAACCGGGGGTTAGAAGGGGGGAGGTCAAGGGGGTTTGAGGGGCACCCATAACCCCACTTTATGGGGTTCAGGGTAGCGCCCCGAAAATTTTTGGTTTTGGAACCTATGTTAGGTTGGGCATACCCACCTATGGTTTTGTGCATGATTTTCGCACATGTTTTCTTGGACGCGATGGTTTTCGGTCCATGGTATTGGACGTGATGGTTTTTGATCCATGGTATTGGATGCTTTGGCATGTATAAATATGTATTATAACATTGAAAGGAACATAATGAAAAATAAAGCTGGTAGTCTCGGTTTTGGGATCGAGGGGAAAATCTATGTGTATATGTGTTTTATGTGTTATACTCTCGCATTGTTTATTTTATGTGTTTTAGAATTCGTATGCAGGTAATTTCTGTACGGGGTTAAAACCTACACAAAGAATAGATCAAGTATCTAGGACACATCATTACCAAGGATGGAATTGTTGTGGACCCAAAGAAGATAAAGACTATAATGGAGTGGCCAGTTCCAAAGGACGTGATAGATATAAGGTCATTCATGGGTCTAGCTGGGTACTATAAGCGATATGTGGAAGGATTTTCTAGAGTGGCATACCCTATTACCTCCCTGCAGAAGAAAGGAAAAGCCTTTAAGTGGACAACTGAATGCCAAAAGAGCTTTGACAGCTTAAGAATTTACTAACCACCATGCCTATCTTGAGCATCGTAGACCCAAATAAGGACTATGTGGTTTGTACATATGCTAGCAAGGAAGGGGTTGGTGGCATTTTAATGCAAGAAGGTAGAGTGATTGCCTATGAATATAGGAAACTTAAGGAGCATGAGCAGAAATATTCATCCTATGACTTAGAGCTAACAACTATTATTCATGCACTAAAGATGTGGTGACATTATCTGATGGGTAAGAAATTTCTCTTAATGACTGATCATCATAGCTTAACTAACTATTTTAAGCAACCCACTTTGAATTCTAGGCAAGCCCGATGGGTCAACTTTTTAAGTGGTTTTGACTTTGAGATCAAGCACTTGAAAGGTAAGGAGAATCGGGTCACGGATGCCTTGAGTCGGAAGGTACACTATATTTATGAAGTCTCTTACAGTGAGGTGAGAACTACCTTCAATGAGTTGATAAAATAGGTAGCCGGGCGTGATCCAGAATATCAGTTTTTATGGAAGCAATCTAAAGTTTCAAATAGCCATGAACAACAGTTGGGATACGAAATAAACCATGAAGGTATGCTGCTTTTTAAAGGAAGAATGTATGTGCCTAACCAGAAAAGTATTAAAGACTTAATTTTTGACGAATATCATAAGATTCAATTTGCAAGCCACCCTGGATACTAGAAGCTGATTACCACGCTTAGAAAAGAATATTTCTGGCATGGAATGAAGAAGAATGTAGCCAAGTATTTGACTTGCTGTCTGGAGTGTCAGCAAGTGAAAACAGAACATCAACATCCAGTCGGGTTACTACATCCACTGCCAATTCCGAAATGGAAATGGGAGGCCATCTCCATCGATTTCATTACAGGACTACCCAAGTCCAAAAATCAAAGTGATTAAATAATGGTGGTAGTGGATAAGTTGAACAAATCTTCTTATTTCATACTAGTGCAATCAACCTACAAGGCTGTACAGATCGCTAACATATTCATGCAAAATATTTTCAAATTACATGGACTACCAAAAATTATAATTTATGATCGTGATGTAAAATTTACATCAGCTTTCTAGAAATCTTTATTTGAGGGATTGGGCACACAGTTGCTTTTCAGAATTTCTTACCACCCTCAAATGGATGCGCAGATCGAACGAGTAAATCAGGTAGTGGAGGATTACATATATTTGGTAGAATTTTCTTATAACAATGACTATCATACGTCATTACAAATGAGCCTATTTGAAGTTTTGTATGGGTGCAAGTGCCGAACACCTTCAAGTTGGGGAGGACTAGAGCATAGGTTGATCCTGGGACTCGAGATATTAAAATAAATGGAGGAAATGGTCAAGAAGGTTCGTTCCAATTTAAAGGCCGCTCAAGATCAACAAAAGAACTTTGCTGATCGAAAAAGGAATTTCCTGAAATTTCAAATTGGAGATCACGTCTGATGAGCCTCATCATTAGGTAATTATATGGACCTTAATTCACCTCCTAGCTTAGTCAAACCAACTTTTCTCACAACTTATTACATGTTTTTTATTATATTTTGTTTATGAGATGAGTTAGAGTTGGATATTATGCCTAGTGGACTAATATGCATTGAATGCAGGATTGAAGGAGAAAATCAAGGAATTTTTGCAAATACTAAGGTTAAAAATCAAATGGGACAAGGGAGAGAGATTGTAGGAGGTAAATCCTCCTCATTTACTTATCCCCCATTCGAATATTCCTCCATCCATCACACCGGCTTGGAGTGCAAGTAGCCAAGCCATGAGGATTAGAAGGCAGCTGAGCAAGTGAGAGACAAAGAGCTAGTTTATCTAGAGTATGGGAGCCGAGCCTTCCTGATTTTAAGGAAGTCGTTGGGGACTTCAGTTGTATAAGTAGAGAGGCCTAGAGTCTCATTAGGATTTGATTTTTTGTAGTAAAACTCTAAGCTATTTTTGAGTTCCAGACTTGTGAAAGTGTTATTGATGTAATTTTCTGTTTTGGTAATAAGAATGAGTTTTGTTTTGATCCAACACCGAGTTAACTCAAAGGGCTGAAGCTCTTGGGTTAGGGCCCAACCCTAGCAGCCAAGACTCCTCTTTCTTGTATATGTATTTTTAGTTTAGTTTCATAGCTTCATTGTTAATTTTCTTTTAGATGCATTTCCATTGCAAGTAGTGTAGATTGGATTGGTTGTTTATTAGTTTGCTTCCATTTGTTCCTTACCTCAGTAGTAGGTTAGCAGGGATAAAAGGAGCACCACAAGGTTGTCAGCAGGTGTCTCGACCTCACTTCCTCCTCTGGGATCATGACTTGAAGAAGGGACCCTTATGCAGCCACAAGAACACACGTTTCTATTTCTTTTATAAGCTTTGGAGTTTGTTGTCTTTAAATTAGAATTTGGCCAATTTTGCAAAGTAGGAATCCATTATCATATTTTTCATCTTCATTTTTTTAGTAGATCCCATTCATGCTTTCATTCCTTTCAACAACTTTCCTCATGCATAATGTAGGCAGTTAGTTCATTAATTCTACTTTTCTAGTTTATGAGAATGTTTCTTGTTTACATAGCTTTTTGGAAAATATACATGTTTTGTATAGAGAAGGTACTCCAAGAATAGAAAAAGACTCCATGGCCAGCCACCACCTTCCACTTCATCCACCACAACCATTCCTTGTTTCACCATTGCCCTCACTAGTTTTCATCATTTTTCATAGAAATTCTTCCAAGCACATTGAGCAAATCTAACCATCCTCTATCTTTGTTGTTGATTTTTGAGTGATCCTAGACCTTTCCTCACTTCATTCCACCCATCTACCACCTTCCCTAAGTCTTCCATCACCTCCAACACCTTTCATTTTGCTCTCGACTGTATCCTATAGGTTTACAAGGAATCTTGTAGGTTTCTAGTACATCCTGTAGGTTTTCCTGAAATGGCCTGTTTTGAGGCCGAATTGAGGGAAAACCTCTAGGAAGTCACCAAAAGCCTCCCAAGGGTCTCCCACACCATCCAACCATCTCCTAACCCTTCCAGCCATCCTCCAACATCCTTAATTCACCTGCCACATCACCAAACAAAATTAGTTTGCATACTTGATTTTGCATGAAAAGACAAAAACAGATTTATTCCAATCCCTTTACTTGCATATTAGTGATTTTTGATGCTTCTTAATCCTATACTTAAATAGTAGCATTTGGTTCATGTTAATTTAGCATTTTTGAAAAGCATAGTTTCTTAGCAGTTAGTTAGGAAATGGTATGATTTAGCATTGAATTTCGGTCTTCTCCATTATTGCAGTAGAGTAGCTCTCTCTTAGAGTAGATTTACCTTTCTTCCATCAAGAAATAAAGCTTCTTCTGACTCCATAGAAGTCTAGCTTGAAAACCCTAGTGGTCTCTCGCCAGTTGAACAGTGACAACAGGCAGAACCATCACTTTTACTTGTGTATACAACACTGTCACCTCCAAGTTTGTACGAACCCCGGGTTGATAAAGTAAAGCTGGTAGCCCAAGAGTTACACCATTCCTGCTGCAATACTAACTCTCACCACTTTTTTGCACCGTTGCTGGGGAGGTGTTTGAGTAAAATGTGATTACTGCTTTCTTTTCTTCTATTTCTTATCTCCAATATTCTGCCATTAGTTTTTTTCTGCAAAAGTAATTTAGTTGTTTCCTTTTTTTCATCCTGAATTTTCTGCTTTCCTTTCCATTTTGCAAGAAAGATTTCAATTCAACAGGTAGTTTTTTCATTCATTCAGTAGTTTTCATTCAATCAGCAATTTCAATTCTGCAAAGTACTTTCCAAGTTTGAAAAAAAAACAAAACCAAACCAAAAGAAATTCCTTTCATGCCTCATAGGAAAAGGGATAACTTAGGGAATGTTTTGCCAAACACCCCCACTACATCAAATAGCCAAACTTACCTCTTCTTCGGTGGCTGTGAACTGGAGGAACCCTTAGGTGAGCAACCTGACATATTTGAAGAACCTACAGGAGAAGATGAAGAAGAAGAACCATTCCTACTGAACCAATGGCTGAAAACAGAAATGAAAAAGGGAATAGAGAGAGAGTTGAGGGTGCCTTCCCCATCAGGGAAACCAACGGGGACACTAAGATGAAAAATATAAGCCCCTCTACCCTACCTCATTTCCATGGCTTGACCGCAGAAGACCCCGACACTTTCCTATTTGAGTTTGTTGTTATATGTCGAACCTATGACTATACAGATGATGAGAAGAAGTTAAAACTATTTCCATCTACACTCAAGGATGAAACATTGCGTTGGTTGATGGGTTTACCTAGGGATAGCATCACAACTTGGGCTTAGATGCAGCAACCCTTTAACAACAAATATCGCAACTACTATGGGTCAAAGGATACTAAATAGGAAATTTTCAGGATGACCATAGGCAATGACGAATCCCTATATGATTGCAAAGAAATATTCCAGCTTGGTTACAAAATGGTCAGGTGCACACTTGACCCTGAGTCACTAAAGTTGGTCCTGCTTAGGGGAGTAATGGAAGATTTGATGGATACCCTACACTTGTTAGCAGGAGGAGATATCTACCAATTACCCTATGAGGATATCAAGACTGTCTTTAGAAACCATTCTGGGGAAGCTAGGAAAAAGGGTAGAGGTAGTCAACCTATGGTCAGTACATCCTCTTCCAACTCATCCATCAAGGGTGAAATTGGAAACATGATGGAATATTTCAAAAGTGAGATGATGCAAACTCTTGCCTTGTAAATTTTCAGGATGACCATAGGCAATGACGAATCCCTATATGATTGCAAAGAAATATTCCAGCTTGGTTACAAAATGGTCAGGTGCACACTTGACCCTGAGTCACTAAAGTTGGTCCTGCTTAGGGGAGTAAGGGAAGATTTGATGGATACCCTACACTTGTTAGCAGGAGGAGATATCTACCAATTACCCTATGAGGATATCAAGACTGTCTTTAGAAACCATTCTGGGGAAGCTAGGAAAAAGGGTACAGGTAGTCAACCTATGGTTAGTACATCCTCTTCCAACTCATCCATCAAGGGTGAAATTGGAAACATGATGGAAGATTTCAAAAGTGAGATGATGCAAACCCTTGCCTTGTAAATGGACACTATGCACATTAAGAGAAAGCAGGAGAAGGCAGAGAGAGCCTTGGCCATTTTTTGTCCTAGATGCACCAGGAGGCATCCTAGGAATGAATGTCCATTAAATTCTATTGAAATTTTCTCAATCTGTGAAGAAAAACACTCCACAGACAAGTGCCCTTATTTACCTAGACTCAAAGCTGTATATCAAGGAGCTGAAAGGGTCACTAAGCAACTTTGCTACATAAACCAAAGGAGACCTCATGGGCCTAGACCATACCAACAGGGCATGCAACGGTCATCCCATGCATATTACAACCCCAACCAAACCACAACCATACCTTCTTGGGGACCCCCTGCTCATCCTTCCTGGTCTACACCCCCTCCTTGGTCCTTTGCGTCTCAGTATCACTCCCAGCCAGCCAACTAGTCATTTCAACCATATGCCTTGCCACAACCTCAGTGGAATGCACCGCCCCAAGGGTGGAGGCCCCAATACAATGCTCCAACTTTATTGCCTCCACCACCTACCCAACCACAAATGCTACAATCTGCTCCAGCTAAGCAACCCAAGATGCCTGCCCAGCCAAATCTGAACATGAACAACAGATAGGCTCAACAAGTATATAGTGGAGAGACATCATATCCATCTTATGTTGTGGAAATCCCAGAGATTAACCTGAGATCGGGGAGATTTATCCCAAATAACCAACCTACACCTCCACCTAGGGAGGTTGAGTAAGAAAGAGAGAAAAGCATTCTTAAAGTGAATCCACCCTTTCCTGAGAGATTAACCCAACCACTCCAGCCTACCCCAGAAGAGACTGAACTTCTGGGAGAATTGAAAAATCTATTTGTAAATATTCCACTTCTCCAAGCAATAAAAGATGTTCCTATTTACAATAAGTTTATTAAGGAGAAGTGCTTCAACCATCCAGGGAGGCGAAGAAGGGATGCCCCTACCATTAATGTCATTGGAAAGTTGTCCGACTTAATGTTGGGGCAGGTAATCTATCCAAAGTATTTGGACCCTGGAAGCCCTATAGTAGATGTGGACATCAATGGCACCATTGTCCCACACACTTTGATCGATATTGGGGCTGCCATTAATGTGATGACCAAGGACACCATCCTCAAGCTCAGCCTCCAAGGTTCATTGAGGAAGACCACAACAGTTCTACAACTTGCAGACCGCTCCACAGTAACCCCCAGGGGATTGTGGAGGATGTGATGGTCTCCATTGACTCTTGGGAGTACCTTATAGATTTCCTAGTTCTCCAGCCTAAGGCTAAGTTTACTGGTTACCCTCTCATCCTTGGGAGACGATGGTTGGCCGCTGCCAATGCTTACATTAGCTACAGAGCTGGTAATATGACCATCAAGAATGAGCATATGTCTAAGAAGTTAGTCCTATACCCTCTTGCTCAACCATCTCTATAGCATGATTTACCTTTATGGATGGAGGAGGAGGAAGAAGATGAAGTTTATTCCTCCCAACTTTATACTTTAGAAACAACCATGGGAGGAGGACAACAGGTTGAAGATAATTTGATTGAACACCTACACCAAAGTCCAACTCCCAAAACATTTCCTTTAGAAGATGTAGTAAAGGAAAACTAACTATAACAATCATCTAATTGACCTATGCTTGTCCGATTCCAACCCCCTTTGTGTCAAACTATAGAATTCAGCCCTGAGAGAACCTTGAAAATCAATCCATCTCTTTCTGCTCTCCAAGAAGAGAAGCTATGCAACATGCTAAAGGAACATCTAGAATCCTTCGCTTGGTGTACTCACCACATATACATCAAAGAGGGTTGCAAGCTAGTCTGGCAGCCCCAAAGGAGGATGAATCTAAAAGATATAGTCAAAGAAGAATTACAAAAATTGCTAGATGCAGGATTCATTTACCCTATCTCCGATAGTGAGTGGGTCTCTCCTTTGGTGTTAGTTCCAAAGAAAAATGGTAAGTGGAGGATTTGTGTCGATTACAGGGAGTTGAACAAAGCCACAAAGAAGGACCATTTCCCTCTACCCTTCATTGACCAAGTGCTAGATGGCCTGGCAGGGAAAAAGTTTTTCTCTTTCCTAGATGGATTCAACGGGTACAACCAAATCTAGATCAGCCCAGAAGACTAGGATAAAACCACCTTCACTTGTCCTTGGGGTACTTTTGCCTATAGGGTCCTTCCTTTTGGCCTATGCAATGCTCCTGCCACTTTCTAGAGAGCAGTCCTGAGTATTTTCGCCGAGTTAGTCCATGATGCGGTGGAAATTTATATGGATGATTTTACACCTTATGGCTGTGATTTTCAAGAGGCTCTGTCCAACCTAGGCAAAGTACTACACAAATGCATTGAAATGAACATGTCTCTTAGTCCCAAAAAATGTGAATTCTTCATGACTTTAGGGACCGTGCTAGGTCATTCAATACCTCAACAAGGACTGCAGGTGGACCTAAACAAAATAGCTATCATCCAAAGGGTCCCACCTCCTCAAAAGTAGAGAGATGTCAGAAGTTTCCTAGGGTTAGTTGGATACTACCAATGGTTCATAAAGGACTTTAGCAAGTTGGCCTCTCCTTTATTTGGTTTTTTGGCCAAAGACTATGAGTTTATATGGTCAAAAAGCTATCAAGAGGCCTTAGAGACCCTAAAGGACAAGTTAACCACTGCACCAATTCTCTGAGGCCCAAATTGGGCCCTCCCCTTTCATATTCATGTTGATGGCTCACACAAAGCCATAGTAGCAGCCCTAGGTCAGATAGATGAAAAATTGTCTTATGTTATCTACTTTATCAGTAAGAATCTATCAAAGGCTGAACTAAATTACATAGTGACTGAAAAGGAACTCCTGGTTGTTGTGCATTCATTGAACAAATTTAGGAATTATATTACAGACTATCAAACATGTGTGCATACTGACCATGCTGCAATCAAATATTTAATGAATAAACTAGATGTGAATGCTTGGATTATAAGATGGTTACTTTTATTACAATAGTTTGATCTAACTATTGTTGATAAGCCTGTTAAAGAAAATGTTGTTGCAGAATTTTTGTCCAGATTAAATTTTCCTATAGGTGAAGAAGGAATGGTTGATGACCAGTTACCAGATGAACACTTATTTGTTATTTCAGTTCTCTCTCCATGGTTTGCTAATATAGCAAACTATTTGGTATCGGCACAGTTCCCACCAAACTTGTCCTCCAAAGAGAAGTGCAAGATAGTCAGGAAGAGTGCCCCCTTCACTTGGATTGGGAGAAATCTCTTCAAACTTGGCCTAGATCAAATCTTGAGAAGGTGTTTTAGGGAGGAGGAAGTCTTTGACATCCTTTTGACCTGTCATGATGGGCCTTGTGGAGGTCACTTTACAATAAAGAGGACAACATTCAAAGTGTTACAAGAAGGCTATTATTGGCCCACTCTTCATCGAGATGTTAAAAGATATACTAGTCAGTGCGATCGGTGCCAAAGGATGGGAAGGCCTACTCCAAGAGATGAAATGCCTTTGCAGCCTCCAGTGACCTCCAAGCCATTTGAAAAGAGGGGCATGGACTTTATTGGGCCTATTAACCCTCCTTCCAAGCAAAAACAATACATCATTGTGTGCACTGACTATTTGACTAAGTGCTGAAAGCAAGGCAATTAAGGCAACAACAGAGGAGAAGGTAGCTGAGTTCCTAAGGGAGAATGTATTCTATAAATTTGGGTACCCTAAAGAGCTGGTCAAAATCCAAGGCAGCCAGTTTACCTCCAACATGATTGAAGACTTGCTCAACCAGCACAAGATCAAGCATAGAACCTCCACTCCCTATCATCCACAAGCTAATGGGAAAGTGGAGGTGACCAATAGAGTGCTGGAGGGCATCTTGACCAAAGTGGTAAGTAGCAGCAGGAAGGATTGGGCAGATAGACTAGTTGAGGCCACCTAGGCCTATAATACCACCTGGAAGACCAGCACTGGATTCACACCCTATGGGATAGTCTATTGGAAAAAGGCCTTGATGTCCATTGAATTTAAGTATAACACATTAAGGATGGCAGCCCAACTAGATCTAGATCTTAGCAGTGCACAAAAAGAGATATTGTTCCAGTTGAATGGTTTGGATGAGCTCAAAATGCAGGCCCTCCTACATATAGAGGTAATTAAACTTTAGAGGAAGATATAGCATGATAAGAACATCAAGAAAAAACAATTTCAAGAAGGTGATTGGGCTTTGTTATATGATTCTAGGTATAAAGACTTCAAGGGCAAGTTAAGGACAAGATGGCTAGGACACTATGTTGTAGAAATATGCCTTGATAATGGTTCAGTGCAGATTAGAACCATAGATGAAGAGGCCATTCCTTTACTTGTTAATGGACACCAATTGAAAATTTACAAGAGACCTTTGTCAAAACAAGAGTTCATTGATGATATAAATAAAACAATGATGGTAGTGGAGCAAGTTTCAACTCCTACCTCATCAAATCATTGAGGAAAAAAGAAAAAAAATAAGGACTCAGGTGAAAACCTCCATGAGGTGCCTGAGTCCCAATATCGGGTTGAAAACATCTTGGGGCGGCCCAATGGTGTCAATATAAAAAAAAAAAAAAGAGAGAGAAAAAAATGAGAATAAAAAGATTCTTGGGTGAAAACCTCTCTTGAGATGCCTAGGGAAAATAACTAGGATGAAAACCTCTTAGAGGTAGCCAAGTTGTTTTCAAAAAAGAAGAAGAGAAAAATCATGAAAATTTCTATTTTTGCAAGTTAGAAAGAAGGACGATTAGAGAGCAAAGGAGGATCACCAAGAGACCTCTTTCGCTCACATTTTATTTTTCCACTCATTTTCATTCATCACTCTACGATTTCTTTCATTTTTTCCATCCTTTCCTTCAGTTTACAAGGGGACTTGTTTTCTACAGGATCCCCTGTAAACCTACAGGATACCCTGAAAACCTACAGGTTGATCCTGTAGGAGTCACAATCACCCAAAAATCCTACAAGAAGTGACCCTAAAGGAAAAAAAAGTACCTGTTATGTCAATGAAATAGCACCCCCTTCATCATCATTCCATCACCATACCTTACTCACCATCATTCCATCACCCCTGCATTCACCCTTAAAAACAAAATCAGTTTCAATTTTCTTTTGATAATCTTCGAAAACAAGGGAAACAGGGAGCAATAGAGAGTATCACCTAATTATTACTCATTCTCCACACTCCTAGTCTCTCTTTCCCTCCATGTCACCATCCTCACAACCCCAAAAAGTGTATGATTAAGAGTTCTAAGGGAGAAGTAGCTACAGGACATCCTATAGGAAATCCTGTAGCAACCTATCCCATAGAATACAAATCATAATAGAAGCAATCCTCCATCATGATGATCCAAGGGCAGAAGTAGCTCCAAAAGAGCAACAACACCACCATCTTCAACAACAGGTACCTGCACAAACAAAGGGATCATCAGAAAACAACAGGAAAGGGAAGAAGAATAGCATGCAACCAATACACATAGCAAGCACCTCTAGTCTTTGACAACTACAACAAGGTATTGGCATCACAGGTAAGTATCTCGCTCACTCTCTCATATGCATCATGTAGTCAAAAAAATGTAAAGGTTACGAGTAAGTTGGTTTATAAGTGAAAAGGTAGCCAATTAACTTGGCCACCTTTGCTTACTTAACAAAGACAAAATAGGATGTCCTCTCACACATGGCAGTAGCCAACTCAAAAATAGAGAAGGAGAAGAACAAAAGTAGTTAAAGCTATGGATGCATAAGGTGGGACATGATTATGTGGAGTGGGGAGCGATGAGGTGGTAGTAGGGACCAACGGCCCAAAAATGGAAACATACCTCGGCTGCCAGCACACTACCTCACACAAAATGACCATAAGAGGAAATAATCATCATCCCCATGCATTCACTTCCTCGAGGCTCACTCTCATAGGTCGCTCTCATACTCAAGCAACCTACTGAAAGAAAAACTCCATCATTTTACTGCATAGGAATTCCTACAGGATACAGAGAGACAGTCTATAGGAGAGGACGAGAGGAGTTTCAAAGGGGAAATCTTGGGTGTTGACCACAACAAACATTATGAAGAGATAGGCTCTGTAATTACATTCCTCTTTCCATGTAAATTGATAAAAAAATTCCTCTACTTTGAGTGAATTTGGCAGCTGTGCAAGAGAATTGTCCACATAGTCATCTCAGTATTTTTACTTCTGCATTTGAAAATTGTATCAACCATCTCATCTCCTCAAAACCTCACCAACCAAGATGACAGGAGGGTTTAATGAGAGGGAGCCCACAAACATTGTGAGAATCCAACAACACCCTCAGGTAATAGAAATCTTCACAAGGCATAATTGGATGGGGTTTTTCAAAAAATTCAGGGGGTATGATAATGAGGTGGCCTGAGACTTTTCTCTCTCCCTCATTCCACTCACCAGAGTCCATGCCACTGTTGTGGTAAGAGGCCTCTCCATAGAACTCACCCCCAAACTCATCAGCAAAGTTACCACACTTCCCCTAGGAGTACTATGGAGGAAGGAAGACAAAGGAGATAACTAGGTTTCCAAAAGGAAATTCTTTTCAGAAGGTGAGGAACCCACTGAGGAAAAAAATGGAGTAAGGAGAGAAAGTCTGCCATATCCCTAGAATGAGGTATGCTACCAACTGATCAAATAAATTTCATGTGAGGGTAGGTATAGTGTGGTTTATGGCTATCATTTTAGGCTTCTTGAAGGATTGAGATTTGGAGCAGAAACACCCCCTCACTGCAGGCTCAGCATACCATACTTCCTGCTACAATCACTAGTAGACCCAAGCATTAAAGTGCAAGAGGGAAATTCCCAATAGTTAGCTCACCATGGGTTAATTAGAATCCTTATAGAAGATGCCCTCCAAAACCTCAGAATTCCTATACAATGGTCAGTTTTCAGATACATGCAGGGAGAGGAAGACATCAAAGCTATCATATATGATGTTATTCCTACTCTCAGTGAAGAGGAAGAGGAAGAGACTCAAGTAGAGGAAGAAGAAGTAGAGCAGGAAGAAGAAGAAACAGAAGGAGATGAAGATGAGATGGATGAAGAAGGAGATGAAACAAAAGAAAATGAGGAAGATGAAGAAGAAGAGGAGAAAGAGAAGGAGGATGATGAAGAAACAGAGGAGGATGTTAAGGAGGAAATTGATAAAGATGATGAGGATCTACAAGAGGAAGAAGAAAAGAAAGACATAGGTGAAGAAAGAAATGGAAAAGAGGGGGAAGAAAACAAGGAGGAGTCACCTAGGGTGTCTCTAGAACCCACTGAAAGAGAGGCAACAACTACCCTCACTGCTCTTAGCACCCCCATCAAGTAAAAAGGAAAAAGACTGAGGTAGAACCCCTTATATTTCAGGACAAGGAAAAGAACAAGAATAAGGTAGGGGAAACCCCAAACACCAACAAAAATTCCCATTGTGATTGAAGGCTCACCTAAACAAAAGGAGAAAATTCCTTCCCCTAAGTCTCCTATCACTTATGTGAGAAGGCCTGTGACTAGATCAACCTCCTCCAATGGAAAAGCAATCCTAGAGGATGTACAGCAGAATCTACAGGAAGCAGAAGCAATCCTACAGGATACTTTGATGAACCTACAGAAGACACAAAAATTGGAGAAGGAGGTAGGAAAACAGTGAGGAACTAAAGAAGAGGACACAGAGTCAAAAGAACCTAGCCCCCAACCTAACCTTGACTCCTACTACAGGTTTATTGAAGGAGGCAGGGTCATACCATAAAAATTTTCTATTCCACTATTCTATGAGCTTGAGAAGGAGAGAGCCAGAATTCACCGATGGATGCATATCACCAAATCCAAGGGGGTGGAAGACATTGGGCACATGGAGGAGAAGCTCAAGGAGATGGGTAGAGAGCTAAGTAGCTTGAGAGACAGAGAGGCCATAATGAAAAATAAAACTAGAGACAGAAAATACATGGTTGAGAGGACAACTACAAGAAAGAGAGAATCAATTGGAATCTATGGCTAGTATCTCTTTGGAAGCAATCTAGTGTAGGATGCCTGCTAAATATTATGCCCCATACCTCAAGGAACAGTGGTGGAAGTTCTAGATCAAGACCCTAGCACAGAGAGGCACCATGCCATTTCAAGACTATAGGCAGTTCATTGATCTTTGTGATCATAACACACTAGAAGATACGGCCAAGATGTCTGAGTTTTATTTGCACAACATGGCCTTAACAGACATGAATGTATGAGACCCTAATGCCAAGCTAGGAGATTTGCAGTTGATGGGTTTGGCATCATGGATGGAACATGATGAATCAAGGGTTGTAGAGATGAAGAAGATATTACCAAGAGAGAAAACTGAACCTCTTATGATCAGAGTTGAACATTTAGATCCCATGGCCCTAATCAGTACCCATAATTTGATTGTAAATGATCCTCATCTTGCACCTAGATATCTTGCTACCCAAGAGAAAGAAATTTCACATTTTGAGGACATGTTCAGGTTTTTAGGGGATGATAGGATACATGCTTACCTAAGGAGATGGAACACATTTCCATACAGGTTAAAGATAAGAGAGTACCACTCTCCTCAAATATTGAGAGAAGCACTAAACAGGACACCCATGTACAAACAATCTATGCAAAGGCTGAAAGTCAATTGGATTGGCCTAAAAACTAGTCCACCACTACTCTTAGGAATGCTAGAAGGAAGGAAGGAAGAAGAAGAAAAGAGGTAGCGGGAGGAGGTAGAAAGGAAAGTAGGGTTTTATGAACAAGAAGAGGAAATCACAGCAAAGGCATGGGATGTCAGGGAGGCCACTAGAGCTATGAAGAATATAAATATTGATTGAGTTTCTCAAAGGATGGGCAACACTTTCAGTAGGGGTGATGATGAGCCTCATCATTGGGTAATTATATGGACCTTAAATCACCTCCTAGCTTAGTCAAACCAAATTTTTTCACAACTTATTACATGTTTTTATTATATTTTGTTTATGAGATGAGTTAGAGTTGGATATTATGCCTAGTGGACTAATATGCATTGAATGCAGGATTGACGGAGAAAATCAAGGAATTTTTGGAAATACTAAGGTTAAAACTCAAATGGGACAAGGGAGAGGGATTGTAGGAGGTAAATCCTCCTCATTTACTTATCCCCCATTCGAATATTCCTCCATCCATCACACCAGCTCAGAGTGCAAGCAGCCAAGCCATGAGGATTAGAAGGTAGTCGAGCAAGTGAGAGACAAAGAGCTAGTTTATCTTGAGTTCGGGAGCCGAGCCTCCTTGATTTTAATGAAGTAGTTGGGGACTTCAGTTGTATAACTCTAAGCTATTTTTGAGTTCCAGACTTGTGAAAGTGTTACTGATGTAATTTTCTATTTTGGTAATAAGAATGAGTTTTGTTTTGAGCCAGCACTGAGTTAACTCAGAGGGTTGAAGCTCTTGGGTTAGGGCCCAACCCTAGCAACAAAGGCTCCTCTTTCTTGTATATGTATGTTTAGCTTAGCTTCATAGCTTCATTGTTAATTTGCTTTTAGCTGCATTTCCATTGCAAGTAGTGTAGATTGGATTGGTTGTTTATTAGTTTGCTTCCATTTTTGCCTTATTTCAGTAGCAGGTTAGCAGGGATAAAATGAGCACCATAAGGTTTTCAACAGGTGTCTCAGCCTCACTTCCTACCTCTGGGATCATGACTTTAGGAAGGGACCCTTATGCAGCCCCAAAAACACATATTTCTATTTCTTTTATAAGCTTTGGAGTTTGTTGTATTTAAATTAGAATTTGCTCAATTTTTCAAAGTAGAACTCAATAATCATATTTTTCATCTTCATTTTTGCAGTAGATCTCATCCATGCTTTCATTCCTTTCAACAACTTTCCTCATGCATAATGTAGGCAGTTAGTTCATTAATTTTGCTTTTCTAGTTTATGAGAATGTTTCTTGTTTACATAGATTTTTGGAAAATATACATGTTTTGTGCAAAGCAGGTAATCCAAGAGTAGACAAAGACTCCATAGCCAACCACCACCTTCCACTTCATCCACCACAATCATTCCTTGTTTCACCATTACCCACTAGTTTTCATCATTTTTCATAGAAATTCTTCCAAGCACATTGAGCGAATCTAACCAACCTCTATCTTTGTTGTTGATTTGTAAGTGATCCTAGACCTTTCCTCACTTCATTCCACCCATCTACCACCTTCCCCTAAGCCTTACATGACCTCCAACACCTTCCATTTTTCTCTCGGCTGTATCCTATAGGTTTACAGGGAATCTTGTAGGTTTCTAGTAAATCATGTAGGTTTTCCTGAAATGGCCTGTTTTGAGGTCGAATTGAGGAAAAACCTCTAGGAAGTCACCAAAATCCTCCCAAGGTCTCCCACACCATCTAACCATCTCCTAAACCTTCCATCCATCCTCCAACAACCTTAATTCACCTGCCACATCACTAAAAGAAATTAGTTTTCATACTTGATTTTGCATGAAAACACAAAAAGACAAAAACAGATTTATTTCAGTCCCTTTACTTGCACATTAGTGATTTTTTATGCTTATTTCTCCTATACATTAAATAGTAGCATTTGGTTCATGTTAATTTAACATTTTTGCAAAGCATAGTTTCTTAGCAGTTAATTAGGAAATGGTGTGATTTAGCATTGAATTTCGGTCTTCCCCATTATTGCAGTAGAGTAGCTCTCTCTTAGAGTAGATTTACCTTTCTTCCATCAATAAATCAAGCTTATTATGACTCCATAGAAGTCTGGCTTAAAAACCTCAGTGGTCTCTCACCAGCTGAACAGTGACAACAGGAAGAACCATCACTTTTACTTGTATATACAACACTGTCACCTCCGAGTTTGTATGAACCCCGGATTGATAAAGTAAAGCTAGTAGCCCAGGAGTTGCGGCATTCTTGCTGCAATACTAGTGCTCACAAATTTCTATGTGAGGGTACGAGCTAAAAAGATTACATTACAATGGAGTGGAAATGCTATGTTGGCACCCCAATTTTGTGGCCCTTTCTAGATCCTGGCACGAGTTGGGCCTGATTTGAATTGGATCCATGAAGAATTGTCAGAAGGACCATGACTGTATCAGGTCAGGATAGACATCAAAGAATTAAGAAACAACAGTAAAAAAAACCTCTGAATAGTTGCAGTTAGCAACCAGTGTGGAGCGACGAGGACCTCAGTCAAAGCGCGTTGACCGAGGCCCATGGAGACTGTGCAGGAGGCGAAACTAGCCCCTGGGAAGCCCGGATCGGGAAACAGAGGCAGTTTTTGATGCACGATTAACCCCTTGAAATAGGAAAGCCCCGATCACTCGATTGCATGAAGAGCCGGGAGAACTGTGGGGAAAAGGCTAAAGGACAAGGCAGGACCCACGCTTAGAAAAACTGGCGGTATTGATTGGGGACACCTTCAAGCGGTAAGCAGAATTGGCGAAAATGGAGCGATCCCACTCAGCGCTCAACATGTGGCAAGCGGAGGAGAGAGAAAACTGTCGTTGATCATGCGCTAATAGTCGAGCAAGTCAACCGCACGAAATGTGCGAATGGCGTCAGATCTGGAGGCCCCAGATCTAACGGCTGAGATCGCGCCTAATAGGAAAACGGAATCGATAGGGGATTAAGCCGCGATTTGTAAAAATTTGACATCCGATTTGATTGCCAAGGTGGCAGAAGACTCATTCCACGACGTAACGGAAAAACCGGACCGACGAAGCGAGTTGGCACAGCTGCAGGAGGACATGTGGCCACCCCCTGTGAGTTTGATGATGACGCCTGAATAAGGAACCCCAAGTGAAGCTGTAGCAGGTGAACCGACAGAAGTGGAAGGGGAAGTGAATAGAAATGAGAACATATGGCCTTAAAGCCATGCATAGGTAAAGCAAAAGGATGGGAACCCCAAGAGGAGGACAAAATAAAGAAGGGAAGAACAGAGAAAGGAAAGACAGTGAAGCAAAAGCAGAATGGAAGACAGAGGGCCGAGCTAACCAAAGGCAACATCGAGCACCAAAGAGCTTGAGATATTCAAGCCATCCCAAAGATGATCTGTCTGGATTGAGCACCACATTGGGCTCTCTCCATTAAAGACCGAAAAGGTCACAGAGCTAGTAAGGAAAAGATTTTGTGTACTCTAGTGGCTTGGGGCATCCAAGAACCACCCTGCCAAGCAAATTCTATTCAGGAGACTCACATTGAGCTCCTTCATTGTAATTCTCTGCCCTAAGACACAATAAAAGAAGGCCACCACTGAAAGTTGGACCGAAGACGTAGCCCTGGAGGATAGGGTGAACTCCTTATTAAATTCTTGTGTTCTTATAATTGCTTACTGTATTTCTCTACTGTTTTCCGTTTCAAGTGTCTGTGTATTCGCGATCTGATCGATCCGTTGCCTAAATAACATAGACACACACCAGCACATGTATTACCTTCATTTAATAAATCTTAACTGAGATCACTCATAGAATGATTATCAGATCAAGTGGTATCAGAGCTCTAAGCTATAAGGTTAGACAAGCTTGTGTTGGTTTAGCTGTTGAATGCTCACTAGATCAAAGCTTAAATTAGGAGAAGGAGAGTTGGGGGAAACTAATCCTGAAATTGGGAGAGTCTATTCTCGAAAGACAATGTCAGAGGAAGGTTCTGTGGGGCCAGACCCTCAATTCATAGAAAGCTTCCTAGCTATAAAGTCCATGGTAGAAGAAATGTATAGGGACTTTAGAAAACATAAGGATGAAGACTTATCAGATTCTAAACAAGACAAAGAAGAAGATGAGTCTCACTTCCATGACCACTCCAAGGGAAAAGGGAAAAAGGAAAGCTTTCTCACACCTCCTAATAGCCCTGTGCATAACAATAAAGCATCCTTAATCAAACTAGATGTTAAATTTGATTTGCCTATATATTATGGAGAGCTAAATGCAGAAAAGTTGGACAATTGGATTAGACAAATTGATGTTTATTGTAGAGTATAGAACATCGACTCAGACAAGAGCAAGATTCAGCTGGCAAGCCTATGCCTAGGACACACTGCCTTGGTTTGGTGGGAAGGCAGAGCTCAAGCTAATATGAAAAGACATGGTAAGACCATCTCTGTCTGGAGTGAATTTGTTTCTGCAATCAAAAAGCAGTTCTATCCATTGGCCTAGATGCAACAAGCCATGATGAGTTGGCAAACTCTTCGACAGTTGAAAGGGAAAACTGTGCAAGGGTACACTCAAGAATTTAGAAAGAGAGCATTGATTCTAGGAATCTCACTAGACTCACCATAAACTCTTTTGAAGTACATTGGTGGTCCACATAGCTACATGAGGCATACCATCCTCATGTTTAATCCCACTAGTATAGATGAGGTATCTGTACAAGCTACTCATCTAGAAGCTAGAGGAAAGAATGGAAATCCAGAAGTTGGGGGACCATCCCAACCCACTGCAAGCAAAAGAAAGGAGAAAAGAAAGAAGAAGTGGAAAGCAAGGAAGGCTAACACTGCACAGAAGAGCAAATCTTCATGCACCCACTATAAAAAGGATGGGCATGATGATGAGCATTGTTGGATTCTGCATCCAGAGCTGAGACCTAAGAAGTTTGAGGGCAAGAAGAAGAAGACTACTTCAGCGATTCAAAAATATTTGGGCTTATACTCGGGAGATGAAACAATTATTGCAGCCACAGGCATCAAAGGTAAGAATTCTGAAGCATCTACTAGTAATTCGGCTCAATCTATTACTGATGAAGAAAATGAGAGAAAAAGACATGAGCTTTTCCATATTCGAGTTACTTCCAAATATCAAAAGATTGATACTTTGTTTGATAATGGCTCACAAGTAAATTTAATTTCTGAAGCAATTGTAAAGAAATTGGGATTAGCAACTACACCTCACAAGAAACCATACCCATTAGGATGGTTGGATGATAAAGCACAACTACAAGTGACTAGATAGTGTAAACTCAAGTTTTCTTTTGGGTCAGCATTTGTAGATGAGGTTGAGTTAGACATAATTCCTTTGGATCTATGTGGAATTTTTTAGGAAGTCCTTACTTGTATGATAGAACGGCTATTTTCTATAGAGCTGAGAACAAGTATCTACTTGTTAAAGATGGAATCAAATACTTTGTAAGAGCTCATAAGCTAAGGAATAATTATACTCTCATAAACTCAAGGCAGATGAAAAGAATGATAAATTCATGCAAACAATTCTTACTGATGGTTGTAAAGGAAAAGAAACCTGATAAAACCAATGTATTTGAGGGCTATAATGTTAAACAACAAGCTAATGTAGAAAAGGTTGTTTCAGAATATGATATCTTGTTTTAGGAACCTAAAGGCCTACCACCCAAAAAGGAAATAGTGCATGATATTATTTTGCAGCAAGATGCTCCATTGCCTAACATTGGAATGTACAGGTTGTCAGCTTTAGAGAATGCTGAAATCAAGAAACAAGTGCAGGAGTTGCTCGAGAAAGGGTTCATCAAGCCTAGCACATCACCATGTGGGTCACCAATCATTTTGGTGAGAAAGAAAGATGGCTTGTGGATAATGTGCATTGACTATCGAGAACTGAATAAGATAACAATCAAGAATCATTATCCCCTTCCTCACATATATGATCTTTTAGATCAATTGAAGGAAGTTGTTTATTTCACCAAGCTAGACTTGCACAGTAGATACCATCAGGTCAGAGTTGCAGAGCAAGATGCATGGAAGACTGCTTTCAAAACAAATCAGGGATTGTATGAATGGCTGTTTATGCCTTTTGGCTTGACCAATGCTCTTGCTACTTTCATGAGATTAATGAATGATGTACTCATACCTTTTCTTGATGATTTTGTTATTGTGTATCTGGATGACATTCTGAATTTTTTAAAACGTGGGAAGAACATTTAAATCATGTTAAGCAGACACTAGATGTTTTGAAAAGAGAAAAACTTTATGTTAAAATCTCAAAATGTGAATTTGGAAAGACATTTCTAAACTAGGGTCATATAGTAGGGGGTGGTGAATTGAAGATAGGTCCCTCTAAATTGGCAGTGATTCTAAATTGGCCTAAACCCAAGTCTGAATATTGGAGGAAGTTCATTTCTAACTTTTCCTCAATTGCATCTCCCTTACATGCTTTAACAGGATTGAACAAGGTTTTTCAGTGGGGAGGCAAAAATCAGAAAGCCTTCGACACCTTGAAAGAAAAGATTAGTACAACACCTGTACTAGCACTGCCTGATCTGCAAAGACCATTTGAGATCCAAACTGATGCCAGTGACTATGCCATGGGAGCAGTGTTGACACAGCATGGTAAACCCATATGTTATCATTCTGAGACTTTTAATCCTGCAGTAGTTAACTATCCTACATATGATAAAGAATTGTATGCATTATTTCAAAGTGTGAAAAAGTGGAAACATTACTTAATGGGCAAAGAGACAGTAATACATACTGATCATCAACCACTTCAATATCTACACTCCCAAACTAAGTTGCAACAATCAAGACACTATAGATGGGTGGGTTTTCTACAACAGTTTCATTTAGTCATCTGATATAAAAAGGGCATACATAACAAAGTTGCAGACATGTTATCTAGACCCATTATAAATGCATTTACTATACTTAAGCATAATTCTGTACTACATGAAAGATACATTGAACAATATGCTCAAGATATAGACTTTAAAGATGTATATGCAACTTTGAGTCAAGGCAAAAGATTAGAAGAATTGGATTATCATGTAAAAGACCGACTCTTATACAATTGTGGGAAACTCTTCATTCCACAAACTGAGAGAGTAAAGATAATTAGGGAAGCACATACTTCTCTGATATCAGGTCACTTTGGGGTAAGTAAAACAGTTTCACAGCTGCAAAGATTTTGTTACTGGCCAAAAATGAACAAGACAGTTTCTAGATATGTAAGAGGATGTCCCATGTGTGCTAAAAGCAAGCCCAACAATAGAAAACTAGGCTTGTATACTCCATTGCCAGTAGCTTCTCACACTTGGGAATGTGTTTCCATGGATTTTGTAAGAGGACTGCCTAAATCTAGGAATGGTCATGATTATCTATATGTTTTTGTGGATAGGTTCAGCAAAATGTGTATTTTGATACCTTGTAATAAACAGATTACATCTAAACAGACTGCAAAATTGTTCTTTGAACATGTATGGGTTCATTTTGGATTACCCACTTCCATTGTATCTGATCGAGACACCCGATTTGTGGGGAAGTTTTGGTCAAGTCCGTGGGAATTGATGGACACCAAACTGAAGAAAAGCACATCTTTTCATCTACAAACTAATGGCCAGACAGAAGTAGTTAACATGACAGTGATCCAGTTACTCAGAGGATACTGCAGCAAACATCCTAAGCTTTGGGATGAACATTTGTGTTATGTGTAGCATGCTTACGATAGAGCAAAACATTCTTCTACACAGAGATCTCCTTTTGAAAGTTGTTTTGGTTTCACACCAAGGTCTCCTTTGGATTTTGTCTTTGGTAAAGATACCATGGTTGATGGACACAGTGATGTGGACAGGGCAACTAGGTTCATTGAACAGATCCAGGAGATCCACTAGGCAGTATAGGAATAACTGGAAGAGAGACAAGCCAAGTACAAGGCTAGGCATGAAAAGCATCGGATGGAGCATAGTTTTCAAGTTGGTGACCAGGTTTGGCTGTATATCAGCAAGGATAGGATGCAAGGTGAAGGTAAAAAGCTAAAGCCTATCAGGTATGGACCCTTCGATACTTGAGAAGATTGGTGAAAATGATTTTCACCTTGATCTACTAGCTTACATGCACATCTACTTAGTCGTAAATGTAGATTTCTTGAGATAGTTTGAACCTTCAATGATTGAGGACCCTGAAGAGCAGAGTCAATTGCCTCCTATTGATGACCTGCTACCTGAATATCTTAATGAATTACAGGAAGACACAGTGCTGGACAAGAAGGTGAGGATGACGTGCAGGGGAGATGTTGAGTACCTCAGGATTGCGCTCAAAGGTTCAAGGCCAAGCTGTGCAAAGTGGATTAAGATTGGGCAAGTGAGAAAACAATACCATCACTTAGTCGATGCTTAAAAACCAACTTTTGGTGGTCCAAAAGCTTCTCAGTGGGAAGGTCGTGATCAGAATTGGATCCATGAAGAATTTTCAGAAGGACCATGAGTGTATCAGGTCAGGACAGACATCAAAGAATTAAGAAATAGCGGTCAAAAACACCTCTGAATAGTGGCAGTTAGTAGCCAGCATGGAGTGATGAGGACCTCGGTCAAAGCGCATTGACCGAGGCCCATGGAGACTGCGCAAGAGGCGAAACTAGCCCCTGAGAAGCCCAGATCGGGAAACAGAGGCAGTTTTTGATGCGCGATTAGCCGGGCAAAATCCCTCGAAATAGGAAAGCCCTGAGTGCTCAGTCACATGAAGAGCCGGGATAACTGTGGGGAAAAGGCTAAATGACAAGGCGGGACCCGCGCTCCGAAAAATCGGCGATATTGATCAGGAGCACCCTCAAGCGGTAAGCGAAATTGGCAAAAACGGAGCGATCCCACTCATCGCCCAACACATGGTAAGCAGAGGAGAGAGAAAATTTCCGCTGATAGTGCGCTAATGGTCGATCAAGTCAACCACGCGAAATGTGCGAATGGCGTCGGATCTGGAGGCCTCAGATTTAACGGCTGAGATCACGCTCGATGGGAAAATAGAATCGACAAGGGATTAAGCCGCGATTTGTAAAACTTTAACGTCTGATTTGACTGCAAAGGTGGCAGAAGACTCATTCCATGACGTAACGGAAAAACCAAATCGACGAAGCAAGTTGGCGCAGCTGCAGGAGGACATGTGGCCACCCCCTGTGAGTCTGATGATGACACCGGAACAGGGAACTCCAAGCAAAGCTGTAGTAGGTGAACCGACAGAAGTGGAAGGGGAAGCAAATAACCATGAGAACGTATGGCCTTAAAGCCATGCACAGGTAAAGAAGAAGAACGGGAACCCCGAGAGGAGGACAAAACAGAGAAGGGAAGAACAGAGAAAGGAAAGACAATGAAGCAAAAGAAGAACGGAAGACAGAGGGCCGAGCTGACCAAAGGCAACATCAAGCACCAAAGAGCTTGAGAGATTCAAGCCATCCCAGAGAGGATTTGTCCGGACTGAGCACCGGATTCGACTCTCTCCATTAAAGACCAAAAAGTTCACAAAGCTGGTAAGGAAAAGAGTCTGTGTACTCTAGTGACTTGGAGCATCCAAGAACCATCCTGCCAAGAAAATTTGTTCAGGAGACTCACATTGAGCTCCTTCATTGTAATTCTCTACTTTAAGACACAATAAATGAAGGCCACCACTGAAAACTGGACTGAAGACGTAGCCCTGGAGGATAGGGTGAACTCCTTATTAAATTATTGTGTTCTTATAATTGCTTGTTGTATTTCTCTGCTGTTTTTCATTTCAAGTGTCTATGTATTTGCAATCTGATCGATCCGTTGCCTAAATAACATAGACACGCACCAGCACATGAGTCTGTAATACCTTCATTTAATAAATCTTAATTGAGATCACTCATAGGATGATTATCAGATCAAGGCCAGTGGCTTACCAGCTCGCCTTGCCCAACCACATTCGTGTGCACAATGTTTTCCATGTTTCCGTGTCAAAAAAAATATGTTTATGATCCTAAACATATAATCAATTGGAAAGATATACAGGTAAAATGATTTTAATAAATCTGTCAAAAGAAAGTATTAATAGTAGAAGGGACTAACTAAAAAAAAAATTGTAGGTTGAACGAGAAGACGAGTTCTCGATCAAACCTCTAGTTATACTCGATCGGAGAGAAGTAATGCTGCAGAAACAGGTTATCACCCAGGTTAAAGTGCAACGACAACACTTTGGGCCGAATGAGAACACCTGGAGAATGAGCAGGTTATGAGGGAAACTTGCCTGGTTCTGTTTGCAGCAGAAAAACATCGGGACGATGTTTGTTTTTGGGGGGGGAGATGTGATGTCATGAGAAAATTGTAATTATTTTATTTACCGCAGTAAAACAAAAACTGGATCTTATTATTATTACTTGAAATTATGCATTTAAGATTTAATAAGTTATGAATGAAACAAATATGGAGTTTTAACGAATCTTGTAACTCTCACATGTCAAGAAGTTAAGGAAGGTATTTACCTAACCCTAACTACTTCCCTGAATATGAATTCTCCAAGAAGGGGATCAAGAGGGTAATTGTTGGCACTTGAGATAACAAAGGAGAAAAGAGAAGAAAGGGGAATGTCTGCCATGTTGATATGTCAAACAGTTCGAGAGCTAACTCTGGTGAGGGCTAGATAGTTGCGGATACTAAGACTTATAAGTCTTACAAGAAGGCAACTGTCTTGTGAGCAAAAAATCAGGGGGAGGCTTGGACCTGAAGGCAAGTATCATGGTTGGGAGGATAAATCTAATAAATTATAGTCATGACTTCAACAAACGAATGTCATAAAGACTGAATCTAGGTAAGTATTTAAACTGTTGTATTTATTTTGGTTGTGAAACTATATAGGAAGAAATAAAAGGTTGAAGAATATTAATTATTGAACCAAATAAATATGTGGCCTGTAGACACTAGAGTGGATTGTATTCTATACACACACCCACACACCCACACACCCACATATATTGTAAGGAAACAAAAGATAAACTCTCTAGAAAAACAGACAACCTTTGAAGCTGGAGAACAATAAGTGGATTTCCAAGTGACATAGGAACTTAAGAAGGAAGGTCTTTCTTTAGATAAATTTATTTTAAATAATGACTGTTAAACAGTAGCTTTCTAACAATGATTATGGACAGTTAAATACAAGTGACTAATTCAAGTAATTGCTCTAATTTGGAGAATCATTGTATCAAACAAGAAATAAACTAATGGGCCTCAAACCTTGTAAATGTTGATTTCAATCAATAAACAAATACTTCAATAATAATTTTATAGGCTTGGGGCAATTCGTCAAAATAGAGTTAACGAAAGGGAAAGATAGCCTTAAGACACCTGTAGCATAAAAGGTTGAGAACCCTTCTGGCTTACAAACAAGCCCAGCAAAGAATGGCATATTTAGATATGGGTCGAAACCGCTCCTATGGAGCTAGAGCCTAGAACAGAGCATCGAACCATAATTCTAGAAGAGAAAGGAAAACTAAAATTTATATTGCCAAGGGAAAATTCGACGAGATCAAACGTATTAATTCAAGGCACAAATTTCTGACTAAGATTTATAACTCAGAGACAAAGTAAGCTAAGCCTCCATGATATATCGAATACAACTAAACAAATTTTAAGGGGCTTGAAAAACTGGAAATCATTAACTGAACAAGTAAATACACAACAAAAGCTCGAAATTGGAAACACGTTAACTGTGTAAACAAATTTACAGTGATAGTTTGAAAAGGAAAAAAACCATTATTTGTACAAGCAAAATTATAAAGAAAAGCTAGAATATCAACTTAATAACTGAACATGCGAATTTACAATGAAAGTTTGGAGCTAGAACTTCATAACTTGCAACAAAATAATAGCGCATTCAACTAGGGTTTGGAACCCTCATCAAAGTAACCTCATGGGGATTAATAAATAAACTTCATAATGAACCCAAGGAATTCTCTGAAAAGGAACCCTCGCTAACTATGCTCTGCTAAAATAAATATAACTTATTACATCGACGAAGGCTTCCCTTAGAAGGGCAAAGCTATTCCGCATACCCAGAAGATTTAACAAAGTAATAACATCATTAAAGTTAGAACGCTATAAAACTAGGCAAAAACCCTGATGCAGGTGCTCAAGAAGAGGCAAAACTATACCTAAATCCATAACTGAACCCATTAAAGCTCTGTCGCCTATAGGATACCAGAGGAAGAAAGATTCTACCACATACCCGAAGAAATATTTGTGTCCAGAACATGAAGCCATGGTAAAGCTCTGGAAGAGGTGCCTTGCTATGCTACCTAGAGTGCTAAGGTGCCTCTGGAGGAACCTGAAACAACCCAAAGGAAAGAGCATTACCTTGATAGCGGAATAGTGAAATAATAATACACAGGAAGAAAATTATCAGAGAAATGGTGAATACCTGTTAGGGCCACGCGATGGGTGGAATCTGCAGTAGAAAAAGAGTCAATAAGCCATGCCTTAGCCATAGAAGCGTAGCATATAACAACTTGTGGTGAATCCATGGAGCAAGTAAATCACCTGAAGGCCAAACCCAACACTGTATTTCCCAAACATAACACAATGAAACTCACCGATGAACAACCAGAGCCATTAGGGAACCTCTCTGCCATTGGATCAGTTCAAATGTGAAAGACCGTCGAGAGAGCAAAGTTGTTGAGGCAGGAAGGACAACTGGAGAGAAGACGGAGGGTTTCCCGAGACCTTCTCCTGCCATCGCTCAGGAGGACAGAGGAGTATAACAGTTAAATGATATTCATAGAATTAACATCGATAATCCAAACCATTGTGCAGCATATTAAATGCAGGAATAAATATATAGATAATGGAGTTAGTGTATTCGCAAGTGATAAAGATACGATTTCCATATGTAACATAGTTATGTGAACCAATTTTTAATATAGTTCAATGCTATGGGTATTATAATTTTTTTTTATTATTATTATGTGGAGACATGAAACTTTGCTTCAGATAGTCGTGTTGTAGTCTCTGGTGAACTTTGTTTTGCACCCATGTTGAGTTTCTCTGATAAGCTATTTTCTGTAGTGAATACCCAAGAAACTCTGAGCATATCCACCAGTTCGATCATCCCTATCCTGTCAGATGATTTTGAATTCCCTTCGACGTCTTCTCTCTCCCCTCTCAGCACTTTGGATCTGTGTTTCGGTGGTCGATCTCCCTCATCCCCCTCATGTCATAGTCCAGTCCTTACCTCTTCCGTTGGCGTCAATTCGTGCCTCTCCTCCATACATGTAGATTTTTCTGGTAATCGCACGTTGAAGAATAGCCCTCTAAATCCTTCACTGCCTATCTTTAACTTTTAGAACCATTTTATTTCGTTAAGTACTCATAAGGATAACTCCAATTTGATTTTTGATAGGATGCCCCAATTCGATATGGGTAATGAAGACAGTGATTATAATAATATTAAGGCATGTAATAATCATAATAATAATAATAATAATAATATTTTCAAATATAGTAATATTATTGGTAATAGTAATAGAAAATATAATAATAATAAAGATAATAATATAAACATTAATATTAAAAGAAAATATAATAATAATAATAATAAGAAGAAGAAGAAGAAGGTCATCAATTAAAAAAAAAAACGTCTTTTGTCTATAGTCTTCTTGAAAAGGGATTAAATTTTTCCCTCGCTCCTAGAAAAATCCCTGTGGAAGACATTATGTGTGATGTTGAGTTCGGGATTAAGGGCTTACGAGATAATATTAAGGACGCAATAAGGAAAGACTGCGTTGTCGACCTTAGGAAGGCAAAGCTCCCTAGAAATAATACCAGCAAGAATGAATTCAATGCCCTAAAATCCTTGAACCTTAACAAGGACATCGTCGTTCTTAAAGCCAGAAAAGGTGGGGTTGTTGTTATCCTTGACAAAGACGATTATCACAAGAAAACGTTGGATCACTTGTATAATAGTGGTAGCTATAAAAAGCTTAATAATAATCCCCTAAAAAGGATCTCCAGAACAATTGCTCTAGCTATTAAGTCTAGTAACACTGTGGGTTACTTTTTCCACAAGCTTATTGAAAGTAGCCCCATCACTTCGAGGATCTATGAGCTTCCAAAGATCCATAAGGAAGGGCCCCCCCAAGACTCATTGTCAACACCATAAGAGGGCCCACCTACCTCCTAGCCAAATTCCTTGCTTTGAAGCTTAAACCCCTTATGGGCCTTACAGAGTCCTTAGTCAAAGAATCTTCTTCGTTTGTCAATGAGTTAAAGGACTTACAATTTTACCCTGGAGACCTTCTTGTTAGTTTTGATGCAGTCTCCCTTTACACTTGTATCCATATCAAGCAGGCCATTGAGTTCATCAATTGCCTCATTGACCCCGACACGGCTCGATTAGTAGAGATTTATCTTACTTCTACTTTTTTCTTCTTTGAAGGAGAATTCTATGAGTAGAACTATGGGGTTTCCATGGGCTCACCCCTGTTCCTGGTTGTTGCTAATCTTTTCATGGAAGACTTTAAATCCAAGGCTTTGGACTCATCCCATCTCCTGCCTAAGCGATGGAAAAATTTTGTAGATGACACTTGTGTCGTCTGGTCTCATGGCCAAGAAGAGTTGGATCAATTCTTCCAACATCTCAACAATCAATCTTCCTCCGTAAAGTTTACTATGGAGAAGGAAGTTAATGGGTGCTTACCTTTCTTTGATGTTCTCATTTCGAAGAAGGATGACGGTTATTTCTCCCACCAGGTGTTTTAGAAGAAAACTCATACTGAGAAATATCTTCATGCCAACTCTCATCATTTTCTTACTCAAAACTTGGGTGTTCTCAGCACACTAGCTACTTGTGCACTGAGAATCTCTGATGAAGAGAACATTGATAAAGAGAAAGCCCATCTTCTTAATGTTTTTGTTAATCATGGATATAGTAGGCACCAATGTCTAAGAGCCTTAATTAAAGCTAGTAGATGTCCCAAGGTTAAGAAAGTCCCGAAAGTTTGAATCTCACTGGTGCGTCTCCTTTTCATACAAGGGACCATTGACAAGATTGTGAAAATCCTTAGAAAACATAATGTTCCCTCAAAATTTAGACCCGTTAACACCATTCGTGGCTCCCTAAGATCTGTAAAAGACCCTGTTGACCTCAAGGACATGAAAGGGGTTTATGTTATTCTTTGTTCTTGTGGGACCCCTTATATTGGTGAAACTGGGCGCTCTATCAATTAGAGGATTCATGAGCATGTAACCAACATAAAGCATGGGAGGACATAGTCTTATGCTTGGCGGAGCAGGCGGAAAAGACTGAGCATCATATATGTGTTGAGGAGGCCAAGGTTATTGCTAAGATTACCCCTTTTCATCATCGTAAATTTAGAGAGGCCATTGAAATCGAAAGGAGGTTGAGCAATCTCAACAAGGATGATGACTAGAAGATTAGCAGTTGTTGGATCCCTGCCCTCCCCTCTTACCCCCCCCACCCACCTCCCTGCCCCTTTTTTCCTTTCTTCGTTCTAACTTCTGGTAGGTTTGAATTCCCCTTTGTTCCCTTCTCTTTTGATTTATTGTTTTTCTCTTTTGGCATGGTTCTCATTTCCTTTACTTATTCATTTTTATTAGTATATTTTTCTTCATAAAGAATTGAAATTAAGAAAATAACAAACCTCCCCTAATATTTATCTATTATGTTTAATTTCTTAATTTAGGTTCTTAATAGTCTTACTTTTAATTACACACACACACATCTATATATCTATATATATATATATATATGTTCCTTTATAAATTTAATGAATTATAAGCAAATAATCTTAACAAACATATTAATTAATTGATTATTTGATCCATATTTATGTTGAGCCTTAATATATTCATAACTTATGAAAACAAATTAACTATTTAATAAACATCTATATGTGTTTATCTGTTCTTATCCTATAGTTCTTCATGTATAGGTATTTATATAGATTTATTAAGAGAGGATAATGCATAACATGGTAAACATGTTAACTAATTTAATTTAACTATTTATTTAGGTAATTAATAAACATTTAATTTTACCTTAATTTATCCCATAATAATTTATTAAAGTTCTTAATTTAGATTTTTGAAAAAATATTTAGTCAATTATCAACGGAGTTATTTAATTATATATAGATTTAAATATAATTAATTAAATCTAACAAATTAACTAGTTAATTAATTAGCTAACTAATTTCCCCTAACTCCTAGTCCAATCAAATTTAGGTGTAGTCCAGTCAAATTTAGTTGTAGTCCAGTCAATTATAGTCGTTTCCCTTGGTCACAAGTAATTGTTTCTTTCTAGCCGTTTGATTCACCAGTCTCTCTATTTAATGTTTGCCAGGATCTGCTTCTTCATCTTGCCCTAACCATGAACCACACTTGTTGGTTCCAAACAAGTCGACAAATGTATTTTGATGTGATTATCACCAAAAACTTGTCTCAAAAAATTTGATATGGATCACAGAAGCCTCAATTCAATAATAATAGTTATTGTAACTAATTCTAGATGTTTCCTTAAATAAAAATAGGCAATAAATAATTAAATATACAGGTTATTAATTTATTAAATAATAGTCTGATTAATATAATTATTTTAGACTCACTATAACATTTATTTATTTAGAATGGTCGAAACTTGTATTTTTATTTTTTTATAGCATTTATTATCTTAAAAATGATTATAGTGTAATTTTCCTATTACAATAAAATAAAATAATACATATATATACAAAGAGAAAGGGCTCCCTTTTGTATTATTTTAATCTATTTCAAATTTCTATATTAAGATGATAATAATTGTTTTAAATAATTCTAAATGTTTCTATCAATAAAAATGGTTAATAAATAATTAATACATAGACTATTATTTTTTTATTAAATAATAATATGAATAATTTAATTGATGATGATGATGATGGTGGTGGTGGTTAACGTTCGCTGAGACCAAACATTGGTCTATCAGACCTAAAGAAACAAATTATTTATTTTGATTTAAGATTTTGTTCCTATGCTCAAAAAACTTGGAGAGAAGCCTCCCGAGCTCACTATAATTTTGACATTGTAAAAGGCTAGGAAGGTCAGTATTGTAACAAAGATTGTGAAACTAAGATCTAATGTGGTTGTACGCGGGACACTCTAAGAGGAAGTGGTTTTCATCCTCGATGTTCCCATTCTCACATAGATGGTAGATCCTTTCCATCCATGGTGTTTTAGGAACTGCCCAATGACCTGTTTCACTATGGAGCTCATGAGAATTCATTCTAATCTTTGCTATATTAATTTTCCTCTTTGAGCTAGTTAAAATAGAGAGATACTTTTGATCTTCTAGGGTGGGGTTGATGACCTCCTTATAATAACTTAATTTTCTTTTAGCTCCTAAATCTTTCTCACACCACATTTTTTCTTTGAACTTAGAAGTAACGATATCTTTAATGTTATTGATGTTTTGCAATGCATCATTCTCGTTGATCTCCCAATAGTTTAACCAGGCCCTTGTGTCTTTATGCCACCCCCGTTTGAGCCTTAGGTGGTTTTGGCTGGAATTTAATGCTAGCTTAGGAAGTCTATGACCGCCTATGTTATTGAGTTTGTGCTTGTACATCAGAAACCTATTCATAGCTAGGCTCTCAATAGGGGAAAGACCTGCTTCTATAAGGAGAATAGGATAGGGTGTATTACTTTTAATTTTCAGGTTATACGTTATAAAACGCTTTTGGATTTGCTCAATCTTTCTCCACGATTCTCTAGAGATGCTGCAACCCCAAACCTCACAGCCATATAAGATAACAGGAGTGACTAAAGTTTCGAAGAGGAACTTCTTTTTATCCCACATTACAAGGTTCGCAGTTTTACAATTATTTTCAAGACCAAAATAAGCTTTCCACCCCCCATTAATCCTTTTCTCAATGCTATGGTTCCAGTTGAGCTTGTGATGAATATCAATTCCTAGGTACTTGTAAGAATATACTTCCTCCAAGTTATTATTGTCATACATAAAATTAGCGTAAGTGTCCTTTTTGGATTTGATAATCATAACCTTTGTTTTGTCAGTGTTAACAGTCATACCCATGGTAGAGCAGAAATCCTTAAGAAGCCTGAGTTGCTTATCAAGATCAGATGGGCACCTTGCGAAAAGAACAATATCGTCAGCATAGAGAAGAAGGATGATGACTATCCCAGCTAAGAACGTGCCATCACATCCTGCTTCCTCTAAATAGCCTTCGAGCTTGTCGATGTAAATGCCAAATAGGGTAGGGGAGAGGGGGCAGCCTTGTTTAACTCCGATGTTACACTTAATATCTTTCGACCACCCCTCATTGCTCTTTAGCTTGGCAATTACCTTCTCGTATAACCTTATAGCAATAGCTCTCAACTCGAGAGGAACCTTTAGCTCTTCTAATCTATTCCAAAGGTTGTATCTAGGAACCGTATCGAAAGCCTTTCTAAAGTCCACAAAGCAACAAAATAAATTGGATTTATCATTATGACATTCCTCCACAATGGTCCTAAGCGTAATGAGGTGGTCTGTTGTTGAGTGATGCCTTCTGAAACCTGCTTGGCCTTTAGCCCGCTTACCTTCACTTTCAAGCCATATGCTTAACTTCTTTTCCAAAATACTACCATATAACTTGGCTAAGAGACAGCTGATCATAATTGTCCGATAATTATAGGGGTTATTTGTATCCCCACTTTTAAAAATAGGGATAATGAGGCTCTCAGTCCATGGTTTAGGGAACCCTTGCTTGACTGCTTGATTGAAAATCTTGTGGATGTGGGGGATGAGGACAGGGCCTCCAATTTTTAATATTCCCGCCTGGTAACCTTCAATGTCCTTAGCTTTCCCATTAGCCAGGCGATTAACCCCAAACTTAATGTCTTCTAAAGAGAAAACTTCTTTCGTTGTGAGCAGGGTTTCCAAGTTATCCATGACATTTGGAGATTCATAAAGCTTTTTAAGGTAGGAATTCCAATCGTGAAGAGCAATTTTATTATTATCTTTAGTCTTCCTAGTTAGAATTTGCCTCCAAAATTTCTTAGGAGCTACTTTAGAGAGGTGTAAGAGATTTTCTTGTCTTTGACAAATGTACTACCTCTTTTTTCTTTTAGTTAGGGCTTTGTATATTTTTATCTTGTCCATTTTAAGAGATTCATCAACAGCTTCCTTAATTGCTCTCCTCGCACTTTTACAATCTTTGTCATACCAAGGGTTGGTCTTGCTATTTCTTTTATTATTTGAAACTTCAATTGAGAACTTGTTAATAGAATATGAGAGGGTTGTAGTAAAATTATGATAGAGGTCTTCTATGTTGTCTATACTAGATAAAGGAAGCAAATTAGTTTTTAATTCATTTAGAAAGAGATCGTTTTTATTTCTATCAAATATTAAGTTCTTTTGGCTGTAAGTATTATTTTCTGTGGGAACTCTATGCATGACAAAATTGAGAGTTATAAGTAAAGGTCTATGATCAGAGTCAAGTTCGTGGTCATTTAAGATGCCAAATTCATTATTTTGTTGTATAAAGGGAGATCGGAAATGACGTAGTCTACCACACTGCTACCAAGTCCATGGATGCAGGTCATCTTGCTGGAAGTGGGCCACTTCTTTAGACCATTGCAAATTATGAGATCCTAAGCACTATAGAGCTTGACTAGCTTCAACCCAAACAAATTTTCCCCAAGGTCTTCAGAGCTCCTTTTGTACCTACTAGCCAGAGTAGCGTCTTCATCTAACCAAAGGGGATTAGGGTTGGAATGATTGCTTAGAATAATAGCTTGGAAGTATTTTGGGTTCACTATACAATTTTAATTTTATTATTATAATATTTATCTTAATATTAGATCTGTGATCTCGCTCTCCATGTATCCTATGATGAACTTTAATGAAAAAATTCGAAATGCTTGAACCAAAATTATCAATATAATTTATCCAGAAAAGTTTTAATTAAATAATTATTATTATTTTAAATAAAATTATAATTTATTTTTTATTTTTATTTTTTTTAATAATTTAATACTCATTATAAATGAATATAATAATTTATTTAATTTATATAACTATACTAATATAATTCATTCATTAAAATAATAATAATTCATTCATTCTTTCTTCATTCATTCATGTAATTATAATTTTTTTTTGGAATATTTAAAAATAAAAATATTTTGGTAAGCAAAATTTTTTTTTTGGAATATTTAAAAATAAAAATATTTCGTTAAGGAAAAAAATAAAATAGGGATTTTTTAGCAAAACGATTGAAAAAAAACACCTTAGTTCTTTCCATGTCACACAAATGTTGTGAAAACCGAGAAACAGGCGTCTTCAGTGACGTATTGAATGTCCACTTGCAAAATCTTATCATTAATTTGGAATTTAGTCTTAATTGGATCTTTTCATGGATTATCGTTATATATGTGATTGTTTATTATATTAAAAATAGGTCTAAATACTAGTATGTGGAGGGGATTGGCGTAGGTTAACCGTTTTAGCCTTTTTTATGTGTTTGTCTTGCGTTCACGTATATAATTAATAATTAGGATGCAAATTTTCTTATTAGGTTAAAAAAAGGTTGATATTATATTTTATATAGATTTATAATTTTAATAAAATTTTTATTATTAAATAAATTAATTTAAAATTTTAATATAATTAAATTTTGTAACTTAAATATATAATTTTTACAATTTTTTATTTAATTTGTTTTTAATTTGTTTTTGTAAGTTTCGGTAGGACCTTTTCACCATTTTCGAGTTTTTACATGTTCATTATTCACTTCATTTCTGGGGAGAGTAGCACAAGAATCAAACCTAGGATCTCTGGTTCAGTGAGACTTCATTTCCATGGTCATTGCTTCTTGAGATACCCCATGCGGACTTTATTTAATTTTAAATAAAATAAAAAATATAAATAATATACATACATATTAAAAATGTAATTTTTTTAAATAAGCATCAAATAAAGACTTCCTATTCTCCTTATAGAAGTAGGTCTTGCGCCTAGCTATGATTAGGCTTTTGTTGTACAAGCACAAACTCAATAACATAGGGGATCATAGACTTCCTAAGCTAGCTTTAAATTCCAGCCAAAACCACCTAAGGCTCAAATGGGGGTGGTATAAAGACACGAGGGCTTGATTAAACTATTGGGAGATCAACGAAAATGATGCATTGCAAAACATTAATAACATTAAAAATATTGTTACTTCTAAGTTCAAAGAAAAAATGTGGTGTGTGAAAGATTTAGTGGCTAAAAGAAAATTAAGTTATTATAAGAAGGTCATCAACCCTACCCTACAAGATCAAAAGTATCTCTCTATTATAACTACCTCAAAGAAGAAAATTGATATAGCAAAGATTAGAACAAACTCTCATGAGCTCCATAGTGAAACATGTCATTGGGCAATTCCTAAAACACCATGGATGGAAAGGATCTGCCATCTCTGTGAGAATAGGAACATCGAGGATGAAAACCACTTCCTCTTAGAGTGCCCCACGTACAACCACATTAGATGTGAGTTTCAGAATCTTTGTAGCAACACTGACCTTCCTAGCTTTTTACGATGTCAAAATTATAGTGAGAAATTATAGTGAGCTCAGGAGGCTTCTCTCCAAGTTTTTTGAGCATAAGAATAAAATCTTAAATCAAACTAAATAATTTGTTTTTTTAGGTTTGATAAACCAAAGTTTGGTCTCAGTAGACATTAACCATCATCATCATCAAAAAAATAATTAATAGATATACATATATATTAAATATAATTAATAAATATACCTAATATATTTAAATAAACTAGATATTTAAATAAACTAGATATTTAAACTAGAAGCAAATGCCAGACCCAACGAAGCATTAGCTTCACTCTCTCATTCATCCTCATTGGAGGTTTCGCTTGGGCGTAACTCTTTCTTTTAAAGCGTCAATGTCAAAAGTATTGACTAATGCTATCCAATTTTTATGAGTCAATTGTTCAATGTTATCTTTATGAGTTAATTGTTCAATGTTAAAGTATTGACTACTGTTGTTTCGACTTATCTGAATTTTGTTCCAGGATGGGACGGTCTTATATGTATTTAGAATTTTATATTCTTTTAATATAATCTATAATGATTTTTTCTCTGAAAAAAAAAAGTATTGACTACTGTAATTCAATCTCGGTGAATCAATAATTGAAGCATTATTATCAAACACGGGACATGAATACACATATCTGATTTATCTTGTTATTTATTTTAGTAGAAGCAATCAAGATTGGAATTTAACAGGTAAATTGCTCATCATAACGTGATTTGTTTATTAAATACCGTTTAAAAAAATTACAAAACCATTATAATTTGGCTTGAAATTACATTGTTAAATTTGAAGGGCCGGTTTCGTTCGAAATTCCAACCCTGTCAGCAATAGTATTGAATGCCGGTGTACTCAATGTAGTAGAGGAATATTGCCACAACCCAAGCAGAAAAATTCATGTGATCATCCCAATCTTCTTAAACCATTATAATTTGGCTTGAAATTATATTGTTAAATTTGAAGGGCCGGTTTCGTTCGAAATTCCAACCCTGTCAGCAATAGTATTGAATGCCGGTGTACTCAATGTAGTAGAGGAATATTGCCACAACCCAAGCAGAAAAATTCATGTGATCATCCCAATCTTCTTAATGGAGGATTTGAAGTGGGATATATATTGAAGAATAAAGTTCCTTTTTTCCCAAGTGGAGTAGATCACAAATACATCAATTCCATGGGCAATGCGGAAACTAACGCATAAATTTATTGAAGATTCACAAACTCCCTTCTGGTGCAAGTGGAGGAGTAGGTTACAAATACATTTATGTTGATGGGTGGATAAAGTTATTAAGTAATATTTGAATATGGAGTTATTTTTGGAGTTGTTTTTAGTGTGTTTTTTGGATTTTTTTGGTGTTTGTATCCTGCAGAAAACTTGAAAAATGAAATTTTGATTTGTGTTATTTACACTGATTTTTTTTATTAAAAATAGTCTATAATAAGAATTTTTAGACAACTATGTAACATTGCTATGCATGTTCATACATCCATAACATCCATAACATTGATATTCCGGCAACGACGTAGTTTCTGATAATGCTTCGACGTCCGCACCTTGTCGCCATTTCCGGCCTACTTTCTATCCAATCTCGTCCCGTCTTGTGTACGTCTAACGCCGGTAGCTGTAAACAGACTCAACCAATGCGCCTGTAAGCGGTGAATTTAAAAAATTTCAACCTACAGTTTACCGCTCAAAATTTCAAAATTTAAAATCTGTAGTGGGCAGTTTCAATTTTGCTATTTCTCGGCGCCCATTTGAATTTTGCTGCTAATGCCTTGACCAAAGCGAGTGGAGCTATCCATGGAACTGGGAGGGTCTTTCATCCTGGAATTCAAACGGATTACAATGATAGCATGTTCCTTCATCAAGGGTTCGCCAGCCAAGTATTGTTGCTTTCACGTGCTATGTGAGAATGGCCAATGCTGCAGGTGCAATTGTCATTTCTATCAATTACAGGTTGCTATCAAACATAGCCTCCCGCTGCCTGCCATTGATTACCCACTGTTAACTTATTTTGAGAAAATATTCTCGTGGAATCACAATGGCAATCTTAAGGTAGATACTAGAATGGAGGATCCAGATTATTGAAGAATAAGTTAATGGAATGGGTTCACGAAGTTGTAGCTTATGTTTGTTAGCACATATAACCTAGAGATAGCGAGAAACATATGAAGCGAACGCGGAGCAAGAAACGTTGTTGAAGAAATAAAAAACTGCAATCCTGGCATATTTCAGAAGAGCGAAGAGGAAGGACGCTGAAGAAACTAGAAGAGAGTGAGTGAATTAGACAAGAATTTTGTCCAGTTGATATATATCCATTTTACACAAGGAACATGTGGTCTCCACGATCGACGGTGGAGGTAAGACAAAGGGAGTGGTTTGGTTTCTATTTGGTTTATGGATTTGTGCATAAGTTCAACAAACCTTCACGGTGAAGTTGAGACATTCGGGCATTTAATCAATAAAATCTGTGCAATAAACATGATGCATTTTGCCTACATGTCTTGGAATATCATATGTGGCATGCCTGTACTCTATTTCATAGATTTATGGATTTGTCCACTTGCCCAATGGTTTGTTCAGTGAGCGTGAATGTAATATGTCCCTCGATGACTTTGCGCGTGATTGTAATATGTCCCTGTATGGATTTGTGATTTGTGCACTTGCCCAATGGTTTGTCAGAGAGCACGAATGTAAGACTTGCACGTGATGGTAATATGTTTCTATGAATGTAAGACTTGCGCGTGATTGTAATATGTTTCTGGATGATTTTGACAATGTGTTGGAATATCATATTTGGCCTTGTGCGCGTGTTTTATTAGTCCCTGCCTGGGACTATTTGCGATCGATCGATCGCTGACCGTAGGTTGACCGTTGTATTTTTTATTATATTAGCATTTTAACCTAAGTCTAACCAAAGTTTTGGTGTGGAAAATTATTGGAGTCTTATTACGGGCTTCACATTGTTCGATGCAAAGGATGACAAGTTGGGTTGTCGTAAGGCGTGATTGGCACGAATCCAAACCCTTGTCATTGAATGCGTCTGTCACGAATTTAGTAGCTGGTACCAGATGGCATGCCTATGGCTCAAGTGTTTTACGTTACTATGGTACCCCTGGGGACTAGCATGCCACTCTTCTCTCGCCATGCCATGAATCATCACCGGAATATCAGATGGAGGGGGATGTTTTTCACACTTTGGGTTTTGGGGATGGTTCAGATCGATCGAGGTGATGTAATGATTGCTAGCTATTCCTCCAATCCTAAACCCTAACTTAATTCCTTCTGGTCATTTGTGTGACGGAAATTAGTTATGTTATCCATGTTTAACTAAGAGGGTTCAACCCGTGTGCATCGGCGAAAAACCCGCCTGGACATGGAGTAGATCTGTCCTTTATCTTTTGTAATGGCCTACACAGGACATTGCATAGTGCCCTGAAGTCAAATTCCTGAACGATAGATATAAGTTCGGATGGTTTTTCTTTTGCACCGCCGTTTGCATAACTCCACGTTGATTTACTGGTAAGTTTTGAAATTTGGTTGGTTTAGCCGAGTTCCCTATGGTTTTTTATGCTTCCAGTTAGGGTCTCGTGTAATCATTCACATGTTTAAAATCATCTACTACAGCAATGGATTAACCCCTAATTTTGTTGTTGTAGACGGTTAATCTTCCTCGTCGATTCTTCAGCAGAGGAGAAACTTTTATTGTGTTTGTTTGGGTAACGAGTTTTCGTCCCAACCCTCTGGTACTCTCTTTTTCCTCCCACTTACTAGTTTCGATTTTACAATGATCCTGAGGTGAATTTTTATTGGTGAGTTATGCCAGGAGGCCGAAAAATCTTATCGTGCCCACGGTTCTATATTGTGTTGCTTACAGATTTTATTGATGGAGGTATAGCTATGCCCATCCATTAATTTTTGTAGCTTTTCATTCTTGATGCTTTGACTGTAGGGGACAGTTCACCCAGAACTTTTTTTTGACTACTAGTTCAGTATGCGCATCTGCCGTGCACACAAATATTATTCTGGTGCCCATTTTCTTCACGCATACACAATTTCTTCCTATTCTACCTCTTTACTACACTTAGTCATGTTTACTTGTAAGGTAAAGGTTTAGATGAAACATATTTTAATTCTTATACGACTCAGGGCTTTCGCTCCAGTCATGCTAGAGATGCTAGCGCCGTCCTTGCTGAAGGTAATTGTTTTTCTTGTTATGTTTAAAATTCATAAGTGAACTTGTCATTCAATCTATCTATCTAACAAGGTGGTTTTGTTTTTTCATATATATCGTAACAGTTACAGGTATGGAGTTTGAGGCTCTCTACTATCTCATATACTCAGTTGCAACTACTACGGCCTGGCAACTAATGCTCTCACACCATCCCAGGTCAATATTTGGAAAAGTACCAGGTCAATTTATTTTCATTATGATGTGATGGACTTTTGGGATACCCTTCCAATGGGAAAGTGCTCATTTGTAATTGTATACATATAATTTCTTTTGTTTTTACTATACATTCTATTTACTACGAGCCTATAGTTGGCTTTGACACCTTTAGGAGGGTGTAATACCCTGTTCTGTTGTTAATCGTTATTGTTAATGGAATTATTTGGTACATTTACCCATTAGTAGTCCCTGCTTGGGACTATTTGCGATCGATCGATCGCTGACCGTAGGTTGACCGTTGTATTTTTTATTATATTAGCATTTTAACCTAAGTCTAACCAAAGTTTTGGTGCGGAAAATTTTTGGAGTCTTATTACGGGCTTCACATTGTTCGATGCAAAGGACGACAAGTTGGGTTGTCGTAAGGCGTGATCGGCATGAATCCAAACCCTTGTCATTGAATGCGTCTGTCATGAATTTAGTAGCTGGTACCAGATGGCATGCCTATGGCTCAAGTGTTTTCCGATTTATATCGCAACTATTGTAACTCTCGCTTCATTCTGAGTATTGTAATATTGTTCCTTTCGGACCTTGCGAAATGCGTATCTGAGA
This sequence comes from Pinus tabuliformis, assembly GCA_031772625.1. Classification (NCBI taxonomy): domain Eukaryota; kingdom Viridiplantae; phylum Streptophyta; class Pinopsida; order Pinales; family Pinaceae; genus Pinus; species Pinus tabuliformis. The sequence goes on from CM062809.1 coordinate 515,892,040, forward strand.
CTTTTGAGATTGGTGTTTGCCGTGTTGTAGTTGTTCCGGTATTCAGAATTTGGTTACAGCCAGAGCCCAGGACACCTTCTCGTCATCCGGATATCAATGGAAAGTACAGAAAACAGGCCGAATTGGATCAGTTAAACCGAGAAATCTCATCGCTGGAAGTAAGTTTTTTGGACGGTTGAATGTCTTCTTTTCACCATGTTAAAAGGTTGTTCTGTTTCATATTTTGTGCAGTGTAAGTTTTGATTTTGATTTCGACCTAGAGGCTTAGGGCTCAAATGTAGCTCCATTCTTAGTACGCAGTCATGTTCACACTGTGGGTTGGGAGGTACACAAGGAATTTCCAGTCATCATGGTCTATTCAATTATGACTTTGATCATAGCACTCATGGACCCTTGTCATCTGGGGCGCTTTCCAAATCAAACTCCCAAAATAATCCAACAAAGCAGCTCCAGGGGGAGATTGAAGGTTAAAGCCTAATACTTTTCCTCTGTATTCCTTAAAGAGAGTGCAGGTCTTACTGGTATGGCCATGAGCTCATTACAGTTCGAGGATGTAATGGATTTGTCACTGAGGTTGTATGCCCATTAAAACTCGCAAGCTCTGATTGGTAAATTTCATTGCTACATCAGTTTGGACACGTTTTGTCTAGCATTGTTGGGTTTCCTATCACAACTGTCCTTAGCTGAGGTTTTCTGAGAGTCAAGTTTATTCTGGGGGTAATCCAATGGCACTCCAGTTATATTGGGAGTAAATTTCTCTGTCATATTACTTCCACTGTGTGCTTCTTTGAGTAGATTGGTCTTTGGTATTGCCAGTTTCTTAAGAGAATGCTTGTGATTATAGGTCAAGTCATAAACCTTTTTCTGCTCAAACACAATATCACGAATATTTGAAACAGTGCTGGCACAGTTGTCACACTTTGGGTTATATTCGGCTTTACTAAACCTTTGCTTTACAGATGAGGGGAAACAACTGAAAAATAATAATAGATATACTTGTATTCTGTCCTGATTTTATGCTTTTGGTTCGAATTGACTTGTGCCTTTGGGACTCAGATTCTTCATTCCACAATGACTGTTCTAACGGTTACCAGTTTACAAATTCCACCTATAACCGGGTATGAAACTTAGGTTTATTTGATTGTGTTGCATATATATGAACCTCATGCTACTGGGTTATTTAAGTCTAGGACCCTTTATTCATATATTATAGCAGTATATTATTACTTCTCTGCCACATGTGAGATACACCGAACTTGTTATTGTATTTACAGATCATTTATGGAGGATGCAGTTGAACGCTTTACTTTTAGTTAAACTCAATTTTTATCTGAAGTTCTATTTAATATGTTTTCCTTTTTGGACGTACTAGTTTTCTTTTTCCAGTTTCCTGCAGCACTTTTGATTATTGAGGTACTGGCATTTTCATGTCAAATTCACTTATATTATGCTTCTAGTTGGAGATGTCCAGTCCTCCTTTTGGAAAATCATATTTCATGGTAGCATTATAGTTCTAAAAAACTTGATTCCCAAGTGCCAGTGCTCTTTACAATGATATATTATTTATCTTTTAGAATGGAACTAACAGTTGACAGATGAGTGGTATAACGAAATAAGTTTCATCACCTGTTCTAGTTTGCACTTTGACCTTTAATGACTGTAGGAGATTTGCATAGTGTATATTATTGGTCAGTCAAAAAGTACCATCATTGTTTCCTTCCAAATGGAAGAGTATTTTTTATTTGACCTCGTACCATATATGCAAGAATGAAATTGCTTTCCATAAGTGATTTCTCCCCAAGGAACGTTCATAGTAAAATCCCTTTGCCTGCTATGTTGATCTATTTCTAGTATGTTTTATGCATACATGAAAATCAGGGAAAATATACCATACACCCTCATATTTACCAATATCTTAAAGTTGCAAGGTTACATTTTATTTTTCCTATCTTTTGTGGGTAATCCTCCGTGGATCACAAGAAATGTTTCTTTTACTGCGCTTTCCTTTAGAGACATTTCTTTCTTCTTTCTGTGCATCCAAATGACTTCTCAACATTATTCTGCTATTTCAAAATACATATTTGTACCATACTCCGGGTAAACCCTGTAGTTGAGAAGGGGTCATTCCGCATAACCATTTTGTACTTTTATCATCCATGACAAAGTGGATGTATTGCGATGATGTTAATTGGGGTCAATACTAATGAGAACTTGAATTAGCATATGTTTCAACTTTCCAGTTTCGGAGCACTTCATATAATTAATTAAGAAATTATTCTCGATTCTAATGATTTGTACTATCTTATGTTGGTAAAGTATATCTTAACTTTAAGGTACAATGTTAGAGAAACACTTGACCACGTTAAAGTTAGATGTTAGTTTAGACTGGGAGTCTTGTTTGAGATGATCCCAACAAGTAGAAGTTGGGTAATGGATCCAACTAGCTGCGTATAATGATGTATGAAGAGATTCTGTCTATTTAACCCTTAGATTAAAATCTCATGTTAGGTAGTTATAACCAGATTGGTTCTGATATGATGTTAGGCTACCTTATTTTCCTCAGGGAGAAAAAATAATTTTATTATGAAAACAAAATTACATTTACTATATGTGTTTCTGCATTTCAGAGATATCCTTAAGCATAGGAAGTGATAAAAGTATGGCTGAGAAGATATCTTGCTTCATAAACAATTTTCAAAAATGTCAATATGACAGCCCTATCACAGTCATTCTAACATATATCACAGGTTTGAAACCAGTTTTGTCTCATAAAAAATTAGCTCCTAGATATGTTCATAAACAGTCCCATAAAAAAATATACATATAGATATTCACATTTAAACAGTCCCATGATTATATGAAAGGTGTATGAAGACATTCCATGAGATGCCCTTCCACTTTCTTCTGAATGATCCAAGCTCGTGCTTCCAAGTGTAATCCAGCTTTTGAGAGTCCATCAGTTTCCATGTTCCTCTCTCTGTACACATGTTGAAAGATAATGTGTTAAATACTCTGTTCAAGCAAGTTGAATCTCCTCAAATATAGGCTGAAATTTATAATTATCCAATGAATTTGTTCCATTCATCCAATTCACCACAATTTGTGAATCATCAAAGATCTGTAATTTTTGGGCATCTTTTTTCAGGTGCCAGAATCGGCAGCAGTCTTGGGGCAATTTGCTCAGGCAGGTTGTTGGTGTGTTTGCCAAAGCTGTCCTTTGAACATATTACATGTTGATCATTTATATGAATCATACCTCCAGCATCACATAATGATGGATCTTCTTGACAAGCCTTATGGAAGTAGGCTTATGCACTACTCCTATCTGCTTCTCAATGCCCTGTTTGGGCTGCTTGATCCTTGAATTCTGTGTAGATCCATATAGTATAGCCATACTCTCATACTGAATAGGAGGAAACTTTTTTCCTTGAAATATTTTGGAGTTGCGACCTAGCAGCAATTGGAGGCAATACTTTGTATATTTTGACAGCTGAATTGCTGCACCACTTATGTAAAACTCTCTTCAATTATGATGCCTCCCCAAACCTCCCCTAATCCTGTCAGTGTCTCCAATTCCCTCCAGACCTTCTTTGTATATGGACAATTCATTAGTAAATGATCAATAGATTCATTGCATTCTTTACAAAGTATACAGCAGCCAGGACTTTGCATGCCTCTGTTTTGTAGCTTTTCCCAAGAGAGGGATTTATTATTCAATTCTGACCACATAAAGATCTGAGCCTTAAGGGGCTTTTAAATTTACACAAACCCTTCCACCATCAGACCCTATCCCTCTTTGTTTAGCTGCATATGTAGTGTGAGAACCTAGTTTAGGAGTGTAGACCCCATTTGCAGGGCTTTTCTCCCCCAAATGAGTTCATCTTAATGTTCCCTGATGCTAGCATGACTAGGTCTAAGGGTGTGTATATATCTTCCCCATTCTTCAGCATCCCTCGCATCCAATCCTAAAAGATGAACTTGTTTCCATTCTTGCCTCCAAATAATGGTTAAATATGAATGTGCCACCTGATGCAGAAAGAAAAAACCAGTCCTATGTAGAACCTCAATTAAGCCCTCAGATAGTTTGAAACCTTCTCCACATCCAACCCAAGCACCAATACCAATCCTTAGTTTCTACCCATTTCCTATCCTCCAGATAAGTCATTGACAGATTATTGGGAATGCTACATTCATTGTGAAAGCTATCGGTTATACCAAACATTCAATTTCTTCTTAACCTTGGCAATAAGCGATTGCTAATCCTTTTTACCATAATCTTTAGGCTTGAGATAAAAGCCCAAGGATTTCAGCCTCTCCTGAAAGCCAACCTGTTGGTATGGGAATAACTGGGAAAGAAAGCTAACTTCATCGTCATTTAGTCTAGAGAAGGATATCGTCGACTAAATGATCAAAAGAAATCAATGTCACACAACTCATAAATAGCCTCAGAGTTATTTTATTTCACAAATGCAATCGACAATAATGTTAACTTTCAGAAATATTCTTAAAGTTATGGTGCATTTTTTCATTTTGTCTTTCCACTGCTTCCTTTTGTTAACTTGCAGAAATATTCTTAAAGTTATGCTCCATTTTTTCATTATGTCTTTCCATTGTTTCCATTTCCAATTTCTTTGTTATTTATAAATATGACTTGTTGCTAGAAATTTGATATTTGTTTGGCAACATAATGCAAGAGCCTATTTTTTTAATATATATATTTTGTTCGAAACAATCATCTTCACTTTTTGCTAACTTGATCAATATTTTTTGCAAAGCTGTAGAAGACAATTGCAAAAGGCAACTCTGGTAAGCAATTGCAAATGATGGAAGAAATAATAGATGTTGACAGTTACAAATTTAGATTGCAATGCATTTTGCCTGACAACATTGATATTGTATTAAAAAGAAATGGTCTTTTTAGACTAAATGCATTTTCATATACTGTAGGAGATTGTCTGTTTGACTCATTCGAAATGCTTCTACATTTTCGTTATACTTCAAATGAACTGCGAAATGGGTTAATAGAACACTTTCTTTTTTGCTTAAACAACAATGATGTTGAAGCAATAGAGTCATATGAGTATGAACTAGCACCTAACTTCCTATACGAGTTACATGGTGTTAATGATATAGGTACATATCTTCATAAAATGCGTTGTTCTGCATCTACAAATATAAAGGAGTCTGACCGAGGTTTATGGGGTGATACCTTTTGCATATGTTGGTTAGCTAAATGGCTAGATATATCAATTGCAGTTTGGTCATTGACAAGAAAAACAAGATATTTGCTTTTTAATCAACATGAAAATGCAATTCCATATTGCATTCTCTTTCATGATGCAAATCCTGTTAGTGGTCATTATGAACCATTGGTTTACCAAAAGTTTCCAATATGCATTTGCAGCCAGTCTAATATCTACCTGTCACCTATTTGCAAAGATATTGAAAGCCACTAGATGCATATTGCAGATAATATGCTTTTAAATGAATTAACAATCGCAAAGCAAATGACATCTAATTGTGGTGACAGTCTCTTTAATGCAATTTGCTATTTAGTAGCAACAGAATTCGATGCAGAGTGTTTGCGACTTTACATTGTGCAATCTTTTTGCAATGCACTTATGCATAAGAATCGAGATGCATTGCATTGTTTAGAACAATACCTAGTAGTTGATGTGATACACTATACAATGAATAACAACTGGCAACAATATCTCATAAATATGGCAATGCCATATGAGAAAGGACAGGTAGAAGGCGGACCATTCTGTTTGCAATGGATATCTGTGATATTCAAAGTCAATATCCAGGTATGGTCCTCTGTTGCTAATAACTTTGTCAATTACAGTTCTGCTTATTCGACATGCAATCATATTGTTAACATCATGTCATTCAGGACAGATACATCACATATTCACTACCACGCAATGATACAAAAATATGTTCACAATTCTCAACAAGTGCACATGGAAGCAAACGAGGATTGTAATCAATTGCATCATAAGCATATACTAGAAAAACAACAATGTATATCTCAAGTACATTTTAGCAATAATATTGCATTTGAGATAGCATCTCATTTAGAACAAATGCAGCCAACTAAGCATCGTAGGCTGAATTATCACAAACTAAAGCAATTCATACGTACAAAACGCAAATGCAATGACATATGCAAAAAACCATTTTCTAATAAGAAGTCAAGAATTACAAGCAAGAAAAATGCAGTACATATTTATATGGAAAAAGTCGAAGACACGCCTAGGAATACATGTGCAGTTTGTACCAGATTGCATTTTGCAAAAAATATTAGATTCTTCACTATAGATTTGCAAGAAAAGCATATGAATTTGACATTGAACAATAGGACCTTCAGCAATGAAAACATATGTGTTCCTTGCAAAAAAGCACTCAAGAATGGAAAGCTACCACAATTTGCAACACCTGAACAAATAAGACGTAACATTCCATTGCCAACTGTAAATACACTTTCAGATCTAGAAGAAAGACTTGTGTCATTGAGAATTGCATTTGCACAAATCAGACAATGGGGATATAGGCGATCACAAATTGGCTTAACAGGATCAATTATCAATGTACCAGTTCATATGGACGTTGTGCAAAAAGCATTGCCACAATATCTAAGTGATACAATGACAATTGCAGTTGCATTAAAAAGACGATTGCAATACAAAAATGCATACCAAACAGGTAAAGTACGTCCAATTATTGTCATGAAAGCATTGAACGAACTATGTTCTAGAAGTCTTTATAAAGCTGACAACATTTGTATAAATGAGAATTGGGCCCATGTTTTACAAGAGAATAATGAATACATTGTACAAAATTCAAACAGCGATAATGAAAGTGATACAGACAGTGATGCAAATAACGAAACACCTACTGAAACATTGGTGCATGGATTAATAGAGTCACAACGCATCTACGATTTGCAAGACAAGATTATTGAACTGGCACCTGCTGAAGGACAACAACCACTAGGAATTTTCAAGGACAAATATGCAGAAGAAATGAACTTTCCAACATTATTTTATGGCGACACACGTGATCATGACATCACAAATAGGTTTAGTTACCAAAAAATTGTACAATGGGAATTGTTACAAGCAAGTGGTGACTTCTCATATCATACAACAAATTTGTTTTTCAAGACAATGCGAATAATAATTGATAAAGTGCTTTCTTGCATATGGGTACGAATAAGAAAAGGACAACTAAAAGGCAGGAAAATATTAGCAAAAGATGTCAAGTATCGAGCAAATTTGGAAAAGTTATTGAAATTTGATATTGGATACATAGATTTCAAAAACATTCGCATATCTTCTGATCATTTGGAACAAATTAAGAAAAACATATTTGCAATGATACGACAATTGGGGCCTCCAACTTTCTTTGTGAAATTTACAAGTGCAGAACATCGATGGAAACCATTAGTAGATACACTCGTCACATTGTTTAGAAATAAGGCAAATAAAAATGCTATTGATATATTAGAAGATGATGGCATTGACTACCTTATAAGAAAATATCCAGTCACATGTAGCCAGTACTATAGACATAGAATTAATGCTGTAAAGCGATTGATATGTCAAGATACTACATTCTTTGGAAAAATATCTGATTACTATTTCGTAACAGAATTCCAAAATAGAGGAACTGAACATGAACATGGACTGTTATGGATAGAGAATGCTCCAATATATGGAAAACAAAGCAATTCAGAAATTGAGAAGTTTCTTGACAATTACATAACTTGTAATACAGATCATTTGGACCCAGATGTTGCTAAATTGCATAAACATCACCATACAAAAAGTTGTAAGAAGCGAAAAAATTCAAATTGCAGATACAACTTCCCCATGCCACCAATGAAATCAACAATGATCATTGAGCCAACCAATGCACAAAATAAAAAAATCGTAGAGAAATCAATATCACTTTTCGCATTCTTGGAGCAAACAAACTACAATGATTCAATAACCCATGACAATTTCCTCCTAGAAATAGGACTACTAGAAAGTGAGTACATAGAACTATTACAACATACAATAAAGCAACCAACAATTTTCCTGAAACGAAAACCTTCTCACATTTGGAAAAACAGTTTTGTGAAGGCTATGCCTACTTTATGGAATGCAAATACAAATGCACAATTTGTGCTAAATGCATATGCCGCAGCGTCATATTGTAGTTCATATATGACCAAAATTGACAAGTCTATGACAAATGCATTTAGAAGAATACGCAAAGAGCATCAGAAAGATGAAATTGATGCTATGAAAATGATTCGTAAACTTGGAAATACATTACTCAATCTACAGCAAATGTCAGCTCAACAAGCAGTGCATATAGCACTTTCATTGCCATTGAGTTGTAGTTCAAGGGAATGTATATTTGTAAACACATCTCCAGTTGATGAACGCACATTTATGCTTAAACCGCCTATTCTTTTGAAACAAGAACCTGATGATTCAAAAGATGTTATGTGCCATTCCATTATTGACTACTACATTGGACGGCCAAGTTCCATTAGCAAAATCTACCTTGCAGAATTTGTATCAAATTACAGGAAAGATGGCACACCCATATCTAAAAGGAAAAAACCAAATGTTATACGATTTGTCAAATATAACAAACACAATGGTATTGAAAACTTCTGCCGAGAGAAATTATTATTATATATGCCATTTGAAAATTGTGAAAATACATTGAAACAAGAATTGCCTACATGGATCTCTGCATATACATTACATGAAAAAACAATTCAAGCCAATGAAGCCAAATTTACATATAACATCAATCCAACATGGGGTGATTTAGAGACTGCAACAAATGAGCAAATTAGTTCTTTGAATACTAACCAAATGAATATGCGAAACCAAGAGAACAGTTCCCATTATGAGGAATATGATTAGCAATCGGACTTGCAATTTCCAAAACAATTTGAAATGAAGAAAAAAATCAATCTTGGATTTCAAATTACTGCCCATCCATTTTTAATGGAGAACAATGAGTATTACAAACTTAGAAGAATCTTGAACAAAGAGCAACAAGCAATTGTAAAAGACATTGCAATTAAAAAAAAAAAAAAACCCAAGGAACCAATTTACCTTTTTATTACAGGTGGAGCAGGTGTAGGTAAAACACTCACAGCAAAAGCAATTTTCCAAATGCTTATACGAATTTATGATTCACAAAACACAACTGATCCTATGAAACCAAAAGGTCTAATATTAGCATACACAGGAAAAGCTGCATATAATGCAGGTGGAACAACAATCCATTCTGCATTGCTAATGCCTTTTAACAAGTCTCAACTGTTCTCACTCAGCAAAGAAGTATTGCACAACTTATCAAAGCTATATCAAGAATTGCAGCTAGCTTTCATAGATGAGATCTCGATGATTGGTAGTCGGTTCTTATATTCTATTGACAGTAGATTCAGAAACATAAAACATGTCCAAACCAAATACTTTGGGAACATTGACATCATATTTTGTGGTGATTTCTATCAAGCACAACCTATTCAAGACTCTCTTATTTTTGAACAACCAAGAATCAACAATCAAACAATAACACATGATTTCTGGAAGGATAATGTCAAGTGCTTCCAATTGCATATGACTATGCGACAAACAAATAAGAGATTCATATCAGTGTTAAATAGAATGCGAACAAATTGTCAAACATCTGATGATATAACATATATGAATACAAGTTGCATGCGCCCTGTACCAAATGATCCGACATTTCCCTATTTATTTTACAAAAACAAAGATGTTGCAATGCATAACAAGAAAATGTTAATGCTGATGCCTGGCAAAGAAATTTTAATTAATGCAATTGATGAAAATGAGGAGAATAACGGCAATTTCCCAACCCATCAACATACAGCTATTTTGCCTTCGCACCTTCTGATAAAGTTGAACATGTTAGTTGAAATGTATGCTTGCAATTATGATGCACCAGATGGGCTAGTGAATGGTGCAGATGGAATAGTTAAAGCATATACCCATACAGATAAGGTCGATGTTCTATGGATTAAGTTCCATGACCCTAATATTGGTCACCGACAATCTAGAAAACTAGCTCATTTGTATACTTTAGACATAGCACATGATTGGACACCAATACTGCGAATATCAAAAGTAATGCCTATGACATCAAAGATGGCCCAATTGAAAATACGGAAACAATTTCCAATTCAACTTGCATGTGCACACACAATACATAGATCACAAGGCTTAACCTTGGATAGGCTTGCATTCGACCCTACTGGAGTACAAGTGCATGGCCTAGTATACACAGCACTATCACGTGTCAGAAACATAGAATCATTGTATTTGCTTAATCCTCTTAAACACAATAATTTTAAGGTTAAGCAAAAAGTAAATTGTGAAATGCAACGTTTGCAAACCACTGCAAAATGGCAATTAGAATATGACTCTTCATCAATACAATCATTGCGATCCATCTTTATTCTTTCATTGAACACTCGTAATCTTCATGCACATCTTACTGACGTATGCAATGATTATGACACAATGCAATCTGATATCTTATGCTTACAAGAAACACATACGTCATTGTGTATGGAAAATGAATATTTCAAAAATTTCAATTGCATCTCAAGTTGCATTAAGCATGGAGTAATGATATTGATAAAGAAAAATATCATTATCCTTGAACATACCCATTTTGAAGAGCGCTTTGTAGAAGCATTGCTCACAAAAATAAAAGTTCACACATTACAAATTGCAATACTCAATATATATGCATCGCCACATGCAAATCTAAACAATATTCTCAATGTCATTGCAAAAGCTTTATGCCACTTAGATCTAAACAATATCATAGTTATATTAGGGGACTTCAATATTGATATGGTACATTGCAATCAAAAAACAAAGTAGCTAGAAACCTACATGGAAAACTACAATCTTAATTTCCTTATTGACAAAACTAATACCATGCATAAATCATTGATTGACCATGTTTGGGCAAATCTAGCTAATATAAAATATAGAATTTTCGTATTGGATACATATTGGTCTGACCATGATACAATATCTCTTGTCCTTCAGCTATGATATACACATGAAACAGTTTACAAAATTGCAAATTTTGACATTTTTGCAATACCTCATTGGTTTTACCATTTCTATTTTACTAAAGCATATTACAATATTCTTTTTGTACTAAACCAAATGATAACAACATACATACTATGCATTCTATCGTACATTTACATATATGAGGTCGTGTATTCATCAATGCAAATTATGCCAAAGACACCCTTTTCAATTAACCAACACAAGCATCTTATCATAAATTTGCAGATATGACCTCATCTATTTATGAATGCAGATTCTGCCAGTAAAACCTTTTTCAATTGAATAGAACGACCAAGAAAAAAGAACAACAACATGGAACATAAACAAACAGAGTATATTCTTCTTGCCTTTCCTTTCCTATGGATCTTCTGTTCTTGTTCAACTTTTACTTTTATATGTTCTTTTAGCTTGCACTAAATATGTCTTACTATTCTATAACATAGCATAAATCTTGAAAGAGGAAAAGAAACAATTGAAGGAATAGAATGCATAAGCCAATTAGAAAGGGCAAGCCAACCGCTTGTTTTGCAAAGGTATGTCTATGAGAACTACACAAATATGCTAATTTGTATTTAGAATATTAATGTTTACTATATATGCATTCTATTTTTACATATGTATGGTTCTATGGTTTTAATGTTCTTGTTCACTTTTTACTTCTAATTTGCACTAAATATATGTTACTATTCTATAACATAGCCTAAATCTTCAAAGAGGAAAAGAAACAATTGAAGAAATAGAATGCATAACCCAATTAGAAAGGGCAAGCCAACCACTTGTTTTGTAAAGGTATGTCTATGACAACTATACATATATGCTAATTTGTATTTAGAATAATAATGTTTACTAAGGTATGTCTATGACAACTATACAAATATGCCAATTTGTATTTAGAATACTAATGTTTACTATATATGCATTCTATCTTTACATATGTATGGTTCTATGGTTTTAATGTTCTTGTTCACTCTTTACTTCTATATGCTCTTTCAAATTGAACTAAATATATGTTTCTATTCTATAACATAGCATAAATCCTGAAAAAGGAAAACAAACAATTGAAGAAATAGAGCGCATAACTCAATTAGAAAAGGCAAGCCAACCACTTGTTTTGAAAAGGTATGTGTATGACAACTATACAAATATGCTATTTTCTATTTAAAATATTAATGTTTATTATATATGCCTTCTCTTTTTACATATGTATATTTAAATGTATATAAATTAGAAAATCTTGGACGAGTGAAGAAAGCACTAGTAGTAAGTCCCCCCAAACAATGCAGCAAGAAGACATGTACAGGTTACATATCACAATTTCTTTATTGATTGCTTATCACAAAATACATGTGATAATATCCACATCATATTGAAATGTGCATTTACTTGTGTTAGTCCAAGTGAAACAATCACAACAAAACTTGATTCTACAAATGTACAAAATGATACATCAAAAAGGTATGCATATGAAACACAACACTCTAATCTATTTATACTTATTCAGTTTTTAGGAGAAACATAGCATTGTAGAAATGTTTATAGCAATTTCTAACTAAGCAATTTTAATAGGCAAAAACAGATACTGCCAATTAAAGTATCAATTGAAGATCTCAATAGTCGTAAAATTGGGCAGCTATTTGTTGGAGACATAATGGTTGTTTATACTGCATTCCTTGATAAAGCAAACAAATCACGTCAAATATTATGAGCTGATTTGACAGATGCTCAAGGAATGATGACTATAACGTTAACTGTACCTGCACATTTAGTGGAGAGACATGAACATAAAATTTTGCAAGGCAACAGCATCTCAATTACAAATTTCAGGATATTGCCTAAAACTGTTTATGATCGCGGTGACTGTGACAAAATAATTTTGCTTAATGAATCAAGTATCATAGAAACTATACCTGAAGTTTGCAAAGAATATTGCTTCATTCCCAATACAACCATTAGGCAATTTGCAAACAAAAAAGAAATGTACCCAATTGGCACAATCGCTGCAGCCGTTACACTTGCCAAACGGGTTGGATTGCATTACATACTCCATATCAAAGATGGAGATTATGAAAATGACAATGCAACTGTATGTATTCGCATGTTACTTATTCCTAATTTTCAGTAGATAACATGCATCACTTCAATATATAGTTATTGTAATTTGTCTATAGTTTTTGTAATTTGTCTCTTGCACTTGCAATTTTTCAGCACATACGAACAATGTATTTGCATATTACTTTTCGTATTTTTCAATAGATAACAATTTCTCTTTTGCAGTTGCAACTGTTTGACACATATGAACAATTTTTCCTTTCAATGGAAAAACAATTGCAGAAAGGACACTTCCCCCTCATCCTTTTCAAAAATTTAACAAAAAAGGTAAACACAAAAGAAACAATATTTAGAGCATCAAAGTCAACGTTCATGACTGAACTTAACATAGATGCACTGAACAATCTCAGAAAACTAACTACATCTACCTATGTTGTAAGTATAACAATAATAGTGTTTTTACTACCTTTGCATTTGCCATGTAATAATGTAAATTAACGTTTGAATATTTTATAAACAGGGCGAAGGTATTCTGATCGCAACAAATCCATATTCAACTCCTTTCGAACCTGTTTGTGCAATTTGTAACTCCCCAGTGAATTCATCCATAGTGATAGCCAATGGAACACTTTTCTGTTCACAATGCAATGATAATTTCCCTTTCATCTACAAGCATTGTATAAATGCTGTAATAGAATCCATTACAAATAACTTTGTCCAGTGCATTATCAGGCAGCCCTTATTACATGACTTACTTCCTGATTTAAAAGCAATGTCATATGAGAGATATTTGCAACAGAAAGCTACCACTGTTTACATGTTACGTGACTTCAAAATTCAGAGCAAGTTCACACTCAATGAAGATAGTGAGCTATTACATGTCAACTAACAAATGGAAGGTACATCAACATATGCCTTAACATCTTTTGTCTCAAATATGTCCTCTCTTCAATTCACAATGTTATCATTTTATTATAACTAACTATTTGTTATACAGATTACAAAATCCAGGAACATGGCGGCCTTCACGTACACAGCAAATGCAAAAGTGATATGAATATGTTTCTTCATATTATGGTCTTACTGTAATACAACTATTTAACTTGCAATTTCCACTCATTTAAGAAGAAAATGTACTTTCAATATTTTAAATTCCATTGCTACTTCAAACCGAGAACAGAAGATTTTAAATTTCTGTTGTCGGTTCAAATTTTAGTCATAATGAGCTTGTTATAAGCCATCTTGTTTTATTAGTTTTTGTTTCTTGGGTAATGTACGCAACGGTTCAGGAAAGAAGGCTAGAAAGTCTTTATGCATGTGTGTTTGTACTGTTTCTGTTTCTGTTCTGTATCTCAAATGGAAGGCATTCTGCAACATGCTTGAAGCTTGACAACCAGACATTGTCTTGCCACCTTTTGTATTTATATTTTTGCTCCATCTTAAAAAGTACCATGTTTGGTTTAAATTATATCATTGAATACAGCAAATGCAACATCAGATGAGCAATAATTTTGTATCTACAGTTGCTGAATGCAAACACCAAAGGTTCCATAGATTGATTAAACATGGTGCTTATTATCCACTGAAGTTAAATGACAAATTGTATATTGAATCGGTTACTCATTTCTGTTTCTTCCTATGTTATGCCTGAAAGCTATGTTAGTTTTTGTTTCTTGGGTAATCTAGGTAATGGTTCAGGAAAGAAGGCTGGAAAGTCTTTATGCATGTGTGTTTGTACTGTTTCTATTTCTGTCTTGTATTTCAGATGGAACGCATTCTGCAACATTCTTGAAGCTTGACAATCAAACATTGTCTTGCCACCTTTTGTATTTATATTTTTGCTCTATCTTAAAAAGTACCACGTTTGGTTTAAATTATATCGTTGAATACAATAAATGCAACATCAGATGAGCAATAATTTTGTATCTACGGCTGCTGAATGCGAACACCAAAGGTTCCATAGATTGATTAAACATGGTGCTTATTATCCAGTGAAGTTAAATGACAAATTGTATATTGAATCGCTTACTCATTTCTGTTTCTTCCTATGTTATGCCTGAAAGCTATGAAGTTCTGGAGGTGGCATCTCTTATTTGTCTTTTTTCCCAATTTTCCCTAGTTTCAGATACATACACTGAAATGCTACATTGCAAAAATGAACTTCCATGGGCTTAACTGCCAGATTCCACCAAACTATTTAGCACTTTCGACCTAGCCTGCTCTCTCTTTGCTACTCTGCTATACACATTGGGTTGGATTATAGCCTGCTCTCTCTTTGCTACTCTGCTATACACATTGGGTTGGATTATAGGGAATTGGAACCCTGGTGAACAGTTGTAATGGTACGTTCATCTCACTACAAAATCGAAATGCATAGATGTCCCAAGTATCAATAGCTGATTTAGTAGCTAAATATATCAAAGTATCAATAGCTTAATATCTGCTTTAATAGCTAAACCTAAATAATCCATACCTAGGATAGATCTATTAAGTATTAATAATTTATTTTCCCTGTATAGATCTATTAATTATTAATAATTTATTTAATTTGTTGTACTATGGCACTTTCCTCTATTAAATTAAGTACTGCAAACTACTTAGAAGCAATATGTTAGCATACCGAGTAAAATTTATAAATAGCACCAAACTATATGGACTTTAAAATGAATATATGTTGTTTGAACATGGAATTATGGCATAGTGCTATACAAAATCTACTGATAACTAGCTATGATAAGAGAGCTTTGCTAATCAGCGGACAGCTCCGTACATTGCCCTCAAGGCACCACTGAGGTTTGTATTGCATTTGGTATTATTTTATTTTACCTATGTTTCTGTTTATTGTTAACTGTACAATTTGCTTAAATTTTTTGCATGTTACTAAACACATGTGATCCAAAGTCAAACATAGAGTTATATTTTCGAAGCGAATGCTACAGGGTAACTACTTTGCATAAAATCTGGTAGCACTTCCAGGAAAGAATTTATCCCAGACACCATCTGAATATGCCATATATCTGAAGAGTGCTGACATGGTTTCCAATTTACAATCTAAAGAGTGGTCACATGGTTTCCAATCTACAAAGAACGAGAGAGAATGGACGATATACATTTCTGGTAGCTTCCACAGAATTTGCAAACATCCAGCTGAGTAGTAATGTAGATAATGACTGATATACATTTCTCTGGTTAACTCCAACAGATTTCTCAGATTCCTCTCACGCTGGTGCCCTACCTGCATTAACTACATTTGCACTAAATCTGGAGTGATCTGCCTAACTGCATCAAGTACAACGTGTTACATAATCCTAAATCCTTTTCCTGTGTGTTTAAACCTGAATATAAAGGAAAGGCCGCAATGCTTTGATTTGCAACATTTCTATATAATCCTAAATCCTTTTCCTCTGTGTTGATTCAGGACTGAGATTTCACCTGGTCTTTTGGCTTGCAAATTTATCCACTGCAATAACCATTATGTCATAGAATGGTATAACAACCAGAAGCATGTCATCCTTTTTGAAGAGTATAGCTGCAGCGTAAGTAATCTAAATTCCTATATTCAATGTTCTAGTCTGCTTGATTGAAAAATAGTTATAGAGTAGCTGCAACTAAGATCTTGCAATAGAATGCGCTGACTGGACCTGAAATATATTTGTAGATGGCTTTTCAAAACTTCAAGGGGCACAGAAAATTCAACACCTCCTGGAGGCAATATATCTCAAGCAGCAGGGGAACAATCAATGGCAACAGTGGCCTCTCCTGCCCTGTCAAGATCTGGAGGCACATCAGCAGAGGAGTGTTTTGCTTGCACCCAGATAGAAACTCCAGCTTTCCATTCCATTAGCTGTAATAAGAGCAACCATCTCCACTGGGAAGCCAATGCAGGTTCCTCTGTTTTTCCAACCGAATCCTAAGTTCATCAGCCATGCCTGCACTGAAGGAAGAGAGATAAACGGATACTTGGAATAGTATTGCACCCAAGAAGCAAAGCCATCCAGAGATGGAACAGAATTATTCTTCCTGTGTGTGCCATTGGATTGGCAATTGACCGCCTTTTCTTTTATGTTCTATCCATTAGTAAAGACCTAATGTGCATCTACCTAGATGGGAAGTTCGTTGTTCTCGTCACTGTTCTGCGTTCTACCAATGATGCCTTGCATTTATGGCATATTTGGTTGCAGCTCAGGCTTGCATATGTGTCAAAGGAATCACTTGTAGTGGGCTCTGGGAAACTTGTTTGGGATGCTCGTTTAATTGCTCTCCATTACTTGTGTTCTCTCAAAGGCTTTTGGTTTGATATATTTGTCATAGTGCCACTTCCACAGGTGGTTGTTGATTGACATTTTTCTAAATTCTTACACCAGCTGGGTGTTGATTGACATTTTACTAAAGTCCTAGAGCAGTTGCGTGTTGATTGGCATTTTACTAAATTCTTAGAGCATTTGGATTGACAGTCTTTGGATTTACATATTTCTAGATTCTTAGATTCTCTGATTTTTATTTAAATATAGAGATCCAGATATCTTTTTAGGTGAAGGCAAAGATGAACTTATCTTGAAGTATAAAGAGTTTTTTTATTATAATTATTTAATCTTTTCCATAAATCCTACATACACTTTATCACATTCTAATTCCTATTGCTACTGAATGCCTATTTATTTGTGCAGGTGGTCTTCTGGTTGGTTGTGCCAGACCTTATAAAAAGGGCAGAAATCACTTATATTATGACACTGCTGCTCCTAATATTCTTATTTCAATATCTACCCAAGGCTTATCATTCTGTCTGCCTCATGCGCCGGATGCAAAGAGTAACAGGTTACATTTTTGGTACAGTTTGGTGGGAATTCGCCGTGAATTTGATAAGATATTTTATAGCGTCCCATGTAAGTTCAAGCTTCCAACCGTTCTGAGATCAGAAATTTTTCAAAATAACTTATATATAAACTATCTTATGGTATATTGTGATATTTTATAATATCTGATGTAACTTTAGGCTTCAAACCATAATGAGATCACAAAAATTTCAGTAAGCGTTGTTTATTTCTTACAAATCTTGCAGTTGTTTTGAGTTGTATATTATGTTTTAGTGTTTTGACAAATTTTGATTATATGTAAGTCAAAACCTTGGAACAGTTAAATAACATCCATTTCAATAACTTATATCTGGATTTTTCATTGGATTTTGTCTAAGGGGAAGCTTTTTAATCTTTATGTATGGTTTAAATTTATGTCTGCTACAAATTTCTCTTAGAGTTTACTGAATTAACGAGGCTGAGCAAGTGCGAGCTCTTCTGAGATTTTGATAGTACCGAAGCTGAAGTCATTTGCTGATTTGGTGATAAATCTCTATTCAGCCACTAATAAGTTTGTGGGTATTGAACCTCCAGATCTGATGGTGCAAGCACGGAGGGTGTATAACACCCGTTGATTAGCATTTTCTGCAGGAAATTATGTCTATGAAGAAGGGATGGAAGAGATATGGAATAGTGCTGTTTTTGGTGCTTCTATCCATGCTCGTTCCATTGGTATTCTTGCTCGGACTCAATGCTGGATTTCAGAGTAGTAAGTTTATCTGAACCCATTTCATTTTTTATATGATTTGAAGCCCCCTTCACACAGAATGTCGTGTATGGAGAAGCTGGCTTTGGAGTACTTGGGCAAGGGGACTTAAAGGTTTTTATGAAACCCGTTCCTGGAATTTGTAGTCGGTTGTTTGCATTTTTTTGCACCATTTTGCCCCTTTGTTGTATACTAAGACAATGGGCATTTGATGATTGCCTAGATCCTAAGCACTGTGTAATATTTTGGGCCAATATTTGTATTAGATCTCATTGAAAAGCAGGCACTGCGAGGCTTATTTCAGAACTTTATGAGTTTGTAGGCTCAGGGTTTTGATCTCTCCTTCTGCATTGTCATGTTTAGCTACTTAGGGTGAGTGTGAGGTTTGAGGGCAGATACAGTTTAAGGCTGTCGCATTTGCGCACATTAGATGCCAAAGATTAGAGAACACGGGATTAGGGCTTCAAAACACCGAGGCCTTAAACCCTGATGTTTGGATACTGAAATGGAATGCATCTTCCTTGGAAAACCCACACGCAATCTTAAGACTATTTTCTTAGAGCTTAGACACAAATGCCAGTGGACTTCAATTCCTGTCGCGTGCATTCAAGGATTTCATCAATAAGTTTGTGGGTTTTTTTCATTATATTTACAAAAATGCCAAATGCAGCTTCTTGAGGAGCATACTAACTGAACAATTTCTTAGTTTTACAGTTATTCTTCTGAACTCTTAAAAGCTACCCTTCTTTAAATCTCCTAAAATTATTAAGTAGAACTGAGCCAGAGAGAAAGTAGCAGTCCCCAATCTGATGCCCATTGTGTCATTCCCATCTTGGTGCAACCTTGTGTCATTTGATAATGATAGATCTGTCTTGTGAGTCTGAAGGAGGATTCGTTTTTTTATGGAAGTATAGAGTAAGTTTGGTTTAGTGGTGACTAGGCGATGACAACTGCTAACCAGTAGTAGGATTGCTTAATTTGGCATCTTCAGTAGCCACTAGAAACGCTTTGCGATGAGGAACTTGCATGTGATAGAGTACCTTTGAGCAGCTTGATCTTATTTTGAAATTTTGAATCCTCTTTATCTCTTCAACATCAAAGAAGTCATTTGGTTGTTCTGTAACCTGTTGTATGTTTCTCTTGCAGGCTATATCAATGATGAAGTCCCTCCAACGCTGGTATACATTCTGTTAACTTGTGTAACATCAATATATTGTTAACTTCACATTAAGAATTTGAAGGAAAGACATCCAAAGTCAATAACTTAGTCAATTTTCCTTCTTCTTCTTCTGTGCAAGTCGTATATGTACTGAATTCTGTAATGATGTCATCAAAGTTTTCTAATGTTTTACTTGCTACATTTGGTGTGTTCAGAACCAAACAGATTTTACCAGGACTGTCAGTCTATCTAAACATGATGATGCTTCACAACAAACAGAGTTAAGGTTTATTACATAAGATTTCACCAAGATCTAGTGGCTATGTATTAAATATAATTTTCTTTCGTGCCTTTTGCCAGTTGGTGGTAAGAAGATCAAATTCTAATGAATCCATGTTATATAATGTACTTGCACAATATGGCACTGACCCCATCAGAAATACAACCCATCTCATAACTACCATAGTTCTTTTGTAAAATTTTCACTGCTTTATTAAATAATATATCCTTGTTTCCATACTATGTTGGTTTGTTGACATTGGTGATCTATGAAAGAAATGGATTTTGATATTACTAGGCTTTTAAATTATAAATTTTAAAATGAATTTTCTGATTAAAGCCAGCTTTTGTTGTCTCCATTTTGCAGAGAAATCTTTCTAGGCATCTCGATGATCTAAACAAATTGGGGTCTGAACTATCAAAGGTTTCCAAAGATGAAGTTGTAACAAAGACCTCAAATTTTTCTGCAACGAATGTACACAAAAAAACTATCTTGCTTTACTTCTATTAATGTACCATCCTTTGTACTTTCCTTAATGATTGCCCACGGATATTTACATCATTCCAATGAATGGTTTTAGGTTATTATTTCCCAGACAAAGCCATATATAGTTGCCAAAGATACTGACTTCAACACTGGTTACAACTTCTCTGGCACGACTCATGGAAATCTGGATATATTATTAACCAAGCATCCACTCTCAGGAGGTACACACGTAAATACTTGTCTACCTTCAATCATCCTCACTTTTCGGTTTCTGAAATTTTTCCAAGACTGAACAAAGTGCTATTTCTAGATGATGATGTGGTCATGCAAAGGGACCTGACACCTCTTTGGAGTATTAATTTGCATGGGAAGGTAAATGGTGCCATGGTGATTTGTGAAGTAAGGTTTCATCACTTGAGTAAGTACCTTAACTCTTCAAAGTTTTTCCCAAATGGTTTTGATAGAAATGTGTGTGCATGGATGTCTGGATTGAATATTATTGATCTTAATGTTGCTCTTTCCCTGTTCGACAGCAAAATAGGTATAATATTCCGTGGAGATTTGGGACATTGCCTGCAAGTCTGATTACATTCTACAATATGACCCAAAGCCTGCAAGACTCTTGGCTTTCAGTTGGTTTAGGGCATGACTTTGGAATTGATCAGCTTGATATAGAAAAATCTCCTGTTTTGCATTTTAATGGCAACTTGAACCCGTGGTTACAGATAGGTATTAATAAATACAAGCCATATTGCGCTAAGTATTTAAAACAAGAGGGTCAATTCATGCTTGAATGCAATGTCAATGGATGATGCTCTGATATATTTATGTGGATCATATCTCAAAATGGCAGATTTGTGAAGGCATAGCGGTGTGTGATGCCATGGAATGGATCGACGTGGTTTTGCAAAAGCCTTATTGGAAGCAAGCATGGATGTGTATTGGCTCATGGGCTAAACCTTTGAAACAAAATTATTCTTTTATTCAAGATTGTAATATCATTTAGTAAGCGCTTCCAATTCTGGAAGCTATTCCAATTCATGAATCGTGTCCTTTTAGGCTCCTACGGTTTTGAATCTCATTGAATCTATGATTAGAATGCTGTTAATTTTCTGATATTGGCCTAGTCATAGGTAACTTATACAATATAGATGATAGAGGAGAATCATAATTTTAAGGACTCGAGACGTACTCTGATCAATTATTTGATTCTTTTTCTACTCAGAACAGTCTCAAAGAGTACAGGGAAACTAGCTTTCTATATTTCGAGTTCATTCTTCCAGCAGGGCCTGCATTCCAATCAACTATAAAAAATGGTGTGAAAATTGCCTAAATGACAGAATTACTTGGCAAGAATATAAATATAGGGTTTTGAATATTTATCTATATTATGTTTCATTCCCATTTGGGGATTGAGCGAACGAGTTTTGGACACAGTTGAAGAGATCCCCCAAATTTTAGGGGATGGCACTCCAAAATATATAAAAAACTGCCAAGTTTTAACATTTTATATCCATTTTGACTTGCAAAAATCTGGTTTTCTCTGAAAAAAACCCCTGTAAATTCAAATTGAGTACCTATCTACCCCGCTGGAAGAAAATGGGGGACTTCGCTCTCTTGCACTTGCATATCAGGTTAATAATATGGCTTCTTTTGCTTTATCCATGGGCTCAATCTTCCCAGCAAGTTCCAAAGGGCAGGAAGGAGAGTCCAGGAGGGCCCTGGCATTTTATTGTTGTAAATGTCAAAACAACAACTTATATGAATTACTTATCTGTGGTTCACTCCATTTATTCTTTCCAAGTTCTGCACTTCCCTGCAGACCCCGGCAGGGACTACCACCACAGCAGTGGCTCCTTGTTTTGTAAAATCATACGGTAAAATTCAATAACAATTCAATTATTTTATAATTAAGAAGTAACTATTTTTGTCATGTAACATACAATTGGCATAATATGAAGATTATTCATATTTAACATTCTAGTGGCCAAATCAAACATGAAATGCAAGCTTTTATGGTCCTCCTTAGGACGAGGAGGAGAGAGAATTTCACAACTTTCCTATGGAAAACTTGATGGGTTTAGTAAGAGGTTATATGGAAAGTTTAATGTTTCTTTAGTCTTACTAAGAGGTTATATATTTAATTTGAAGGAAATTTAAAACAATATTATATAAATGTTTTTAATTTTAATGGTAAAAAAATATATTTTTAATTGTATGGAATTTTGTTTTTAAATTTAATTGTTATTTTAAGATTAAATTATTATTATAATAAAATAATAAGTTTTTGTATATCTAATTATTATGTAAAAAGTATGGAGTTAGCTTTTAGGTAAAAAGGTATTTGAAAAAACTTTATTCGTAAGAATATGTGTTTCTCTATAGAAGATTAGTTGTTTAAATTCTCCATAAACTTTATCAATAATAAAATTCTTGTGTGGAGGGGATCCCAAGTAAGGGAGTCTCGCTCATGAATTTGGTAGTAGAAAAGAATAATATCTAATTATGATGATTAATATCCATTGAGGTCAAATTAGTGCACTAAGGAAATTATTTCAATTATTAGATTTTCTTTTGGAAATCAATTTGGTTTATGAGATTAAATGTTCAATTAGAATTTTTTAGAATTTTATTTTTATGTTACAAAAAGATTAAGGGTAGTGTTTCAAAATTCTCATAATTTTGTTGACTTGAAAGGTTAGGAGGATTGACCATGTGACCAATCTTTTGAAAATGAGATATAACCTCTATATACTCAGGAGATTTGAAGAGAATTTGTTTATTTATCTTCAATATTTTTTTGGTGAGAATTTGTTTTTCATTTTAAATATTTTTAGTGTCACTAAAGCAATAAGCTCTTTCAAAATAATTTTGAGAAATTAGCAATACTCTATTTCACTTTAAAACTCATAAGATTTTTTTTTTTTGACCATAAAAATCATAGAAATATAATTATTTCTATAAATGTAAAAAAATATATAACTATTTATAATTTAATTAAAAAAATATGCATATACATCTACTTTAATCTTAGATTTATTAAAAATATAAAAATATCCCCAAAAAACAAATTCAATTTGAAATCATTAGCAAACATGTTTATTTGTCTTATGGTTTATGAAATTAATGTTACAATGTATTTGTATTAAAAATATATATTTATTTAATAAAAAAACATTATTGTTTATCATTTAAGAGTTAATTTTATAAAATATTGGTGTGAAAAAGTTGTTTTATTATTATGATTATGTGTTTTTTATAATTTAATATGAAATAGATGTGCAATTTCTTCCATGATCAACATGAAGTTGACACATGAAATTTAAAAGAATATTAATAAAACAACTCACTCCTTTGAGACCAAGGTAATAGAAAGTAGGTTAGATTGGGTTGATGAGAAGGGGAGTGTAAGTCAAAGGGACATCCCTAGGACAGTCAAAAGCAATACGTAAATTCATCAATCATGAGAGGAATAAGTTGGGAAGGCATAGAAAATCCTCCTTTTCAAATCTGTAACACCAACAAGCTTGGATGAAATCACTGAACATCCTACTACAAAGTGTCATATGTATCATCTTTGTCCATCTTCAAATGTAAAAGTCAAGACGACACTTAGTAGATGCCCAATCATGTTTCCAATGCCATAAGTAAGGCTAAAATTTGGACAAATCCGCAAGCACTTTTGGAAGCTTTCAACACAACACTGATTTTGGCACAAGTCTTTGCATTTCAAATTTGCACACTTTATGGATACATGAGAGGATAACCTTCTTGGAAAAAAGACGACGTTGTTTTCAGGGTATCAGTTAAATGTATAATTTCTGGTACAGGGTACCCACAACACATCATTGGTTGTGTGCATGGTGAGCAATACATCATGTGCAAGAGTACCCACCAATGATTTGATGTAATACTTGATGAAGTGGTTGGAATACATTCAATTATTTTTATTATTAATATTTTTTTATCATTGAGATTCACCCCTATTTTAATATGAATATTTTTCAATTCACCCTGACTTTAATATGGAGATTTTTAACTTATCAATAGGAATCTTTATAATACCATGATTCAATACCATAAATCCATCTTAACTCTGGATCTAGTAAGCAGCGATCAATTCTCTCAATATTCAAACCTCTCTTTAAGTGTAAAACATGAAAAAAAGTTCACATCTCGAGATTTGATTCCTCTTAAATCTTGGTAGATATAGAGAATTTATGCTGATAAAATGTTTTAATTATAAGACTTTTTATTTTATTTTATATATAGAATGTTGGCATTCAAATATTTTATTTATTGATCTAAAAATGGGTCACTTAGGCTTCTTGTCTAACTTACAAGAACCTCTCCCACTCCCAAAGCTTAAATTATTCCCAAGTTTTTATGATTAACTAGTGTGGAATTAAATATGGGCTTGAATAGAAGGTGTACGCTGGTGTTGTTTATTAAAATTGTTTATGTGTTGTAATTTAATGTGATCAAACCGATATATAAATACATATAACAGTAAATAAAGCAGCAGAGCCAATGCAACAATAAAACACATACAGAACAGCAATATTAATTAGGAGTTCACCCAAAACTCTTGGGCTACGTCTCTGTGAGCTCTAGTCAACTCAACTAGGCTCTTTGGGATTATGGCAGCAATATTTTTACAAGCTCTCTGGCTCAACTCCATGGTTTACACATAAACAATGCGTTTAGCATGCCATTCGGTCTCCAGCTCTGAAGCTCTCGGCCTCCTGGCTCTCGGCTCTCGCTCTAGCTCTTGGCTCTGGCTCTGGCTCTACGCATTTAGCTCTGGCTTCTTTGGCTCTCTATTAGTTTACAACCCTCTAGATTTCCACTTGAACTCCAAGTGACTCCCTTGGCTGCGTGCGCTTCCGCTTTTGCTTTTTGTGTTGCTTGTTTTGCTGCTGCCTTTTCGTGTTGTTCTCTTACGACTTAGCTTCTTGCTTTGGCTTGACTTTCTTCTTATGCTCAGTTTCAGCAACAACTCCAACAACAACTACCAACTCCTGCCAACACCCCATGCGATTCAGCTCTCAGGCTTTCTTTGAGGCATTTCTGACTTTTTGGCTTCCTCAGTCGTTCCTTTGTCAACTGTGATCATGAGGAATCATTCCACTTCCCAGCTCTGCCTCTTCGTGCTTAAAAACGTATCTCTATTGCAGAAACGCCCGCCTGCAGAGTGGCACAGGGGATGATGGCTGTTTTCCCCATGGAAAATGAACCGGCAGCCTCCTTTCAAGCGAAAATCCATGAAATATTGTGTTTCAGGCTTGAAATGGAAATACACAGGAAAAGCACTATCGGGAGTGAAAGTTGGACATGAAAGTCCATTAAATCGCCCCTAAAATCCCTATCAGGTTTGCCTTCCATCGCATATCGCAATCACTTCGGCGACATGGCCAATGGCCAAAAATCCATTAAAAAGGAAATACAAAGGAAAATCTGAATTCCCGGATTTGAAATTTTATGAAATCGGGCTTTTAAACCCCATCGGGTCCAGTCCTGATTGCAATCGCAAGTCGCAACAGCCCAAGGGCTTCCCCTTTGGGTGTGCTGATCGCCGATCCGCCGATCGGCTGATTGCAATTGCAAATCGCAAGTCGCACTACCCGGGGGGTCCTTTCCTTTGGTATCGTCGACGTCGATCCACCGATATTAGCGATCACAGTCGCATCGGCCTGGGGCCTTTACCTTATGGGTGCATATGCCTACATCCAACCCGATCTTCCGATCCGATCATCGAAGATCACTGATCGGGGGTCCCTTCTGCTCAACCTTAAGTCCTCCTCTTTGCCTTATGTGATGTGATTTCCTCAAATAGCCTTTTAGGCCATTTTTAATGGAATTTTCCCCTTTTGCAAAGGATAAAGGGAAACTTATTCCTGCGATAACTTCTTCATCTAAAGTCCGTTTTCGCCCATTCAAGTTACGTTGGATTCAGAATGAAGAGATCTCTGCAATGAGACTATTTCTGAGAGCATCCTGCGACTTTCATTTTCCTCTGATTTACAAAGGATTTGTGCCATTTGGCACCTTTTACCTCTTATATGAAGTCTTTTAGACTTAGAGGTTTATTCAGAATCCATTTTTGGATCACGCCTTGCCACTAAAATAACTTTTGGTCTCCAAAAGACTGATATACTAATCTGAATAGTAAATGAGAGTGACTCACCCTCTTCTTTCAGCCTCTCTACACTTGCCTTGCATAGTGCCTATGAACCAAAGTTTCTAACCACTTCCCTTCTTGGATGGGTTGGTCTTCCTAGGAAGAACTGTCTTCCTCCTTGCCTTCCTGCAGAACTTCTGCTGAAATAGTCATAGAAGGTGGTTTGAACTTCTTTTCCTTGATCATTGATCCAAGGTGGCTCAAACAAATGTGAAGTTCATCTACTCCACAAAATTTTCATTTGTACCTGTTGGACAAGATGCCAACAACAACTGTTAACAACAACAGAAACACAAACAACAACTGGATGGCCTAAACTCCTGCTTCAACAAAAGAAACAGATTTTCACATCTTGTGAACACGTCCATGTCTTACATCTGATTACAAATGATGGACTAGATAACAAGCCCACAAAACATGCCTTTAAACAAATGACCCTTCAAGTCAAGCATGTAGAAAAGACTATTAGGACTCTTTTTCAAAAGATGAAACACTTCATTATTATCTCCATCTTGGAGACCAAGTTAACTTCTCCCAAGTCAACATTGCATCACATGCATGTCAAAGCAATCAACCCTACAAGTTAATTACACATACATGTTCAAAACAAGGAAAACATCGACATCCCTGTGTCCATGCACATCACGCTCATGCATGCATTTCATCCTTCAACTTTCACTTAAGCACACTGTACTTTCGAAGCTGAAATGAAATATAATGTTGCAGAAATAAAGTGAGTCTCCTACTCAACTTTTCCATTCACCTTCTTGGTAAGAACCTGCAACTTGCATCTCATTAACAAAGAAATGAAAATAGATGCATTAATAGACATGCAACCTTAATTGGATAAGAACCCTAGCCATTTCTCACCAATCCCTTTCAAAGGTACTACCTTTGTCAACACGTGAATCATCCCAAGACACATCAGTCATGGAATCTACCTTTCCATTTCTACCATCTTCTCTTTCCACTTTCTTCAGCTTTTGTGGAAGCATTGCTGGATTCAGAGTCCAACATTTTGCAGCAAGATGTCCTTGCTTATGGTAGTAAGTACAACACATGTGCATCCTCTTGATAGCATGATTTGCCTTATCCAATGGACCTTTGGCTTCTTGCTTCTTTTCCTTCAAAAGTTTCTTGTATGTGGCCATTCTCTTCCAACATCTAGAAACATTATGGTTATCCAAACCATAAAAGGAACATGCAATTATTTTCCCATACATATGTGGAAATTTACCATGCTTTGCAAAATCAAAAGGAAAATGTTTAGAACCAGATTTATACCTGCCTCTTTCACCTTTATTGCCTTCATGAGGAGGTGAAGCAAATGAAGAAGTGGCTCCCTTTGGAACACCATCAATCTCTTCAAGGCTGATGGAGTCTCCCCAACTCTCTGGTTTAAGTGTGTGCTTTTGAACACCTTCATCCTGCAAATGATGTTTCAAGCTATTGCATTCCTCCTGAATATAATCTTCACACTCTGTAATGCAACTCCTTCTTGGAGCTGTTTCAATGGCCTTCGTGGCAGCCTTGGAACTTTCTCCATAAGCTTGTCCATAGCCAAGACCCAAATACTTAGGCCTCTCCTCAATCATTATTGGCTCAACAATACCTTGTACATGTCTACCCAAGCCTTTTCCTTCATAGCCCATCTTGGACATTAGCTTGGAACCTATGCCTTTAGTATGTTTTTCAAAAGAACTAATATAAGCATTCTTAGAAGAATTTGAAGACAAAATAGAATGGTTTACCTCTTCTTCAAGCTGATACTTGACCAAGGCTTCTTGGGCAACAAAGAGCTGTGTCTCCAACTCACTCATCCTTTTCAGGTTCATATTTGCAATATGAAGTTGCCTCTCCATTTCCTGCAATTTTTCAGAAAGCAACTGCTTCTCTTCCTCCATGGAATTCAAATGCTCTCTAAGCATGCTACTCTTCCTTCCATCCTCATACATTGCTCTCACCATATCCATCATGGTGGAAAACTCTTGCTTCATGTCTTCATCAAAGAATCTTGTGAAGAACGCAGAATTTGAGGACCCACTTGTAGAAGTTGTCAATATGCCAATGAACAAAAGAACTTCAACAAGATTAATAAAGAGATTATTCAACAACCTTTTGCAACAAACCTCTTGTGCTCCAAGGATTTCTTTGAGGTCCTTTGGGATAGAAGAATGCCTTTAGCCCTTCTTCCTATTTGTCCTTCCTGGACTGAGCTTTCAATAGCTTTCCCTTCACCTTTGCAAACTCAGAAAATAGTCAGTATGCAAACAAGCATACATCAATCAGACAATCAATCCTTGACTGCCCAAACACCTTTCAGACAAGCAATCTTTGCTATGTCAATCAAGCATTCTGATATAACCTCCTTTGAAGGTGTGGTTAATCAATATTAAGCTCTGATACCACCTGATCTGAAAATGGGTCACTTAGGCTTCTTGTCTAACTTACAAGAACCTCTCCCACTCCCAAAGCTTAAATTATTTCCAAGTCTTTATGATTAGCCAGTGCGGAATTAAATATGGGCTTGAATAGAAGGTGTACGCTGGTGTTGTTTATTAAAACTGTTTATGTGTTGTAATTTAATGTGTTGAAACTGATATATAAATACATATAACAATAAATAAAGCAGCAGAGACAATGCAGCAATAAAACACACATAGGACAACAATATTAATTAGGAGTTCACCCAAAAATCTTGGGCTACGTCTCCATGAGCTCTAGTCAACTCGACTAGGCTCTCTGGGATTATGGCAGCAATCTTTTTACAAGCTCTCTGGCTCAACTCCATGGTTTACACAGAAATAATGGGTTTAGCATGCCATTCGGTCCCCATCTCTGAAGCTTTCACCCTTCTAGCTCTCAACTCTAGCTATGGCTCTTGGCTCTGGCTCTGGCTCTGTGCATTCGGCTCTGGCTTCTTTGGCTCTTTGTTAGTTTACAGCCCTCTGGCTTTCCACTTGAACTCCAAGTGACTCCCTTGGCTGCGTGTGATTCCGCTTTTGCTTTCTGCGCTTCTTGTTTTGCTGCTGCCTTTTCGCGATGTTCTCTTACGCCTTAGCTTCCTGCTTTGGCTTCGCTTTCTGCTTATGCTCGGTTTCAGTAACAGCTCCAACAACAACTGCAAACTCCTATCAACACCCCTTTCGATTCATCTCTCAAGATTTCTTTGAGGCATTTCTGGCTTTTCAGCTTCCTCAGCCATTCCTCTATCAACTGTGATCATGAGGAATCATTCCTCTTCCCGGCTCTGCCTCTTCATGCTTCAAAACACATCCCTGTTGTAGAAATGCCTGCCTGCAGCGTGGCACAGGGAATGATGGCTGTTTTATGCATGGAAAATGCACCGGTGGCCTCCTTTCAAGCGAAAATCCACGAAATACTGCGTTTCGGGCTTGAAATGGAAATACACAGGAAAAGCACTATCGGGCGTGAAATCCAGACGTGAAAGTCCATTAAATTGCCCCTAAAATCCCTATTGGGTCCACCTTCCATTGCATATCGCAATCGCTTCGGCGGCATGGCCAATGGCCAAAAATCCATTAAACAGGAAATACAAAGGAAAATCCGAATTCCCGGATTTGAAATTTTATGAAATCGGGCTTTTAAACCCCATCGAGTCTGGTCCTGATCGTAATCGCAAGTCACAACGGCCTGGGGGCTTCCCCTTTGGGTGTGTTGATCAGCCGATCACAATTGTAAATCGCAAGTCGCACAGCCCGAGGGTCCTTTCCTTTGGTATCGCTGATGTCGATCCACCGATATCGGCGATCGCAGTCACATCGGCCCGGAGCCTTTGCTGTATGGGTGCATATGCCTGCCTCCGACCCTATCTGCTGATCCGATCATTAGAGATCGTTGATTAGGGGTCCCTTCCGCCAACCTTAAGTCCTCCTCTTTGCCTTATGCGATGTGATTTCCTCAAATAGCCTTTTAGGCCATTTTTAATGGAATTTTCCCCTTTTGCAAAGGATAAAGGGAAACTTCTTCCTGCGATAACTTCTTCATCTGAAGTCCATTTTCGCCCATTCAAGTTGTGTTGGATTCAGAATGAAGAGATCTCTGCAATGAGACTATTTTTGAGAGCATCTTGTGACTTTCATTTTCCTATGATTTACAAAGGATTTGTGCCATTTGGCACCTTTTACCTCTTATATGAAGTCTTTTAGACTTAGAGGTTTATTCAGGATCAATTTTTGGATCATTTATGATTCACAATTTTCACATTAAAATGTTAATACATGTTCACTCATATTCGGAAGTAGAAACCATCTCTCTATATATATGAAAATAAATATAAATATTACATGTCAAACTCCATATTAAACATTGAACTAACAAATATCCCTCATACCTTAAATGAGGAAGAAACTTCTAACTTCATCTTCCTCTATGTGATGGAAACCAAAATAAACTTCTAACTATTGCAAGTGGTGATTTAATTTCAAAGGCATCAATCTCACCTTGATATGTCTTGATGCCCTTCACTTCCATCTTGAACAAGGAATGTGAATGGTTCATGGCACTTGAACTAGGTTGTTATATTTAAGGTTCTTTCCTAGAGTCCTTCTCTAGTTATTCTTGATCCCATGATGTTCCCTCTATGTTGTAGCGGCTACAACCATCCTCCAAAATTTTGCTTTGGTTTCGTTTTGGAGCATCCCTATCAACCATCCTTAGCAACATGTCTTGCACTACCTAGGTACTTATGCTTTCATTTGAGTTTCTTTGGATTATCATCTTGTGTTCGCTAACTTGTTTGCCTTTCACTCGCAAACTGACTTCTCGTGACTTGGTCTTCGATCGGTTCTTGTGCTAACTTGGAGAATTGTGCAGAACTAGAGGGAAACCAACCTTGCTCTCCAGAATTGCACAGTGCATCATGGTAGCTAGCTACTCTCCAAAATTGCACAGAGCATGTCACAACCTTCCCCATGAAAATTGCACAGAGCATGCAGCCGCCTTCCCCAAGAAAATTGCACAAAGCAACCCATCACTGGGCTTGCTCTCAGAATTTGCACAGTTCTGGCTGGCAGCCTTGGCTTTAGTCCAAAAATTGCATAGAGATTGAGGGGAAGCTAGAGCTACCCAGCCCAGAAACTGCGTGGAATTCATCCGAAGGCTCAGTGTCTATTGGATGTGCTCACAAGTTGACCGGTTCCCTCCAGGACTGTGCAATCTTGCCTTGCATGCATGGGTGGATTTTTCCTCAAAATGCAAAAGGAAGAAAGAAAAAAACATCCCTAGATTTTAGGGATCTATTTTTAGCAGCTGGGGGTTACATGCAAAAGCCATTTTAGTAACCTCTTGCCAAGTGTCACTTTTTCCTAGAATTGTGGCATATGCATCATAAGCCTTGATCTTGTCAAAAGTATTTATTCGACGTTTCAGAGCTCATTCTTCACTTCGATCTTGGAGCTATGACATTCCCAACGCATCTAGGAACCTTCGGCACACTCATTGCAACTTTTCTAGGAAAGTCTGCTTTTCATGTCCTTTGCTTCTTTGCTGTCACTTTTTGTATTTCGCTTTGTGTGAGTGTTGTTTGCTTGGTTTTATTGAATGCTTGCTTTAGTTTTAATGCATGTTATCTTGTAAAAGCATCCTTTCAAGTTTTGCATTGTATTTCCTTGTTGTCGCATGTAGATCATCCTCTCATGTGTCCATAAAGTGTGCCGATTTGAAGTGCAAAGACTTGTGCCAGTATCAAGGTTGTGTCGAAAGCTTCGATAAGTGCTTGCGGATTTGTCCAAATTTTAGCCTTATCTAAGGGATTGAAAACATAATCAGGCATCTACTAAGTATCACCTTGACTTTTCCATCTCAAGAGGATGAAGATGAGAAATACAACAATTTGTAGTAGGATGTTCAGTGATTTCATCCAAGCTTGTCGATGTTACAGGATTTGCAAAGGAGGATTTTCTATGCCTTCCCAACTTAGTCCTCTCATTGGTGATGAATTTACGTATTGCCTTTGACTATCTAAACAAAAACAATAAGATAGTGCTTGGTAACAAGGTGGATCCTAGGGATGTCTCTTTCACTTAAACGCCCCTTCTCATCAACCCAATAGGTTTCCCTGCCTTGCAGCTGATTTCAAAAATTATCATTTGCCTTGATGACTTCCTCATGTTGTATCTTTAGATCAATGATTTTCATGTCATTACTCTCATGGCTACTCTCACTATCTTCTTGAGCTAAAATTGGATCCTCTACTACTATGAATGTGGAGTCCTTTTTATCATTCTCTTTCTCTTCAATAATGCAATGGGGTTTTCCAACAATTTATAAATCATGAACCCTTTCTCTTCCATAAAAACTATGTAGCTTGTTTGTCCATGATTTCTTTTGTAGTCAAACAATGTCTCACTTTAGCCACATCATGATATGATAGTCCTTTTAATATTATATTCTTGTCTTCCTCATTAAATTCATCCTACATGCCATATTCAAGAGAGAGAGAAAATATTCACATCAACAGTTAAAAGATATGCTTCAAATTTCATCTTCCAAAGCATATAATTTGGTCGATGTGTTAGTTTCCAATTTTATAGTAATCAAAGTAAAGCTTAGTATTTTATATTATTTTGGTCAATTTGTAAAGTGCTACTATGATCCAATAGAGATCAAGACTTAGTGTCAATAGGATATACTAAATTTTGATTGGTAAATAAATTCAGGTTGTCAAACTTTTAAAAGTGTTTATGTTTAATAAGTCGAGGGTAATGTATAATCCAAGTCATGAGTGAAATTTATGTTGTGGGTCATTATTCTCTCATCATTCAAGAAAATTAGTGGTGTATTTTTTAGTTAGTTTCTAGGTCAAATCAAAGATTTCAATCATAATATTACCACTGTAAGTTAATGTTGTGCTTTCCTTTTTTGTTGCACATCTATTTTATTCTATGCTTGAACATTCCAAATTTGAAAAAGAAATCATTTCAGTTAAAGGATATTTTCGTGGCTTCAAAAAAAGTGAGAACTAGTTGAAGGAACTTTTCAGTGTGTTGTTGAAGCAGGGGAGGCTAACTGTGATGCCATTCTTCCCATGTCCTTTGTTGAACAGCCTAGCAAACCTAATGTTTGTGCCTTGATTATAAGCACTGGGATTTCCTAGAATAAGCTAAGGGGAAAACAGAGTGATTAGGGGGCTAAGGGGAAAACATAGTGATTAGGGTGCTCCTTGTTCCATGAGTCTACCACTTTCATTTCAACCTTTTGGACTTGGACATTGTTCTGCAAGTGAATATTTACACAAATCAGGGTACGAACATACCAATAAAATAATTGTTCAGCTTGTGCCTTGCTACGAAGTGCTTCATTTCTTTTGTTCCAAATCAATTAGAGGAGTTTGATCCTAAGAAGCTGCCACGTTGCTTTAAATTCAACGAATAAAAGGAGTTTGTCACTTGTTAAGGTGATTTTCTAGGAGATGCCTATTGGGAGTATCTAGCTACAAAGTTTAGATCCAATTTCAGGTGTCATATATCTTCTCATTGCAGCCCACAAGTTATATACCTGAACTGTTAAGTTTAAAGAAACTGGAAATGCAAAGTCTCTGGTTCAATTGTTTCATGGAAAAAAAAATAGCAAATAACAATCGACATGCATGCATTCTCAAAGCAAGTGGCGTGCTCTGGAAAATCTATGTTTGTTCAAGGTATCCAACACGAAACTGTGAAGTCGCTGTTGAAAATCCTACCAAATTCTTTTTCTTTGCACCTAGAAGCTGCACATTACAAGATGGCATTTTAGCCAGTGAAGAGAGACCCCCTACAGTACCTATAAATTTCGTTGCAACTGCACTCCCTGCAATAGCAAACAAATTGGGGGCAATGTATCCCATCCTACTCCCAACAAAATCCAAAACCTTCTTTTTGCTGCATCAAGTGCAAGCGCTCTATCACAGGCATCTAAAGTCTTTTACAAGTTTTCTTCTGATAGAGGCTTACCACTAGTGGTAGATGCAGTGACAGAAATAACCATAATGATTGTCGAAGGTAAAACACCCTCAATATCAACTAGAGTTAAATCGATCTCATTTCCAATTTTCTTTACAACACGAGAATAATCAATTGGATGGTGTACAAGAGATTCTAACTCAGGAAACTTCAACCATGAGTAAAGGGATAACCATGAGTGTAACGACTTATGATGGTTCTACTTATCTTCTCATGAATTAGTTGCTTAACTAGGTGAGATACATTGGATTAGGTGTTGCATTTGGGTTGTTGGTGTGACAAGGGATTTGGGGGGCCTTATGGTTGGAGTTTATTGGCACAAGACTCATATAATTTAGTTGAGTATGAAATTATTTGGTGTGGTAGTGATTGCATGCCCATAACGCATGAGACAAATTTAGATTGGCATGTGACAGCAATACATGTGAGATAATTGCATTAATGGAAAATGTAGAAATTGAGGTGAAGTTGGAGTTGGTGGTTTAATGAAGGAAAGAAGTGCATAGACATAGCTAGATGTGTGGTGACCAAGGTGAGACCATTTTATAAGAAAAACCTTGGCCACATTTGTTTGGGTTAGACAAGCCCATTGGCAAACCATTGTGACTTAGATGAAATTTTATCAATCAGTAAGTTCAATTTTTTCATATTACCCTTCATAAAATTTTATAAATCTTCTATTGTTGATCACATTGGAATGTCATAGTTTCCAACCAATCTCTTTCTGTTTTGAAGCTTCAAGGCTTCTCTACAATTGGTGGTTTCTTTGTGAGTTCTTTTAGATAACCATCTAATCAATGGTGATTGGTTGAAAAAGAGAATCCCTTTTGATATTCTCTCCCTGGAAATGCAGGTAGAGGTAAGTAGAAGACAAGGGAAGGTCCTAAACATTCACATGTTCTGTTCCAATAAGTTAGGATTGCATGCCACTTTGCTTTAAATTCAACGAACAAAAGGAGTTTGTCACTTGTTAAGGTGATTTTCTAGGAGATGCCTATTGGGAGTATCTGGCTACAAAGTTTAGATCCAATTTCGGGTGTCATATATCTTCTCATTGCAGCCCACAAGTTATATACCTGAACTGTTAAGTTTAAAGAAACTGGAAATACAAAGTATTTGTTAATCTAGGTTGTCATTGATGTCAATATAGCAGTGTTTTTGATGGCAAATTATTTGATACATGATTACCAATTGATCATAATGCTCATAGTGATGATATGATGAGATGGAGGACCCAAGTCAATTGAACAACAATTAAACATAAATTTAACAACAATTGAACAGCAAATGATATAGGAGTTCAATTGAACAGCAATTGAACAATAGTGTTTGTGATAGAAAATTCTTTGATACATGATTGCCCATTGATCATAATGCTCATAGTGATGATATGATTGTTGGGTGCAGGAATTACACTTAAGAAAACTCCTCAACACTTAATTTGTCAACCCGGGGGATCCGTAAACTTAGAGACGAAGCACAAGCAATGCCAGAGATGGTATGAATCTTTCTAATATAATTCCTACTTTCTTTAAAGGAAAGATTGCATAATAAAACTAAAAAGAGAAAAAGGCAACTTGAATCATCAAAATAATCCAAGACTGGAACAAGGAAGAATCCATTTGCAAGAGGGAATTAAAAAATAAAGGCAATCACTCTGGCTAATTGTTGTTTAACTACCTAGTGTGTGTTTTTTTTTAGCAAAGACACTTAGCAGTCTCATCAGATGGGCCCTTTAACCTGCTCCTTTAGAGACTTCCTCTTACATTAATTTGTCCTGCACTTTCGCAGTCTGCTTGCACTAGTGCAGGAACAAAGATTTTTGCAGAAGGTATAGATGGTGTCTTTAATAAAGGCATTTTACTTCCTGCAAGGGCTTGAACTTTTCCAGGTTCAAAGCACTCAGATCCTATGGCAAGAAACTAGTTCTTGCACCAGATCAGAGCTTCTTGCACTTAGCATTTAATTCTTAAAACAAATGCTTAGTTATTGCAAGTGCTATTATACTTTTAAATCAAATTGCACACATAAAAAAATGAATGTTTTTTATCTTGACAGAGTGCAGGAATAGAGAAACAATCAATATACATTTATCTTGTCGTAAAGCTTTTAATGAAAGAAAGAAAATTGCGGAAAGTAGACTAAGAAGGCCTGCTGCATCACACCAACGTGCACTGGTGTAGGTTCATTTCTCCTACTTGGACCAGGCGGGGAAAACCAACCAAATAGAACTGTAGAAAAGGAAATATCACACCAACGTGCATTGATGTAGGTTCATATCTTCTGCTTGGACTAGGCGAGGAAAACAATCTGAAATCAAGTGCAGGAAAGGAAATTTATCTACTTCACACAATGGATCTGCTTTCAATCAGACAGGAAGGCATGTGCATGAAATTAAATTACACTTGACAATATAAACACAAATTATAGGAAACAAGAAATAGGGTAAACGTGCTGGGTTGGCTGGGCCCTAGCCAACCAGCGTGTTTCCCTTTTAAATAAAAACGCTACTCAGTGCTGCAATCAATTCATCAGCTCTAATACAAAAATGTAATTTATAAAACATGAGGTGGAGCTCCCTTTTTATTAATTCACTGAGGCAAGCACATGCGTGAATACATTGTCTAGCCTAGATTTGGGCGATAACAAAATACAACGACCTGTTACCGCCTCTCTGGCTGTGTCTCTGTTCTATAAAAAAAACTCCTATCCAAAAACTATCCTTGTCCTATTTACATTCTTCATTATATAGATCTTTGGCCAAAGGCCAAAATAGATCATTCAACCGATTACATAACCAAATGCAGAATTTAGCTTTTAGGCCTTCAAAATTAGACAGTTTAACAAAACTGGCCGTAGCCAATCTCTAGTTGTTCGTTCTTCATAAATTTGATCTCGGCTGCCTTTGGATCGATCTTGCTGTCATGGCTGAAGCTCGGATGCCTTTAAATCGATCTTGCTATCGTGGTTGAAACTGCTCAAAACGAGGCGGTGATCAAGGAGGTTAGAATCTACTGCAAGGGTTTGTTGTGCTGGCAACGTTGCAAGATCCGATCCTGCACTAGGATCAGCGGTCACGGTAAGTACTTTGACTACCAAATAAACATTGGAGATATCAATAAGTTACAAAGAGTGATTATAAGCAAGAAATAATGTAATAAACGATTAATTAATGGTAAGTTGAATTAAAAATATGAAAAATAAAGTTTATACAAAATATGTCATCATTCTTGGACTTGTGCAAGATGAGGGTGTATAAGAGAGGTAAAACATCAGTAAATGGTTATGATTTAAGAAGGGGAAAATGGAAAAAAAAGAGCAAATTAGGGGGCTAACATCCTCCCATCCCTAAATTGTTGTGTGTCCTCACACAACTCTTTACCTCTGCAAAAAGCTTCAAAACTTTGAGCATTCCAGCTCAATCCTGCTCTGGCATACCGGCATCAGCCTACAATGTTTCAGACTTCTTCTTTATGATGTTCTTTAGTTTCTTTGTCACGTTTTTAAGTTGTTTGAAACATTGCGCAGCTCAGTACTTCCAGACTTTAACTTCTCTTTTCTTTTTCTGGATCTCTACAATCAATTCTCCTCTACTTTGTTCTTTATCCTCCTGTGCTTTAGCTATAAGTTGTTCTAAGTTCTACACTTGAAGCTCTAGTTCAACTACCCAAGCAGTAGGAGTTACCAAATATTTTTCTTTTTTTTGTCTCGACGGGGGCTGAGTCTTCCTCGGGGACCTCAAGATTCCTCATGGTTACATCAGGAAATTATTCTTCCTCTGGTTCTTCTTCTTTTGGTTCTTCTTCTCCTGCGTCTTCTTCTTCTAGTTCTTCTTCTCCCGCTTCTTCTTCTTCTAGTTCTTCTTCTTCTGCTCCTTCTTGTGATTCTTCTTCTTGTGGTGCTTCTTCTTGTACTGGTGCAGGAGGGGATTCAACACCCTATGGGGACTATGGTTCTTTTCCTGCATCAGATCTTTTATTATTTTTCCGAGGATTTTTAATGAAATCTGCCAACATAGTGTCATCTTCGACCTTTGCAAATTTTGTTGCGTCCGCTAGGACTGACAGGTTGTATTTTTCGAGGGTCTGTGCCTATACTGGTGGCGTAGAAGGAGTCTCTTCAACAGGTGCGCTAGTTGTCTTCTTATTTGAAGATGGGGCCTTTTCTGCTTTTTCATATCATTTCCTTTTTGCACTGGTGCAAGAAGGACTCCCC
Organism: Pinus tabuliformis; assembly: GCA_031772625.1. Classification (NCBI taxonomy): domain Eukaryota; kingdom Viridiplantae; phylum Streptophyta; class Pinopsida; order Pinales; family Pinaceae; genus Pinus; species Pinus tabuliformis. The sequence goes on from CM062809.1 coordinate 515,931,062, forward strand.
TTTTCATTCTTACTCGGGCCCTTGCTTGTGCTGGCGGGGTCCTCTGTCTCCTTTCTAGCAACTGTCTTTTTATGTAGCTTTTTCAACAATGCCTCCCAAGTCATGCCTTTAACTTATAGTTGTTTTAAGACCAAAATCTTTATTAGGCCATGGTGATATAGCTTCGTGTCGGCCTGGTCTTCCTGTCTGTCCCGCACACCTTTGGCCATTTTTTCCAAGGTCTTAAGCAAAAAATAGGGGAAATTCATCCTCCACCGGATGCGTCGGGCGGCTTCGAAATGTTGAAACATCCTAAAATGATATACAAAAGTGCGGGAGTATCTTCCCTCATAGGTTACAAACTTTTGTAGGATGAAAAGGAGGTCTTGCCACTGTCCCGGCAGGGCACTGCGCGGAACTCCTTCCTTCTAATCTACCTCCATCTTCTTGTCGACGACGAAATGTCGCCATCACTTCCTTTCTAGTTTCTGATTTTTAAACCACTGCTCACCAGTATTTTCCAAGCCTGTCGCTGCTGCTACAAATTCTTCTGTAACTTCAAATTTTAGAGGCCCAATTTTTACTCGGCTGTTTTTGAAACTTCTAGCAAACTGTAAAGCCAATTCTCTGTCGTGCCCGTCAAACTTTTGCAAGAACTAAATAAAGCCTGAGTCTTGCAATAGTGCAAGACTATTGCGATACTTGGCAGTCTGTTCTACCCTACTAAGAGACGAGGGTTCATTTCGAACAGGTGGCATCACTGCTTAACGGCTATGAACAATCGAGAATTTTACATGCAACATCGGGAAAATTGGTTCTTATAAATAGGGATCTAATTGTCCACCATCCTTTCCATCTTATCACCCATTCATTCACCGTAGATGCACGACATCTTTGAGATCAAGCCGGATTGGTACTTGCGGTGGCATTTTAATGGCTAGGTGAGGTAATCATTATGAGTGAAGGACATCTAGGATTATGGCGAAAAGGGGCAATTATGTCCAAGCAACGGTTAAACACTTTCGCATTCCTTCATAATTCAAAAAAATAACTTAGCATTCATTAAAAAACGATCATGATTCCTAACTTAAAAACACTTTGTACTTTAAATAATTTTCTCCTAGTTAGTATGATAGCACAAGTACTCGTTGGCTAAGTGAAAGGACTTCTTATAAATTTTCATGATGACCACTTTCCTATGATGTATGCTATGAAAAGAACAAATTGTACTATGTTTCTGACAGGGTGCATGCTTGCACTGATCTGTTTTCACCTCTTAAATTATGTTATTCTACTGGTAACATTATGCTTGCTTTATCATATAGGACAACATGTATGCACTAGTGCAAGCATAATATCTAAAAAGAACAAAGAATTTAAATAAAATATAGGCTAGACTTCCACATGGCTTCCTCAAATTATACTGGAAATTTTCCTCGCCCTTTATTGAAGCTTTAGAGCATATCCTTTTTCTCTTTGTGCGCAAGATCCTGCAATGAATTCATAAGGGAACAAAGAAGTGGGAAAAGGGAAATTTCAAAGTGGGAAGGAATTCTATTACAGGGATTCCAGGAATAGTACCAGAGGGGATAAACAGAAGTGGGATAGGGAAAAAAAATTCAAGGGTAAAGTGGGATTTTTCGAAGCGGATAGGGTAAATTTAGAAGAATGTGGGAAGGTTAATCATTCTGTGATTGAAGAAGAAAACTGAGGGAATATTATGAAAGTGGAATATGAAGAAAGACAAAAAAATTCTGGAAGGTTTGCCTGCACTGGTGCAAGAAAAAAATAACTGCAGTGAAAATTAAGCGTTACTTGAATAAAAATATCCATGCTAATTACCCCAATGTATAAAGGTTGGTTCCGTTGAACCTGCTTTTACTTGGTGGTCGCTAGCATATCTAAAGATCAAACAACATTTTATTTTTATTAGAAATTTTTGATCTTCCTCCCAGCAAGCTAGTTTTCAAGTTGATCCTTCTGCAACCATGTCAGTGAACTGATTTTCATAATTATAGGAAAAAAAAATTTCTTTACTTTTTTTCTTATTATTTTTTTTTATTTTTAAGAATAAGAATAATTTATGTTTTCAAAAGGTTGGTATTACCATTCACCACTACCGTCCCGAATTGTTGTTGGACTTGTTGTGTAAAATCTTTCCTGGTAAGTGGCTGAAAATACTTCTTTAACCTGTATCCATTTACCAAGAATACTGAATTTTGTCCATCAATAGTTTTAACTTCTACTGCTCCATTCTCAAATACTCAGATCATTTCATAAGGTCCCATCCAACGTGTATGGAATTTCCCTTTAAAGATTTTAAATCTAGAATCATAAAGGAGCACCCAATCACCTGGTTGGAATTGCTTTTTCTGAATAGACTTGTCATGCCACCTTTTGCGTTGCTGCTGAATTAGTATGTTCTGCTGAATAGCATCCCTATGAAATTCATTTAACTCATTTAATTGGAGAAGATGCTATTGTTGTGCCTCAGAGAGATCTAGTCCTAACTGAACTGCAGTTCTGAAAGATTTGATCTGGAATTCAATTGGTAACAGAACCTATTTGCCATATACCAGCTCACATGGTGTATGTCCCGTGCTATTTCTCCAAGTGGTTCTGTATTCCCACAAAGCCTCTGGTAATCTTTCACCCCAGTCTTTTTGATGCATATTTACTGTCTTTGTAAGAATGGACTTGATCACTTTGTTTGTGGATTCCACCTGGCCATTTGCTTGCGGGTGATATGGCGTGGATTTCCTGTGCCGGATCTTGTATTTCTCCATCACACCCTATACCAGATTAGAAATAAACTATGGACCATTGTTAGAAACAATTTCTCTAGGCACACCAAATCTAGTAAAGATTTCAGTAAAAAGAAAATCAACAACAAATTTTTCTGTAACAAAAGAAACAACTTTAACTTTACCCATTTCGTAACAAAATCTGTACAAAACCAAGATATGCTTTTTACTTAATGATGTCGGATTTATTGACCCTATAAAATCAATAGCCCATTTTTCAAATGGCTCAATCATAACTTGGGGGCATAAAGGCATTTCATTGGTTTGATTAGGCTGGCCCATTCGCTGACAGCTATCACAACGCCTAACATATTGTTTGGCATCCTTAAACAAGGAAGGCCAAAAGTAACCAAAACGCAATACTTTATATGCAGTCCGCTTATCAGCGAAGTGGCCTCCACAAGGTTCATCATGAGCAGATTTCAATATGTCAAACACTTTCTCCTCCCTTACACACCTACGGATAATAAGATCTGGACCAGTGTAAAAGAGATCTCCTTGAATCCAGGAATATGCAGCACTTTTCTGAATAATACTCCGCTTTTCATGAGCGAACAAGTGGGGTGGTGTTTTCCCAGTAACCAGGTAATTAGCAATGTCAGCAAACCACAGAGAATCGGTTGACATAGCAAAAAGATGTTCATCCAGAAAATCAACATTAATAGGAATTACTTCACCAGGATTATCTAATCTAGAAAGAAAATCTGCTACAACATTAGATTTTCCTGGTCTATCAATAATAGTAATATTAAATTCTTGCAACAATAGTAACCACCTAGTCACTCTACCGCTAGTCAATGGCTTGTTCATCAAATATTTAATCGCGGAATGATCAGTATGTACAAACACTTCATATCTTGTAATATAGTTTATGAACTTATTAATTGCAAAAATTACAGCTAAAAACTCTTTCTTTGTAACTGTATAATTTAATTCACCAGAAGACAAATTCTTACTAGTATAATAAATAGCATAGGATTGTTTATTTTCTTCTTGTCCTAAAGCTACGCCAATAGCCAAATCTGAAGCATCAGAGGAAATGTGAAAAGGCAGAGACCAGTTTGGACCTCTCAAAACTGGTGCATGTATTAACTTTTCCTTCAATGTTTCAAAAGACTGTTGGCAAGCTATGGTCCAAGAAAATTCACTATCCTTAGCTAGAAGTCGAAAAAGTGGGGCAACTATCTTAGAAAAATTTTCAATGAATCTCCTATAGTAACCAGCATGTTCTAAAAAACTTCTTACTTCCCTTTGAGTTTTGGGTGCAGGAAGATGCAGAATGATTTCGATCTTTGCTGGATCAACCTGGATACCTTTACCAAAAATCAAATGGCCAAGTACCACTCCCGCTTTGCACATTAATCTACATTTCTTGTCACTCAAGGCGAGATGGGCTTCCTGACAATGAAGAAGTACTTTTTCCAGATTTTCGAGAGCTTCCTGAAAAGAATCACCAAACACAGAAAAGTCATCCATATAAATTTCTACAAATTCTAGATCAGCAAAAATGGTCAGGACTACCCTTTGAAAGGTAGCTGGGGCATTACATAAACCAAAGGGAAGCACTCTATAAGCAAATGTACCCCATGGACATGTAAAAGTAGTTTCCTGATCTTCTGGTGCAATCTATATCTGGTTATAACCACTGAAGCTATCTAAGAAGGAAAAATATTTCTTTCCTGCAAGGGTATGAAGCACCTGGTCAATGAAAGGGAGAGGGAAATAATCTTTGAGAGTGGATTTGTTTAATTCTCGATAATCAATACAAATATGCCATCTTCCATCTTTCTTAGGTACTAGCACTAATGGAGAGACCCACTGACTGTCGGAAATAGGATAGATAAAACCGACATCCAAGAGTTTCTGTACTTCTTCCTTCACAATATCTCTTAGAGCTGGATTCATTCGCCTTTGGGGTTGTCAGACAGGTCGGGTTCCTTCCTGAATATAGATATGATGTGTACAAGTTTCAGGAGGAATACCCTTCATATCTTCATAGCCCCATGCAAAGGCACTAAGATGGTTTTGCAACAAATTCACAAGCTGCTCTTGCTGAGATGAGTCCAAATCTGAACTAATATGCAAGGATTTACCGGGGCTAATCTCAACAAGAGTAGTATCAGGCTTAGGAGTACTCAAGGGGGTGGTCAAATGCAGTGGTACAGAAGAATGAGGACCATGATTATCTTGAAAATCTAGGCTGAAAATCTGGCTTAATAGCTCAAAATTAGGCATAGTGTCTAGGTTATTCAGGAAATCTTGAATCTCATCTTCTTGTGAAGACCCAGTATAATGATGGATAAGGGAAATGGGCTGAGTCTCCTCATCACTGCTTTGATCCAAACATAAAGTATCTCGAAGGTCCTGAATGGATCTAGCAGGGGGTATAAGGTAAATTTCTTCGTAGAATCTCCGTGCGAAATATACATATCACCGGAGCGACATCTAATATATGCACCAGCTGTAGCAAGCCATGGTCGACCCAAAATCAAGGGATGTCCTCCTACTAGGTTCTTTGGCTGAAGCACAAGGAAATCAGCAGGATATTCCCAAGAATCTAATGAGATGATCACATCGTCCAATACTCCTTTTGGATTAATTTTATATCTATCCGCTAATTCAAGCATAGTGGGAGTAGGGCGAAGATGATATAACCGAAGTTGATCCATGGTTTGCTTAGTCATGACATTAATGGCTGCCCCCAGGTCTATAAGAACATTAGAGACAAGGACATTACCAATCTGAACTAAGACGACAGGGTTTCTGGGATCAATATATTTTTCCATAGACACACATCCTGTCATCAACTCTGCTGCCATACCAACAAATTGAATGGTTTGGGGTTCCAATCTCCTCCTCCCGGGTTTCTTGAGACAGAGTTCCTTAATAATATTGGTACAAATGGGGATCTCTTTGATGGCTTGAAGCAAAGGTATCTTAATGAAAAGATTCCGAAGCTCTGATGCCAAGCTAGTCTCAGGAATAGGCTCACTTCTTTCCATTACTAGCCTCTCTGGGAAGGGAGGCTGGTTGGAAGAAGATGGTAAGGATTCAAAGGGTAAGGGTTGCTTAGTGATAGTTTTCGAAGAAGGGTTAAGAGTTTCCTCTTCTCCTTTCTCTTCAACATCACTCTAGGTTGCTTCTGATTTTTTGATGTGACAGTCCTTCCCGATCTTAATTGAATATCATGAACCCCAACTAGAATAGACCGGAACTCGAATGGTAAAGGTGGGTTTGTTACATAGATTGTTTGCATTGCTGTATTATTGTTAGGATTGGACATAGGTTGAGCAGGCAACTGAGGAGGTTGAAAAGGTGGAGGTAAAGGCAACAGCGGAGTAGACTGACTCAGAAGTTGAGGCATTGAATAAGGTGTATGCATAGATGGATATGACTGCATAGGTGGCTGGTAGGAATATGGAGAATGAGTTGGCCCTCTCCAACCTTGTTTCCATGGCTGAGAAGGTTGCCCATGCTGATATTGATTCCCATACTACCACTACTGATTAGTGTTAGGATACGAATATGCATGTGAATTATAACCAAAATAGTGTGGAGAAAATTCAGGAGCCATACCTGCACCTACCTGAGGCTAGTTCCTTCTTGCTCCCATAGCATACAAGTATTCAACTTCAGGCTGTCCCCCTGTAAATACAGCTTTAAGTCCTAGTATAGAGGGACATTTTTCTGTGACATGGTCTTCTGCACAAATAGCACACTTATTAGTTTCTTTCAAATTAAGAGGACACTCTTTAGAAGGATGCTTATCTCTACATTTAGGACAGAAAATACATAATGACTCTTGTTCCTTCATGAGTTTTTGCTGAAATTTTAAACAGTCCAACTGTTTGGTAACAGTATTCATTATATCAATTTTCATGTTTTCCATTTTATTTTCTAGTCCAATAATCATAGCATCAGTAAATTCAGTTTTTCTATTTTTGTTTCGAGTTTCTCTACTGGATCTATACTGATTTCTTGAAAATTTCCTGCATAATTCACAAATTTGTTCAAAAGTTTGCTGAGAAATATCACCTTGTCCCAACAGATTTAAATTATTTCTAGCATTATCAGTAAGTCCTCTTAAGAATGAGGTTCTAATAGTACTAGAATCAACCTTAAGTTTCGACCTTTGTAAAATATACAAAATTCCTTCTAGGTAATCTTCAAGAGTTTCATCATCATCCTGTATGATTGTAAAAATCTCATCCTGCATGTCCCGAGTTTTGCAATATTCTTGATATTTAGACAAAAACACTCTCTTCATCTGATCCCAAGAGGCTATAGTGTTTCCTCCTAACCCCATAAACCAACGTAGAGCTGAGTCCTTGAGAATAACAGGAAATAATCTTAGCTTTTGAGCGTCAGTTGAATAATCATAACTTCTACACAAAATATCAAACTCAAAATAAAAAAGAGTCAGGATCTTCATGAACTTTACCATGGAAATGAGGGAGAGCTGATGGTGGAATGTTCTTCATTTACGCCACAATATCAGGGTCCACAATTGGAAACACAAACGTGGATTGTTCCCTACTTACTTGGTTTTCACTAGCCCCTTCCACATGATCTTCATTGTCTGCCATTGTTTCCCTTTTGCTCCCAACAGACTGAACCAAACCTAAGTTGTTGTCACCAGAATCCAAGTGGACTGTTCCTGCATGATGGGTTTGAATTGGATTGGGCTTCTAGCTCACAGAAGGAAACCCAATATGAAAATTACTTTCAGAATTATTTTTGCCCTTAGTGGGCTTCGAACCCTTACCTTTTCTAGGCATTCATTTCAAAAAAGCGAAAGAAAAATAACAAACAAATTCTAATAAAAATGTTGTCAGAAATCAATCAACACAGTAAAATTCTTTCAAAGAAGCTTTTCCAAACAATACTACAAAAATAAAGGAAAAATTACCTCTATTGTATAATCAGAAAATCCTTACTAATCAAATCGCCTCCCCGGCAACGGCACCAAAATGTTGGGTGTAGGAATTACACTTAAGTAAACTCCTCAACACTTAATTTGTCAACCCGAGGGATCCGTAAACTTAGAGATGAAGCATAGGCAATGCCAGAGATGGTATGAATATTTCTAATATAATTCCTACTTTCTTTAAAGGAAAGATTGCAGAATCAAACTAAAAAGAGAAAAAGGCAACTTGAATCATCAAAATAATCTAAGACTGGAACAAGGAAGAATGCATTTGCAAGAGGGAATTAAAAAATAAAGGGCAATCACTCTAGCTAATTATTGTTTAACTACTGAGTGTGTGTTTTTCTTTAGCAGCGACACTTAGCAATCTCATAAGATGGGCCCTTTAACCTGCTCCTTTAGAGATTTCCTTCTTACACTAATCTGTCCCGCACTTTCGCAGTCTGCTTGCACTAGTGTAGGAACAGAGATTTATGCAGAAGGTATAAATGGTATCTTTACCAAAGGTGTTTTACTTCCTACAAGGACTTGAACTGTGCCAGGCTCAAATCACTCAGATCTTGTGGCAAGAAACTAGTTCTTGCACCAGATCAGAGCTTCTTACACTTAGCAATTAATTCTTAAAATGAATGCTTAGTTATTCCAAGTGCTATTATATTGTTAAATCAAATTGCACACATAAAAAAATGAATGTTTCTGATCTTGACAGAGTGCAAGAATAGAGAAACAATCCATATACATTTATCATGTCATAAAGCTTTTAATGAAAGAAAGAAAATTGCGGAAAGTAGACTAAGAAGGTCTGTTGCATCACACCAACGTGCACTGGTGCAGGTTCATTTCTCCTGCTTGGACCAGGTGAGGAAAACCAACCAAACAGAACTGCAGAAAAGGAAATATCACACCAACGTGCACTGGTGCAGGTTTATTTCTCCTGCTTGGACCAGGCGGGGAAAACCAATCTGAAATCAAGTGCAGGAAAGGAAATTTATCTACTTCACACAACGGATCCACTTTCACTCAGACAGGAAGGCATGTGCTTGAAATTAAATTACACTTGACAATATAAACACAAATTACAGGAAACAAGAAATAGGGTAAACGTGCTGGGTTGGCTGGGCCCTAGCCAACCAGCGTGTTTCCCTTTTAAATAAAAATGCTACTCGGTACTTCAATCAATTCATCAGCTCAAATACATAAATGTAATTTATAAAACATGAGGCGGAGCTCCCTTTTTATTAATTCACTGAGGCAAGTACATGAGTGAATACATTGTCCAGCGCAAATTCAGGCGATAACAAAATACAACAACCTGTTACCGCCTCTCTAGCTGTGTCTCTGTTCTATAAAAAAACTCCCTCCAAAAACTATCCTCATCCTATTTACATTCTTCATTATATGGACCTTTGCCAAATGCCAAAATAGATCGTTCAACCGATTACATAACCAAACGCAGAATTTAGTTTTTAGTCCTTCAAAATTAGACAGTTTAACAAAACTGGCCGTAGCCAATCTCCAACTGTTCGTTCTTCATAAATTTGATCTCGGCTGCCTTTGGATCGATCTTGCTATCGTGGCTGAAGCTCGACTGCCTTTAGATCGATCTTGCTATCGTGGCTGAAGCTGCTCAAAACGAGGCGGTGATCAAGGAGATTCGAATCTACTGCAAGGGTTTTGTTGTGCTGGCAATGGTGCAAGATCCGATCCTACACTAGGATCAACGGTCACGGTAAGTACTTTGACTACCAAATAAACATTGGAGATATCTATAAGTTACAAAGAGTGATTATAAGTAATAAATCATGTAATAAATGATTAATTAATGCTAAGTTGAATTAAAAATATGAAAAATAAAGTTTATACGAAATATGTCATCGTTCTTGGAATGGTGAGGGTGTATAAGAGAGGTAAAACATTGGTAAATGGTTATGATTTAGGAAGCGGAAAATGGCAAAAAAATAGAAAATTAGGGGGCTAACAATGATGAGATGGAGGACCCAAGTCAATTGAACAACAAATGACACAGGAGGTTAATTAAATAGCAATTGAACATCAATGTTTGTGATGGAAAATTCTTTGATACATGATTGCCCATTGATCATAATGCTCATAGTGATGATATGATGAGATGGAGGACCCAAGTCAATTGAACAACAATTGAATAGCAAATGACGCAGGAGGCCAATTGAACAGCAATTTAAAATCAATTAAACAACAGTGTTTGTGATGGAAAATTCTTTGATACATGATTGCCCATTGATCATAATGCTCATTGTGATGATATGATGAGATGGAGGACCCAAGTCAATTTAACAGCAATTGAATAGCAAATGACGCAGGAGGTCAATTGAACAACAATTGAACATCAATTGAACAATAGTGTTTGTGATGGAAAATTCTTTGATACATGATTGCCCATTGATCATAATGCTCATAGTGATGATATGACGGGATGGAGGACCCAAGTCAATTGAATAGTAATTGAACAACAAATGACGCAAGAGGTCAATTCAACAACAGTATTTGTGATGGAAAATTCTTTGATACATGATTGCCCATTGATCATAATGCTCATAGTGATGATATGATGAGATGGAGGACCCAAGTCAATTGAACAACAAATGACGTAGGAGGTCGATTGAACAACAATGTTTGTGATGGAAAATTCTTTGATACATGATTTCCCATTAATCATAATGCTCATAGTGATGATATGATGAGATGGAGGACCCAAGTCAATTGAACAACAAATGACGCAGGAGGTCAATTGAATAGCAATTGAACAACAAATGACACAGTAGATTCAGTAAAGCAACTAGAGCAAGAAGCCAAAGAGTAAGATGAAGAGTTTATCGAAAGCCATCAAAGAAACAAGTCATTAGAGCAAGAGAAGCAGGTTATCGCATATGCCCAAGGGTAAGTGTTATTGAAAGAACAAAGAGCAATAGCGATAACAGATGAGTAAAGAAGAAAACTATCGGAAGAGCGAAAGAGTGAAGAGAAGTCAAAGGAGCAACAACTATCGGAAGAGAGGGGTAGGAAAGTACAGACTTCCTTGATCGTGGTTGAAGTTCCGCACTCAATCCTAGCTGTTGATCTCATAGTCAACCCTTAGATCATGGTCAACTACGGGGGTTAAGGCCATTTTTAATCCATGTGCCAGTCAAAGTCCCACAAACCGTCGATTGCGATTGCAGGATTAAAGGTGATGATGTGGCATGTGGGACCTCCATGTGGAGAAGGAGGACAGTACACAACTCGTGAACATGAATTAGCATAAGAAAGGTAGCCAAAGGTAGAGCGAACAATAGAAAGAAGTCAAAGGTCAAGTGAGCACATAGGAAGTTGAAGGGCGAGCAGAAGACGAAGGTAAAAACATTTTGTTGATTGGGTTAATCTTTAAAAAGGCTTAGACCTGTGATGAAATGAATTTGATGGAAGAAGTATAGAATGCAATTTTTGAAGAACAGTTCTGTGAAAGGAAATAAAGTTTCATCTATCATCGTTTGAAGGGAGCAGTAGACAGCGCCAGTATTGAAGTAATTGTGAATTTGTTTCTTGGAAGTAAGATATCGCGACAATAAGAAGCAGTCACTCCCAAAACAGTTACTAAAACACAAATCTTGGAGACATTATCAGAGATCATGATGGCTATTTGAAATCATCATAAGGTAACTTTGCAGACTCTATGTGGGCAATATGAAGAATTGTGAAGACTCCTTCATATGAAGATAGGTTGTCATTGATGTAGCAGTGAAGCTGTAGATTGATAGAACACAGTGAAGAAGATTTTGAGAGCAGTGTAATACAATCAAAACATTTATTGACAAAGAAAAACTATAGGGTCGGAGCCCTTGGGGTTGGTGCCTCAGAATTGGAAGGATTGGTGTCCTTGGAGTAGGTGCTCCTAAACACAAGGTTGGAGCCTCACAAATGACCAAGTTGGTGCTTGGCATTGGAGCCTTATATATATTGTACCTGATTTATTGTAAAGATTATATTAATAAAAAGCATTTACTCCTATTGCTCATTTTTTGTTCTAAATATAAATAATTTCACTGGTAAAAATAACAATTGAAAATAAATGTTGATTCACCCCCCCCCCCATTATTTCCAACAGCCTCTGGTTCAACTGTTTCATGGAAAAAAAAAAATAGTAACTAACAATCGACATGCATGCATTCTCAAAGCAGGTGGTGTGCTCTGGAAAATCTCTATTTGTTCAATGTATCCAACATGAAACTGTGAAGTCGCTGTTGAAAATCCTACCAAATTCTTTTTCTTTGCACCTATAAGCTGCACATTACAAGCTAGCATTTTAGCTAGTGAAGAGAGGCCCCTTGCAGTACCCATCAATTTCGCTGCAACCGTACTCCCTACAATAGCAGAGAAATTGGGGGCAATGTATCCCATCCTACTCTCAATAGGTTAACTAAATATTGTAGTTGGCTTCCACCCCCACCCCCACACATATATCATGTGTTTGTACTTGTGTATACTATTGTTTAATGCACATTTACATGCATATAATTTAATACTATCCATTTCACATATATGGCATTTTTATTTAATATTTAAACATATAATTTTATAAAGTTCTTTCATTGAAATTGGATTAAGCTCAATATTATACAATGAAATTACACAAATTCATGACATTTAATAAATTATTCATATTGAAAAAAATTAATAATAAAAATGAAATGAATTTGAAACCATTAAAAAGGAACTAATATGAACTAGCAAATATACTACTTATTGATAATAATTAACAGCTCATTAAATTAGTAAATATGCTATAAATTGAAGGCAATTAATGACTCATTAAACTGGAAAATATGTGGCATTTAATTACTCATTAAACTAGTAAATATATTATAGGATAATGAATCAAATCAACCAATTAATAGCTAATAGAAACAAAACTAAAATTTATTAAATTAGTAAATATGTTATAAATTGAAGGAAATTAATGACTCATTAAATTAGTAAATATGTTATAAATTGAAGGCAATTAATGACTCATTAAACTGGAAAATACACTACAAATTGGTGGCAATTAATTACTCATTAAACTAGTAAATATATTACAAGATAATGAATCAAATCAACCAATTAATAACTAATAGAAACAAAACTAAAATTTAGTCATGTTGTAAGGGACTGATCATGTTACCATCAGTCTCCTCCCTAAACATAATAACTCATCTATATGGTTTATTTTTTTTGTAATAACAAATAATTAAATTTGTACTTGTTAGTAGACCATTGTATATCTACCTTTTGTCAACCATGACTATGGTACTATGTAAATTAAACAATATAACATCTTGTAAGAAAATTTTGGGTAAAAATGTATTCACCAATATTAATATTAACTTTTAGTTAAAGTTCTTCATCAGGCAACTAATCTTTGAGGATATGGTTGTATTTAAGAAAACAACCTAAAGTGATTGTAGAATCTAAAAGAAACCTTATGATTGAATCCTTAAAATGACGTTTAAAATTTGAGAACTATCAAAATTACTTTAAAATTGCATCAACTGATATTAGCATATGTCATCAATAAATAACCATTTGAAAATGGGATATTCTTTTGTGGGAAATAATAATTTTCATTGACTTTAGTGGTAATATATATGACAAATATATTATATTTAATTCATTTTGACAATAATTTAACTTTAAATGATTGGTTCACAAATATTGATTTCAATAATAATACAATCATGTATTAAATACAAGCCCTAAGCCTTTTACAATATTTCCTAGTGTCATCATTCATTGAACATTTGAAGAAAATGAAATTCGCCAATTACATTAATTTTAGCAATATTAATTAGTTGCATTAATTTAAGTGATAATGCATTTCAAAATGATTAGTTATCTCCATGAAGATTAATTAAACCATGTAAAATATATTGTGGTAATTTAGGGGATTATATAGTAAAAATTGTTACCAATAATGCAACAATTCAATCACAAGATAAAATATAGAATATACATGCATACATATATGGAAGAAAAGAAAATGGAGAGTAATTATGGAGTCAACAACAAGTATTCTTTATTAATATAGGTATGATCTAATTAATATACAAAATGACCTGTTTCACAGGAATTGGCAATACAATTTTAGGTGAGATTCTAATTTTGTTTTGTTTAAAATGTGTTTTTTAATGCATAAATGGATTCAACACCCTAAAAAATACCCCAATGCACTTGAACTTTGTCAATCAAACAACTTAAATATATGATTCTTAAAAATATCTATTTGACAAAATTAAAGGGAAAAAATGATTAGAAAAATGGTTATTTTATCTATTAGTTAGGTTACACTATTAATATATGGTCAACAATAAAAAAAAAATTTACATTTTAGATTTGTGTCTAATTATACATTACATAAATGAAGGTAGTTGCGACTTGTAACTTCTTGTTGGTTGACCTGAACAATCAATTGACCAACTAAACTACCTCATTGACAACATCTTTGGTTGAGTTACTCTATGACATTGAACCTTAGCTACTCAATCTAGTCAACTAGTCTCTATGAGGCCCCTCCCACATACATTGAACTTAATAATTACATTATCATCATCTTATTCTATTGGTTATTCCCAAACCCTTAAACATTGTAAATGTTTATTACATTTAGAATTGCCAATATGAAAAATGTTAATGTACAAGGAAATGTAACTATAAAATACAAAGAATTAAGGAATTTGGGATTATGACTATAGCATTATTAATTGCAAGCATGAAATCTTACGAGTATTGGGATGTGAAATTATCAATTCCAACTAAAGTTTAATAGCTTCCAAATTCTATTAAGAATTTGAAAGCTTATATCTCATTTATTTTAGTGATGTTGGAAAGAAAAATAATAAAGTTTCATTGATTTCAACAATAAAATGACAAACTAATATGCATATATTTGAAAGCCAAGATGATGCAAAACATAGTGGAAATTGACTCAATAAATATTATGGAAAATAATATTAAATTACATCTCAAAATGTTGTAAAAATGTTCTCTATTATTAAAAAAACACTTATCTCTTTTTGTTTGGCTATGTGTGATATTTTCTACTTAAAAAACATGTATGTTTCCATGTTTTGTTGTTAATTATTAAAATATATATATGAATTATTGATATTTTTATTTTTATTTTTTTATTTTTATTTTTTCGAAGGTGGCAAAACCTATCAAACTCAGGTGTCAAACCAACAGGGAGGACAGCCATCTCTGGCTGCTATCCGCGAATGTCGGTTTGACTCATCACTGTTATCAAGGAAAACCACGCCACCTGTAATAACCCGCTGGTGGTAAGGGAGCAGGCTTTCACTCCTGCCAGATGCCTCTGGGTCTTGGGCCGTTAACCTGTTTCCTTACGTCCGAGGAAAACGAGCTCTTAGCCAAGCAGAAGCAGTTTTACGGCATACTCCAGGCCGAAATGAAAATGAAAATTAAAGGTGAATTTTATTACATTATATTTATGAAGAAAATGAAATTAAAAATATACAATAACATTAAACTACTATTAAAAATAATATAATAAAAACATAAATAAAATAAAATAAATTATATAACATACAAAAATATGACAATATTAAAAAAGTTTGAAAAAGCACACCATATCCTATAGATACAACCTTCTAAACTCTCACATTCTTTTATAATTTAATATTTACATATAATAAATGCATTTTTCAAAAAATAATCATATCTAATTAGTTGATAGAAATCATTTAATTTATTTCCAAAATCAATCTCTCCTCATAAGCTTCCTTTCTTTTATAATTTAATATTTACATATAATAAATACATTTTTCAAAAATTAATCATATTTAATTAATTGATAGAAATCATTTAATTTATTTCCAAATCAATCTCTCCTCGTAGGCTTCCCTGAGTGATTGTAGGAGCTAATATTTCCAATACATCCCACTTTGGCCATTTTAAAAATTAGACTCGGAAAATGTTGCTTAAAATATACATTTATTTTTAAATTCATATTAAAAAGGTTTAGATTTAAATTTAAATTACACTGGGTCAAAAATTTCACAAATTACACAAATATTTTCAAATTTAAATTGCACCGGGTCAAAAATTTCACACATGACACTATGGGCAACATCCATAAATATTTTCAAATTTAAATTGCACCGGGTCAAGAATTTCACAAATGACACTATGGGCAAAGTCCATAAATATTTTCAAATTTAAATTGCACATGGTCAGAAATTTCACAAATGACACCATGGACAACGTCCATAAATATTTTCAAATACAAAAATTATAATGAGATAACCAGGAAAACACACTATTAGAATATTCGAAAAATGTTTCTTAAAATATACATTTATTTTTAAATACATACCGAAAACGTTTAAATTTAAATTCCACACGGCACCCAGCCGCCTTATTTGCTTGGACCCGCGCGACGGGCTGGATGTCCACATTTGATTGGGAAGTTCTTATTTCCACTTTTATAGGCTTATTAATGCGCCCTGACATGTGTCTTTGATAGCTAGATATAACATGCGGGCAGTTATAGAGGTGGAAAAAAAATAACGCCGTGCTACATCGGGCTATCAGGGACGCATGTTAGGGTGCATTAATAAGGGACGCATGTCAGGGCGCATTAATAAATCTATAGAGATGGAAATAAGAACTTCCCATTTACATAGCCTCGGATCTCGTCAAGAGATTTTGCGAAATTCCAGGAGACAGCGTTCCAATTGGTTGCAACTAGCAAGCCATATTTCCTATTCTATACGGTATTTAATGTTCTTAACTAAATGGATTTGGAAACTCCTATTTCATAGACCATAGAAAAGTAAATGCTGCGTCACATGCTAGGTAGATAGCTTTCGCCCTCTGAGTGACAGCACGCGAATCAAGATGGCAGCCTAGAAAAAGAGGACGAAAGCTATCTGCCTTGCATATCAGGGAGCATTTACTTTTCTATGGTCTATGAAATAAGAGTTTCCCATAGATTCTTGCATGACTACCATGAACATGAACATGCATGTGACTTCATTACCGTATTTCCCATCCCTCAAACTTTCCGGGTAGTCTTGCCCTCGTTTTTTAGCTGACGGCGTCAGTGTCAAGCACTGGCACAGCCATAACTAATAGCTAATAACTAGAATATGCGTAATTATTGAAGGCGTAGGTGCAGTTAATAATGGTTTAAAAACTGGAACATAGTACACTTAATTATTTAGACTTAATTAAAACTCACCCCCTGACTTCAGATATGTGATTCGTGGATAAAAGATAAAATAAGATAACTAAAGACATTACGTTAAAAATATAATATTTTTAAATATTTTATATTGAATATTAGAAAACTAATAAAACATAAATAATGAAAATATTAGATATTTGTTAATAACTTAGGGGTGGAACGATATATTCCAGGGTTATGCTAAAATATAATTTTTTAAAATATTTTATACAGAAAAGTAGAAAACTAATAAAATATAAATAATGAAAATATAAGATATTAGTTAATAACTTATGTGTGGGAAAGATATATTGAAAGGTATGAGTAAAGAAGAAATAGTTTAAAAGTTTAATTTTTTTATTTCATAAAATTATATTAATGAAGTTTGCCGGAGTAAACATTGTGAGGATAAATTTATTTATAACACATGAGAGAAACAGATGTATTATAATTAATTTAGATTTTATTATTTATGTAAAATGAGATTTTTTTTTTATTTGCATAATATAAATTTAAATTTAACGTTTTTGAAAAAAATCAAGTTATATGGATATAAATAGTTCTCTAAATATCATTTTGTTTGTCTAATATTAATTTCTCCTTAAATATCCATTGTTTAATATTTTTTTATGAAAATAAGATTAATATATAAAAATGGGGGTGTATGGTTTAATCCCATGAAAATAACAACTAGATTCATAATAATTATTTGAGTAAATAAATATTAGGGGAATTTTGAGATCAACAATAAACCTCAAAACGAAAAAATGTACTAACAAAATAAAATTTAAAAGAACAAATAATATTCAAAATGCTAATAGAGTCTGTAGGAAATAAGATTAATATATAAAAAAAAATGTGTTGTATGGCCTAATCCCATGAAAATAGCAACTAAATTTATAATAATTATTTGAGTAAATAAATATTAGGGGAATTTTGAGATCAACAATAAACGTAAAAAGAAAAATGTATTAACAAAATGAAATTTAAAAGAACAAATAATATTCAAAATGATAATAGAGTCTTTCAAAAAGTAAGATTAATATATACAAATTGTGTTGTATGGTTTAATCCCTAAAAATAACAACTAAATTTATAATAATTATTTGAGTAAATAAATATTAGAGGAATTTTGAGATCAACAATGGACCTTAAAACAAAAAAATGTATTAACAAAATGACTCAAATGGAGTTGGAACTTCTTGGATGCAAAATTCAATTCTTTATCTAGAGTGCCCACTTGATGTCTAAAAATTCAATTCCTGATCTAGTGTGCCCACTTGATGTCTAAAAATTCAATTCCTCATCTACGAGGTGCCCACTTGATATTTGAGTAAACCTACACTTGATATTTGACTAAACATACATAAAAAAAATACTATAAAAAATGTTTTCTTTCTTTTCATTTATAAATTCATAATTCTTATTTTATTGTTTTAACTATTATTTTGTTATTTTCCTTTAAAAAACCCATTTTAAACCTCAAATTTCTCTTAATAAAAAAATCCTGTTAGAGTATCAATAAATAATGATTTTTTTAGAAAAATATTGTGATAAACTGAATATGGATGATTATAATTGGATATAGTTTCCATTTCATATTACTTAGCAATCAATAATATGATTCTATATGTATTCTCAATATAGAATAAAGAGCCACATTTTACAATAATACTCAACAATACCAACATGGTGATATCTAAAATCCTTTCATAAAGTGTCCTCCCATTTGCTACTCAATTTTTGGATAGAATGGGGTGAATCGAAGAAGTGATAATGATTGCATTCCAATCCTTTTATGCTCCACCAAGAGCCAAACAAAGAGTGTCCATCCATTTAACATGGCCCACATACTTATTGTATTTACACCAATTTGACATATATTAAGGCATCCTTATTCTTAGGCAAATAATTAATTGAATTTTTAACCATGTTTTTTTTTAATTTATCTATGAAACAATCAAATATTTTAAGCATCAACTTTATTGGGAGAAGAAAAAAAATAAAAAAATTATATCCATTTTTTTATGAGAAGAAGAAATATTTAGAAATACATTCAATGATCTTATTTAGATACGTCTCCATTATCTCTTGATCATAAAATTTAACCAATGTGAGTAGTCATTGTCCTTTCTCAAATAGAATCCTTCAAAGGTTATTTATGTGTTTTATTTCCTATGTTCCCTTCTAAGGTTATTTATGTGTTTGATTTCCTATGTTCCAATTATCTAGGGATCTAGGCCTATTTGATTTTCTTTCAATTCACAATTATTCATCTTACAATACCATAAACCTAAGGGTAGCAAGCATTCTGAAGTTTCTAAAATATTGATCAATTAATCTATTGTTCATTCTTTTAAATATATATCAATTATTCATATTTATTCTGACTTTTCTCTAATAATCATCATTAGTTATTGGCCTCCATAGGCTCTTGGTTGTACGATATTTTCCAAATAAGAAAGAGTTCTTGAACCATGAAGCTCTACTAAACCACCAATGTCATTGATTTCCCAATATTTTCTCTTTAAAAAAGCTAAAACAAAAAAAATCCTCATCGTATTACTTATTGACTTTGGAACAAATGCATATAAACATAGCATACAAGAATTCACCCAAGAACAACTTTGAATTATCTTTTCTCTCATAACAAAAACTAAAAAATATCCTCATTGTATTAATTATTGTCTTTGAAACAAATGCTAGAAAAATATAGTATACAAGATTGTAGTTAATGTGCAACAACCATGCATAACACCCACGTACTGATTTTGAACACACTGAAAAGACTTTGCAAAATATATACGCTTTTTTGAACAATATATATGTTTTTC
The DNA here is from genome assembly GCA_031772625.1 of Pinus tabuliformis. Lineage (NCBI taxonomy): Eukaryota > Viridiplantae > Streptophyta > Pinopsida > Pinales > Pinaceae > Pinus > Pinus tabuliformis. Next base: position 515,950,841 of record CM062809.1, read on the forward strand.
TGAACACACTAAAAAGACTTTGCAGAATATATATGCTTTTCTGAACACACTGAAAAGACTTTGCAAAATATATATGCTTTTCTGAACACACTAAAAAGACTTCACAGAATATATATACATTTTTCTAAACACACTAAAAAGACTTCGTAGAATATATACGCTTTTCAGTGTGTTCAGAATTTGTACATGGGTGTTATGCATGGTTGTTTCATACATACATTGATATGTTTTATGGAAGTCGCGTATGTCTTCTAGGGTTTTGCAATATGGCTTGTTGATGACATTTCATCTGTTCTGCTATGTTTGTTGTTGTCTGTCAATGATGTCTCTATCATGATAATCTGTGTTTGACCATACTGGTTGAGTTGAGTTGGTTATGGAATGAAATGTTGATTAGTAAATATGTTACTGTGTTGTGATATGTAATTAGATTAATGATCTATGATTGATGTAGTAATTGGTTCAGTGGTTATTTCAGTATTACAGATGTTCATATTCAGCTATCAATATATTGAGATTTGTACGCAGGTCATCTTTAGAGGAATTGTGTACATACACAGGTGTGCTTCATAGAAGTAGCATATACATTCTGACATGTGTTTGATCAAGGTTTACAGTGACAACATTTGGTTTCTATGATGAATAGTACATGGTCTAGTATACTTATGAGTGGTTATGCATTGATATGATATGATATGAATTTCTTTGATCTAGTTGCATTGGTTGACAAAGATTCAGTGATTGATTTGATGATTCAGTTGGTTCAATGATTGGGTGATTTGATTCAGTGATTGATTTGATGATTCAGTCGGTTCAATGATTGGGTGATTTGATTCAGTGATTGTTTTTACAATTGTTACTTGGTTTGAGCTTAATGATAGAAGTGGGTCCAATCTGAAAATATGATGAAAGGTGGCCTACATTTTTGATGTGTTGAGTCAGGTGGATCTAGTATGAAACATGGTAACCAAGAGGTGTTGATGGTTGGAGCCTTCATTGAGGGAGTCAAAGCTTCCTTCGAGTAGTAGCTGGAGAATTTGTGTAGGGGGTAGGAGCTCCCTTCTGGTAGGAGTTGATAAACGAGATCAAGGGGTTGGAGCTCCCTTCCAATGGGTGTTGGAGAATGAGAGAAGGTTGTAGCCTTCTACAGGTGGGTCCCTGTATACTGGTATGAGTTTGCGCCAATACAAGATTGTAATATGTTTTCCTTTGTAATAAAAGAAGAAGACAAAGATGACGACAACGATGGTTTTGTCCCACATTGGGTTTCCACATAAAACCTCAGTGTTCTATGTGTGTTGCTTGTGTTTTTTGTTAGCTTCTCTTTAATTCTCATGGTTTCTTCTTAATAAATGAATAATGATATAATGATGCACTAATTAAAGATGAATATTTGATGGAACATACGAAAAGTTAGTTAATTGAATATACGTGGCTTTACTTCATAGAAGTCGCATATATACGTGGTTTGCATAAATGACAGTAGCGTACAAAATGAAGAATATTAAATGAAAAGTTTAAAGTGAGTTTAAAATACTAATTCACCAACCCCCTCCCTCTTAGTATTTTTCCCAACACTAAGAGATCTGAGGGAGGTCAAATTGCTTGGGGAAAGAGGTGCCTTGCTTGTCCAAGGAAGGAAAATTAGAATTTGTATGACAACCATTAAAGTGTGGTCGGTGTGCCTTTAATAGGTAGGTCTGCTGAAGAGTCATTGGGCTGAAGAGTCTAGTGAATGTGATTGTTCTGCATGCATGTTAGTTTTTAATGTGTTGGTTGTGCATGCATTGTGATTATTATGTTTATCATGCATAGTAGGTTAGACATGCATTGTGGTGGTCATTATTGCAATTGTTTCATCATGATGTTGTTGGTGTCATTATGTATATTATGCTAATATCAATTGATGTTGCATACAGGATAGCCTCCCATGAAACACACTAAGGTATGATTTGATTATGTCTATATTTGGTTTATCTAACATGGCATGTTTGTAGGTGATAAAAGATTAGATATGACGAGCAGAATGGTGGATTATAATTCACGTGACTCTCCTTACAGATCATCCAAGTAGAAAGGAGATGAGTATTCTCCTGATTTAGCAGATACACTAAGAAGTTTGAAGCAAAAGATCAGAAATTGCAACGCAAACAATAACAAGTTGATTGAATCACAGGAAAGACTTGTCAAAGCTCAGGAAAATCAAGTAGAAGGTAATGCAGTAATCCTTCATATCCTATCAAATTTGCATTGACAAGAACAGTTGAGGATCATCCATGGGCAAGAGGAAAGGACTAATGAGGAATATGATATCAGGTCTCAATCATGATACATGTTGGACATGGATGATATGTTGAGAGGTGGCAGATGGTTGGATACACCTGACAGGATGCATTAGAGGCCCTCCATCAATCCAAACGGTGACACCAACACTCCTTGCTACTCCGATAGTGGATGAGATGCCTCAAACCATTTACTATGTCTTTGAGTAAGAAGCCCCATGAGAATTTCATCCATGTGCTTTTTGTCACCATACCTCTCACCCTACATCAGTCTCTAGAAAGAAAGAGAAACAAATGAAAACAACTACCCCAAACTCAACCCCTTTCAATGTTAGAATCCATATGTATATGCAAGTACTTTTGTATATGCATATAGATATGCAAGCAGATATAGATAAATCCACTTTCATAAATGCGCTTTCATTCTTACATATGAAACTGTCAATATATTTAATCTCTTTTTGATATTTAAGCATAGTTTCATTTCTAAGTTAAGGTCCCACCTACAACAGTCATGTCGGCTCCCAATTTTTATATACACACATATATTAAAGTGCACATATATGAAAGAAATATTTTGTATATGTGTGAATTTTGTAATTGCACACAAATATAACAACATGCATATCTAACAACCACACATGTATATGCGGAAGCGCATATAGGAAAATATTTATAAAATATTATTGTCATATTTGTTGTTCTCCTAATACTTCAAATTTTTATAGGTACTCTATAAATTGGATCTCATGCAAAATGATGCCATGCATGTCCGCCACTTGTCATTGGTGAATGATTTAGTTAAATGATGTGTCAAAAACATTAACATCTTTTCATTAAAAAAAAAAAGAAATTGAATTTCCTATATGCACTTTCATACAACACTTCATTTCTAAGGGCTTTCATGGAATCCATATGACCAAGTGCGGACAAGAAATTTAATAGGTATTTCACCTATTCATTTATATTCATATCCAAGCTTAAATTTTATACACTATATTTCTTTATACCCGAAAGACCAAATAACCAAATAACCTGTTACGTGCGAAATCAAGACCATTTTTTGAACGTCCACCAAATTCTTTTGCTTTTGATGAATTCAGATTATGACTTCAATCTCATGTCCATGCTGCCTACAACCCTAGACAATAGGATTCTTGCATGGCATGGTATGGTCGTACTTGAGAAAATTAAAATAAAAAGAAAAAGTCTACCAAACAAATCCCAGTGCAAGTCCTGAGACTTCGGGAATTCTCATGTGGAAATTTTGAGAACCAATCAAAACTTTCCACTTAGTTCTCTTGCCTTTTCATGTCTTCCATGTCACTGCCACATCATCTCTTCCATGTCACTACCATGTCATCACTTTGATGTCACTGCCACCTAATCTTCCAAGTCAACACATTTCCATGTGTTATTCTCTGCTACCTCCATGTGTCATCTACCACCTATCCAATTAACCACCTAAAAGTGAAAAAAATGAGTGTCACGTGTCATCACCTTTGGTTGCCACGTTGATGTCCTCTACCACCTAGACCCACCTGTCATTCCATCTATATCACCATTCTGTTGGGGTCCACATGTTGGCTAAGGTAAGGAAATATAGATCCGACTATTTTCTTAAGCATTTCTCGGTTGCACTTGTGGAGGCCCAGATGCCTAGATATAAACAAATTATCCAAATGTATCATATATCTAGTTATTAAGCCAATGTGATGCGCAGTAAAGGGCTTGATTACTAGATGCCTTAGTGCATCCCGAGATGGTCTAGATTCAATTATAAGATGACAAGTGGTGGGCATGCATGGCCTCATTTTTTATGAGATACCATTTATAGAGTACCTATTAAAATTTGAAGTATTAGGAGAACAACAAATATGACAATAAGCTTTTATAAATGTTTTCCTATATGCACTTCCATATCTACATGTGTGGCTTTTAGATATGCATGTTGTTATATTTGTGTGCAATTACAAAAGTCACACACATACAAAAGTTTGCTTTCATATGTGTGCAATTTAATATATGTGTGTATATAAAAATTGGGAGCCAACATGAGCATTGTAGGTGGGACCTTAACTTACAAACAAAACTATGCTTACATATAATGAATGTGTTCATAGTTGAGCATTTGTATCAAGTATGAATCTTGGAAGGCTATATACATTTATCTATGTTTTTCATTCATCATCATGAAGAGTTACTTGATCAACAATGAAGTCTTTGGTCTCGGCCAACCTTTGTTGTTATATTCTCATTTTGGCTTGAAATATTTTCCTTTCAAGGGCCTTGGCTTTAAGCCTTTTCTCTTCATTTATGGCCTTTCAAAGGACCTCTACTTTTGAAGGGAATTGCTTTCTTTGTTTTTCTCTTTTCTTTATTTTGGGGTAGTGGATAGGAAGCAAGTCATAATACTCTCTCTATTGCATTTTGTTCCATAACTCTTCATATGTGAGCATGGCTTGGAACATGAGTTCTTAGGGAGACACTAATGTTCATATGTATGTAAGAGTTTCATATACTTGCAATGCTCTTTAACTATATGATGGGGGTTGTGTCTTTTAAAAATTCTTGTGAGGAGCTCAAGCTCCCTTTTTTCCCGCCCAAGGAAACTTTGCCAAATCATAGTTGTATATTTTGATAGCGAAGCCCGACCATGACCTTGTATTGATGTTTGCTAAAAATAATGTTATCCCAAATTCCATAGTTTGATCGACATATTTTAACATATAAGTATTTGAAACTTATTTTATGCATTCCCATGGTTTATCTTTTATGGTTTTTATTTCATGTTATTATGCCATGTTATGTATATGTATATTTTATGATTATGGTAATGGTGTCGATGTTGGTTGCATCACCCCAGTTGGGTGAATTGGGGATGTTTCAAGTCCCAATATATAAGTATCAAATTCTTGATAAAACATCATTGGTGATTGCTTTAACCCACACAAGGAATTTTTTAGCATGCATATCAACTCTTTCTTTCCTTTCACAACAAATCCTTCTAGTTGCTTCATGTAGTTTTCTTCTTCTAGATCCCCAAAAAGGAATGTTATGTTCACATCCATTTGTTCTACTTCAATATCAAAAGCAGTACAATAGATATAAGAAATATAATAGAAGTAAACTTAGGAACAAGAGAAAAAATATCAACAAATTTAATTCCTTGTAACTGGGAATAACCCTTTGCTACTAACTAAGCTTTGCATTTCTCCTTTTTTGATAGCATGTTTGTACCATGTGCATACTTAATGCCTTGTAAGTTAGGAGAATGTTTTCAAACTCTCCAAGTTGTCCTAATGATAACAACTCCTTCCCAAAATGTGTTATATAAGGAGAAAATTTTACAACACTCCAATGGTGTAAAGATATGAGTTTTTTACCATTGGGAAAGGTTCAATTCAAATGAGGCTTCCCTAGACCCATGGGACACCTTGACTGATTGAACTTGTGGTTACACCCAAAGAGAGGATGAAAGATTGAAATGAGCAAACTCACAGTACTTTCTTACATCTTAAGGTAGGAAGTTGTCCATGCATTCTCCCTTTTCACTAATGATCATACCACTTTTGAGCTTGGTATGATTGGTAACCTATTTGATCAATTCTATCGTTGGAAATGCTAATGCCCTTCCCATTACCAAATGTAAAGTTGATTTCTTGATAAAATTGAAAACAAAACAATCTACCTTTCATTGGTATTGTTAACTATATGGTGTGAAGTATGTGTGTTATTAGTTCTTGGACATAGTATACACGTATTTCTAGGATAGAATCATCATCAACAATCATATTCTTTCTTTTCTATCCCCAAATCAAAGGATCCTCATATCCAAATTTCTCTTCGACAATGAAATAACATCTGGTCATCTTCCTAATTTATATTCTTCCTCATGTATCGTCATAGGGATAGATGTTATGACTGCTTCCTTAGCCTTCATATTTGGATTATTTGGATATTTCCACACTACAACTCCTTTTTTAGCATTTCTTTGTTTGACTCTACAAGCAAAAAAAAAAAAATCCAATTTTTTATATAGAAAAAGAAAAAGGATGGGAAATGTTTGGAAATTACCATGAATAACTCTAAACTAAGGATGATTTCACCTAATGTAAAATATGAAGGTTGCATCTCAAATCACTTAATCATAAAACAATAATCAAATATAATTAAGTGATATCACCATGTATTGAAACAATAGTTGCTTCATTGTTTCACTTTTGTTTGAAATTTTTTTATGGAATGAAACATTACAAGATTCTAGGTGAATTTAAATCCAACTAGGTTTGACTTTTGTTCTTCTTACGGAATGAAGCATTACAAGATTCTAGGTGAATTTAAATCCAACTGGGCGCCCAATCTATGTTATTTATGACAAAAATTTTGAATTGTCTAGTCCTAATGTAGTAGTGTATGCTCGAATCGACATTGATGGTTGGTATGATGTTCCAAGCACATGAAACTGCCATTTTGTGATTTCAAAAGGATTTTGGATGCATTTGTCAATGATTACCCATTAGTGGATGACATCATGGATTGCTAATTAGTGCTATGTATTTCGAGTTTTGATGTTTTCCTTATGGTTACATTGATGCTATACTAGGTAAATTCCATCAATTATTGATTTTCGACCATCACAGATAACATTTTCAAGTTAAATATTTGTTGATTGTGTCAACGGTGACATGGAATTACATGGTTTGATGTCATTAGGCCTAATTTATGACAAGATGGACTCGCTCAAATCAAACTTCATATTTTAAATGGATGGTTGAGAAATATTATTAGTGCCCTATTGAGTGATTTGGTTAACATCAAAAATCAACATTAGGATTTCACTAATGTCCATTAAGTCATTGAATGTTGACGACCTTTTGGTGATGGATAAACTCTATGGTATCAATGAAATCCTCTAGGTAACACAATTTTCTAGACACTTATGGGATTTGTTGGCCATCAATGAATTCTTTTGAGTTACATCATGTCCAACCAAAGATATTTCATTGTCACTGATAAGCTTATTGATGATCGATGAAATGCATTATGTCACACATTTTGTTACCCATCAAATCTCATTCAACACTAATAGGGCTGTTGGAGGTCAATGAAATATTTTGGGTGACACATTTTGCTAGTCATCAAATTTCTCTAATCATTGAGAGGGGTTTCAAAAATAGGTGAAATATGTTAGGTTGCACATTATGTTTCCCATTGAATTTTTACTAATGCTAATAGGCTTGTCAGTGGTTGGTGAAAAATTCTGGGTGGCACATTATGCTACTCATCAAATTTCATTGGTCATCGGTAGGTTTGTTGGTGATAAGACAAATATGTTGGTCACGTGTTATGTTATGCATCAAGTTTTTCTAATATCCAATTGGGTTATTTTAAGCAATTATTAAAGTTGATTGTGTTTTTCCAAAATTTCTTGGATATTTTTCAAATGAATCTCAACAATAGAAAACATTATTCATCAAAATTTTCAACAAGATGATTACTTAGAAAACATAAATGGGACAATAAGTTGAAGTTGAGAAAACAAAGTGGTATCCTAAAATTTATTTGTAGTGAATTTTAAGAGGATGTGTTGAGAAGTCAACATGGAGCAACACTCTAATACCTACACTAATAGGCTTATTGGTGATCGATGAAATGCATTGTGTCACACATTATGCTACCCAACAAATTCTGTTAAGCACTGATAGGCCAGTTGGAGGTCAATGAAATATTTTGGGTTACATATTTTGCTACTCATCAAATTTCTCCAATTATTGATAAGGGTGTCAAAAATCAATGAAATATGTTAGGTTGCACATTATGTTTCCCATTGAATTTTTCCTACTGTTGATAGGATTTTCAGTGGCTAGTGAGATATTTCAGGTAGCACATTATGCTACTCATCAAATTTCATTGATCATCGGTAGGTTTGTTGGTGATAAGATAAATATGTTGGTCACGTGTTATGTTATGCGTCAAATTTTGCTAATGACCAATGAACTTGGGTGATTTTAAGAAATTATTAAAGGGATATTTCTAGAGTTGATGAAGAGGGGATATAGGGACGGCTGAGCAAAGAAACTCACAAGTAGTGTATCTTCTGAAAAGGGCCAGATCAAGGGGTGGCCTGCATGACAGAGGATACTAGGAGCCACTAAAACATGATTTTCAAAGAAAAAACTCTTTGACCATGAAAAATTCTGGAAAGGAGTTGCACCTTCATACAAAGAAGAGAAGGAGGTATATCTAGTGTTACCATAAGGGGAGTCATGGAAGGGAACTGTGAACTGGCCACCTTCAAGGTTTGAGGTTCCCGAGGGAAGAACCGGTCCAACAACATCCTCAATTAGGTCTTCTGAGTTTGTTCTTGTCACAAAATGACCATCCAAAATGCTACCTTGGAGAGGAAAGTGTGCCATCAATGAATCCATTGTTTCCTAGCCACTAGGGGAGTTGTTGCTCACCTTGAGGACTGGTTGTCGGTGAGGTGAAAATGGTTTTACCCTCTAGTGGGTCCTCTGAGTAATCAACTAGTGTTTCTTCCATAGTAAAAATATTTACCATAAAATGCATGTAACACTGACTCCTGTATTGTGTGGCCATTACGGGGGAGCTTAAACTTTGTCTTTTAATCATACAATGTGTTTAGCTCTGGTGAATTCTTCATTGATTGGGAGGGTTAGACTTAACCCATTCTTCCCTCAAAATGAAAACCAAAATGTGGATGTATGTCAGGTAGGGGCTTACATTGAAACATGGAAGCAAGTGGCAGTACTGAGACCTATCAGGTCAAGTTAGTGGGTGCCATCAGAGGTCATTGTTGGAGTAGAAGCCACCTACTAGGCCTCCACTCCTATTGTTCTTCATTTATATAATAAATTATTTACTGAATAAAGGCATAACTTAATTATTTGTTAAATGAAGTTAGTGTTCTTTGTCAAAATCCTATGAGATAGCTCACTAGCTAAAAATATTAACATGGTAAATATTAAAAAATTGCAAAACTCATCAATTATATCAGTAAAAAGAGCTCCTAAAATCTAACTATAAGTTGAAACACTTAATTTTTAGTTTTTTAAGAATTCATTTTCTACATTTAACCTCCATGCCTCAAATGATATTTTATTTTAAAATTTATTACAAATTTTTCTCTTATGTGTTGGCTTCATCAGTTTGATATGAATTATATTAGTAGACTTGTTTATTTTGGAATAGGGATTCCATAATTTCATTTTAATTATATATAATTGCTAGGTAAATGATAATTATTTAACCTCCATGAAACATTCTAGAATATTCTTAATGATATTCACAAATAAAAAGTTGAAATTGATCTTCAAAGTAGTTATTCCATTTTTTTCATTTTAATTGAATTGATTAACTAAATAAAAATTTCATTTGAAAAGGTGTCATGAAATGAGTTATGGTTTTTGGGATATGATATTGATGAACCATGGTATTGGTCCATAGTATTCTAACAAAATCTATTTACAAATTAAAAATCTTCATGATAAAGTGACGTTTAATCCTTGAAAAAAAAAATTACATGTTTATTTAAATGCATACATATTTAAGTTATATGTTAATTCCTTTTATGGTTAATAATAATAATAAAAACAATTTAATTATTTTTACGATTTTTGCACCAAGAACACCTGTATAATTCCCTTAGTGCTCAACAAGTTGACACGTGTTCCTTTTAAAATAAAAATAAAAATAAAATATTCTCTAAATGAAAAAAAATATAGAAAAAACAAAAAATGAAAATACATATTTGATTAATTTTAATTAAAAGTATTATAAAAACATCAATGTTGGGTTGATATTACAATGTAGTGTGAATTCCAACAAAGATTTATTGGAACTACATGTTTAAATTGGGTACCCTAAAAGAAGTTTGAGCCTCATGTGATTTGATCCTTTAGCCTACTTACTAGATCTTTAGTTAAAATGAATTTATACCATGAGATGTATTATAAAATCTTTAAATACTTATTATGGATTGATGTTTATTAATACTTATCAATCATTTAATTTATAAAACTATAATAGTATATGTTTTTAACAAAATTTGATAGTTTATCCAAATACACCGTAAAAACTACAATTTCATTTGGGCTAAATGTCATTTACGATCTTTCAGATTTAAATGGAATTGTCAAATACAATAATAGAGTCCTGTTTGACCCCAAACTTAAAATCTAAAATATATACATTTCATTTATATATTCCTTTCCTGATATATAAATATATTTCCACATTCTTATTTTCATTATTAAAATATGAGAATTTAATCTAAAATCACTAAGTAAAATAATAAATCTAAAAAAATATGAAAGAATTTAATCAATGATATTTATTTTTTATTTTTAATTGTAAATATATTTCTCTCTTTCTTTTTTCACATTTTTATTTACATTATTAAAAAATTAAAATTTAATCTAAAATTACTATGTAAAAGAATAAATTCCAAAAATAGAAAGGAATCCCATCAATAATATTTACAACATAATAACTCATTTTGCAAAAAAACCAAGGGATATGAATATGAAGTTAAATTAATGCCAAAAATCTCAAATTGCTTATTAACTTTAAGATAAAAAAAAGTCCTAAAGTCCAGATTGTGAGTTATCCTAAATATAGATATCTTAAATATAGATTATATTGCTAGTGGGTGTACTTCTATGGTGTTTGTTAAGAATATGCAATTTTTAAGCAAAATTCGTTTAATCCATATGAGAGATCTTCATGGCAGAGGAACTATCTTTGGTCATTACTGGAAGTAGTGAAAGAAAAAAGAAAAGATATTAGGTAAATCTAGATTTTTGGTGACTCTCAACTAATAACCAAACGGACTATCTAAATCAGTATTGAGAGCATTTGACTTAGACTTCTCTTACAAATCTTTCAGAATCTATGGAGTGTTTTGATTGACTGTGCTTTAAATCCATTGTCAAAGAACTCAACATACAATAGTAAACTATCAAATCTAAATTATATACATTTCATTTTTATTTCTTTCACTCTTAAATATAAATATCTTCCTTTCCTGATATATAAATATATTTCCATATTCTTATTTACATTATTAAAAGATGAAAATTTAATCTAAAATCACTAAGAAAAATAATAAATTTGAAAAATAGGAAAGAACCCGATTAATGATATTTTTTTTACTCTTAGTTATAAATAAATATCTTTCTTTTCTTATCTACATTTTTAAACTATTAAAATTTAATCTAAAATTAGCACGTAAAATAATAAATTTGAAAAATAGAAAAGAATCCCATCAATAATATTTATAACTATAAGATAATAATTCGTTTTGAAAAATTCCAAGGAATATGAAGTAAACCACATTAGTTGGTTCGAAATGTCACCAAATAACATTGATGTGATTAATCCGAAAGACATGCTTATTACAATATGAAGTGAAGTTAAAGGCCAAAAAGATGAAATTGCTTATTAACTCTATGATATAGAAAGTCTAGATTGCGAGTTATCCTGAATATAGATTATGTTGTTTGATGGGTGTACTTGGATGGCGTTTGTTAATGAGATGTCATTTTTAAAGAAAAATTTGTTTAATCTAGATTAGAGATCTTCATGGAAAAAAAACTAACAACTAACTCAGAATTTTTTATTTATTAAGTCTAGATTTTTGGTGACTCTCAACTAATAACCAAATAAACTATCTTTCAAATTAGTATTGAGAGAATTTGACTTAGACTATTTATACAAATCATTCAAAATCTATGCATTGGTTTGATTTATTGCCCTTTAAATCCATTGTCAAAGAACTCAACCCACAATAATTAAACTATCCAATGAAGTTTTGGAGTTCTCTTGAAATGATGGAGTCCGTTTGAATGCATGAGGATGAGTGCATTGAGAATATATTCACTTTTTCTGCCAAACACACTAATGCATGCCTCCCTTGCCTGGTCTGATGCAAGTCGTGCATTAATTCCTTCATTTTCATCCACCATCCAATGCCAGAAATTCTTTAACTTCCCTACTGCCATGGCCATATTTAGTACGTTGTCGAGCATGGTGCCATGAATAGCCTCCATAAGTTTCTCACTGGAAGGAACGAAGCCTCTCAACATTGTGGATAGGAGGTATACAGACGAAAATGATGCACGAATCCAGAGCTTCTCTTCTTCCGTTTTCAAAACATGGGAACTCTGGATGATCTCTTCTTTTGGGAAAGGCTTCGCAAATTTTTCTTGTTCCAGAAGATTTATATGGTTCAAAAGTTAATGAGACCTTCCAGCAATCAATTCATTTTATGTTATACAATTGTTCAACCCTTACCCTAACTATAGGGTCCAGAGATTTCCTCAAAGAGTGCTTCAAAATGCATCTCTTACACTTACCCTTAAAACCCCAGTTCTTTCACTTGGCTTGGTGCTACAGCAAGGGAAGGAGGTATCAAAGTAAGGAACAATGATCTCTTCTCTCCCAATGGGCTTGGAAACATGTATAAACATGGCATTTCCGACTACCAGCCAACTCAAGTTCCGCAGGTAGGAATCATTAATGAGGGACGACAACAGCCAGAGTCTGGTATATTTCAGTGCTCGCAAACCAAGTCCGACTTCCTTTATTTTGGATTTTGAAACAAAAGTCTCTACGCCTCGATCCAATGAGTCCAGCCTTACAATTTCCCGAATACAGTTGACATCCACTTGAAAATTTTCATTTTTTACTTCTTGGCCAGCAAGGATTTGATCGTCTGTCTTAAATAGATCTATGGCAGGAACTAAAGGTTGCTGGGTGTAGAGGAATAGAATAAAGTATAAATTTGATGGAGCAATCTCTGTGATTTCCTGGCAGCACAGACTACTGTGGCCACAAGATCTTCCTGAGATGTGTTGTTCATTTTACGCCTGTTGTCCACTTGAAACATGGCCATAGAGACGCTCTTATAAGCAACTGCGACGGTGTTGCTTACCAGCAAGAGCTGCCCGGTCCTTATTTCTTGGGTGGCGTAGAGTCCTCGGCAGCGGCTGTCTTCGGTCATCTTGATCTCCACAGAACCCACGAAATCAGTCACTCTCGGAGGAGAAGATGCGCGTCCGAGCAGGTAGTCCGAGATGTCATACTTGCCATTCAGCCTCTGGGCCTACAGACTCTTGGCCTGGTAAAGGGCGTCTTTGTATTTCGTTTGTCTTGATTACTTTTCTCCACCAAATTATATCAAACATAAATAACATCATGAGAATGAGAGAGAAAATGAACAGAAGTTAATCCACCAACGAGATGATGCAGACTATTTCAACAAGACACGAAAAATTCCAAACTTCTGGGTATGGACTGGCTCAGCTCCTCGACCAGGTTGCTATATGAGTGGATACCAAAGGAAGGATAACAAAATATTTGCGCACCAGTTTGAGATCAAAATAAATTAATTTCAAAAAAATTGGGCGCCATTGCCAATTTGAAATAGTGAAGAGGGAGGTTTGAAATGGTGGACAATGGCATTGAGATTAAAACTGCATTAACCAACTGATGTGATAGAAGTACGAATTATGGAGTTGTGTGGGTCAGAGCGATTAATCTAACCGCTGAAGTTGAAACCGTAACCGTTGCCAGAAAGACGATGACCATGTATGGGTATGCATATAAAGAAAGCCATACTCGAAGCATTAAATACCCTATACCAAACATAAGGTACTGGCAACCAATAAATCTGATGCATTAATGGCCCAATAACATAATATTTATTGGCTGCCGGTTGCAACTTTCCCTAGCTGGTATGCTTGTTATACTCTCGGGGGCAGAGATTTCCCAAATCTCCATCCATGGACATGTAAACACCCATGCGCATAAATTACCATTCATAAATATGGCGTGCCAAAATCTGCAAAAGAATGAAAGTCGAGAGATTGAATTAGTTTTTTAAATTCATCGCAATGAATTAGTTTTTTTAATCTATGATACATTATTTTGTTGAGGTATGTTCAACACCGTTGATGTCAACGTTAGAAAATTTCAAAGGAATTTTTATTAAGTGCATCTATTAGTGCTGTGAATTTTTTTCCCTTTAAATGAATTATGATAATTATATGTGTGAGATGTATGTATTTTTGGAACTCATAAACTATATATATATATATTTTTGGGGGCTTGTTAGAGTATTGATAATGGATTATTATTTTATAAGTGTTTTCACATATTTATGTATGATTTCTATTCCAATTTTCACTTTGAAATTTCTGTCAAAATTACGTTAGAAATTACATTTATTTGTCAATACATAAATAATTTATCAATTCACTTTAACTTAACAAAATAATTTATTAAATTTAGGTATTAGGTGTTATCCCGTAGTGTATAGGAAATGTAAAAATATTCAATAATTTATATAATATCTCAAAATTAATTTAATGAATAAATTAAAATATAGTACAAAATATTTTATATAAAAATCATATATTATTATCTCCATCCTGCCTATGTTCTGCCTATCTCGCAAAACTGACGCCCCTTCCATTGCTCCATTCTATGAGGTAAGCGCTAATCTACACCAAAATCTATGTTGCTGGAGGATCGAATCTATGCTGCCTGTAAGTGTTTTAGTGCAGTGAGCCTCCCCATGTTGGGCGAATAGCGTACTGATATGTGGCATGTAAATTTTTACGATTGTGGCATTCAAACTGCAGCGTCGTCTGAGTTATTGATGGTGGTATTACATTGAGTTATGTGTTATATGTTGAACGTTGTGTTATTAATGCCCTGTTAATAACATTGTGTTATATATTGAACGTTGTGGCGCCATGTTACTAACGTTGTGCTATCACTGTGTTATTAACTTTATGTTGTTGAACGTTGTGTTACTTGCAGTTGGTTAACACGACCCAACGCCTGACCCATACCACACTTCTCCACACCGTATACCACATTGCTCTCTCGCCATACCATGCTGCTCTCCCCATTGCGCGACGGAACATATCGCCTCCTCCCTTAACTGTTATACCATACCTCCTGCATTTTTTTTAATATGACTGTGATAGGTTGAACACTCTAGTTGATCTCCCACCACTTACCAACCACCATACGTCGTCTCCCCCCATTGCGCAGTGGAACCGTTGGTTGCCTCGTCCCACAGTCATACCTCCACTATGGTGCCACTGCATTACCACTCTCCACCGGTCCATACGTTCGTCAACTACAGTTCTCATCCATACGTTGAATCCCACTCCCAGTTTTTTTAATACATGGCATTTTTAATATATAACGTACCGTTTATTACTATGTCGCCCACATATTACTGTTTTTTATTATATAACGTGTCCTGACAATCATAACTTTGCCCCACCTACCTCGTTTATGATTTGTTTGTAACGAAACCCTCCCCTCATATGTTGCCTCCCTCATATACTTGCCTTCCCCATATAACCCTCCCCCAAATATTACATCTGTCATATATTACCAATAAGAATTCGATTTTTCATAATATTGCTACTAGAGTGCAGTTTTTTTACATCGGAAGTGAATTTTTTTTATATTTGCAGCAGAGTACAATGCATTCGTTGACATTTATTGTTGGAGTAATTTTTCATTATCCTGAATAGTCAAGGAAGATAAAACACACTCTCATTTTCAATGAGTTGTGGAAAGGAGTTTGTGTAGGGGAAGGAGATAATGAACCTGCAAAGCTCACCTCCCATAAGGAGATTTCCATTTGGGAAAATGAGAAAATCAAGGCCTATGCCTTGATTGCAGCATCTATAAATGAAGAGGTCAGTCGCCATATTTCACCATTTTCAAATGTTTTTGAAGCCTTACAAAATTTGAAGGAAGTATATGACTCACACTCTCAAAGTGAAGTTGTCCAATTAATTATTAAATTGTTTAGTTTTGAATTGAAAAATGACGACCCTCTTGCTTTAGCCTCAAAAGTAAGATTTATTATGCATGATATCAAAACCACTGGTGTTCAAATAGACATTCCTCTCATAGCTTATGTCAAAGCACTATATCCTACTTATTCAAATTATCTTGAGTCATTGCAAGCAGGTGGAAACCTCAAGGAGATTACCTTTGACTCCCTTGGGAAGAAGTTTGCTAAGAGAGAAAAGGCTTTTGGGAAGAAGAAAACTCCTTAATCTTATGAAGAAATTGTGTGTCTTTCACATAAAGAAAAGAATCATGCACAATATTATTCTAGAGAAAGAGGTGGCTGAAGAGGTAGAGCAAGAAGGAATTTTAGAGGCAAGGGGGGAAGAGAGTTCCAAGGAGAAAAGTTTGATCTTCATTGCATACGTTGCAATAGAGATGGACATGATGCATCCACATGTAATTTGTCTTGGGACAGAATAAGAAGGAAAGAAATGAAGCCAAAGTTAAAACCAATGACAAAGGAAAACGTAAAGCACCCTAATCCGCTCACTATGATGTGGCACATTGTAATATTAGAGTAATTGAAGACTTGTTTAATGCTTCACTTGCTTCTTGGAAAAATGATTGGTTGCTTGATTCATGAGAAACTTTCCACTGGACTTTTAGAAGATATTTTTTTGAAAAATTTACTGACAATTTTGATGAAGCAGTATACTTTGCAGATAAGTCAAAATGCAAGCCATCGGGGCTTGGCACAATCAAGCTCAAATTGCATGGTCTTCTAGACTTTCTTCTGCATGATGTTTTATATCCCCCAGAGCTGAGGAGAAACTTGTTGTCTTTGGTCCAGATCCTCCAGCAAGGACACTCCATTCATATGTTTGATGGCAAGGTTGAGGTAAAAAAACATCAGAACACTCACTTGTCATGACAGGGATAGAATAATAAAGACTTATGAATATGCAAGGTACCTCTGCTCGTGCAAAAAACTTCTCATACAATTCTCATTATGATGAAGGTACATTTCCATGAAGTATTTTATGGCATGTTAGATTTCGACACTTGGATTATGACAACCTTCGTATGTTGAAGAAAAGTGGTGTTATTGGTTTTCCTACAATTCCTAGGAAACTTAAGCAATGTGATGCTTGTATCTTAGGAAAGCACAACAAATAGTATTCTCATGATTAACATCCTAGAGCACAAAGAAAACTTGAACTTATTCATTCAGACTTGTGTGGCCCAATGCATGTTCCTTCTGCAAATGAAAATAAATATATGATGACATTTATTGGTGACTACACCAGAATGTGTTGGGTTTATTTATTAAAGAACAAATTTGATGTTTTTCAAACATTCAAGAACTTTCATGCATGGATCGAAAATGATGCACAATCTCATATTGGCTCTATTCGCACTGATAATGGAAATGAATACACTTCAAATGAATTTAAAAACTATCTTCGCCAGCATGGGATCAAACATCACACAATTGTGCCTTATAATCCCCAGCGAAATGGAGTTGATGAAAGAATGAACAAGACAATCTTAAATATGGTGCATTCCATGATGTTTTCCAAGAATGTAAAATTGATGTTTTGGGTTGATGCAGTTCTATGTGTTCTGTATGTAAAGAATAGGTGTCCATGTAACGCTATTAGAAACAAGACTCCTTATGAAATGTGGTATGGACACATTCCTTCAATAAAGCATCTCAGGGTCTTTAGTTCCACTTGCTATACCTTGGTACCTAAGGAACAAAGAAACAAACTTGGTGCAAGGAGTCGTAAGTGTATCTTCTTAGGGTATTCAAATACCTCCAAAGAATATTGTCTCTATGATGAAGTTAATAAGAAGTTTGTAGTATCTACAGATGTGATATTTCTTGAATCTTGCAAGGCTAAAAATGTTGTTGAGCAGCAACTTGATCGCTTGGATAGATTCAGATATCTCAAGTCTTTTTAAGAATTTGATAATGATATTCCACATCTTGAAGGGGGGATTTCTATACTAGATCAATCTGTAGAATCTTCTTCTGAAGCACTCTCTCCTCCACATGAACCTTCAGCCACTGATGACACTAAGTGATGTGATTGACAGAATTGGGAGACTCAATCTTGATTCAGCCCCAACTGAATCAACTTAGCAGCCTGGACCATCTCAGAAAGGTCCTCCAAAATGGTTGACAAAGACACTTGAAAGTGTTCATCTCGATGAGGTTGGAAATACAGGAACATGAAATTCAACCAGGAAAAATGGAGGTCATGTACACAATTCTGATTCACCCATTGATATGAATGTTTCTTGTAATTGTGAACTAAATTTGTCTGTAGATTTTGAACCAACTTCCTTCAAAGAAGTCTTTTCTCATGATGAATGGAAAAAAGCAATGCGGAAAGAGTATGATGCCTTGATAAAGAATGACACTTGGAAGCTGGTGGATCCTCCATTGGGAACCAAACCAATAGGCTACAAGTGGGTCTACAAGAACAAGCATAAAACAGATGGCTCACTTGAAAATCACAAAGAGAAGATTGTGGAAAAAGGTTTTGCACAGAAGGAAGGGATCGACTATGAGGAGAATTTCCCCCCCACAATAAAATGGGCTACAATCCGGACACTCTTTGCCTTGGTAGCTCAGAACTGTTGGAAAATCCATCAAATGTTTCAAAAATTATTTTCTTAAATGGATATCTCAAAGAGAATGTTTTCATGTCCCATCCAAAAGGAACATAAAGTATGCAAGCTTGTAAAATCCTTGTATAGCCTCAAGCATCCATTGCGAGCTTGGTATGAGAAGTTAACAGAGCATCTTCTGAAACTCAACTTCAAACATTGTGATCTTGATGATGCAACTTTCTTTGTCAAGAAAGTTGGAAAAATAGTTGTATATCTTGTGGTGTATGTAGATGATCTTTTGATGATAGGAACAATGAGAGCTATATTGCATCCATAAAGAATGAATTGCAGAAAGGTTTTGAAATGACAGAGTTATGGTATGTTCACTACTATCTTGGTATTGAAGTAACTCAACATTCAAAGTTTATATTCCTCTCTCAGAAGAAGTACATTGGAGATATGTTGAAAAATTTTGGCATGGCTGAGTGTAATCCTTTGACTACTCCAATGAAACAGAACTTAAAACTCACATCCACTAAAGAAAAATAATTTGAGGATGCAACAAAGTATAGACAGCTTGTAGGAAGCCTCAACTACCTCACTACTACAAGAGAAGACATTTCATTTATTATTGGAATCCTCTCCAGATTTATGCAAAAGCCTTGTGCGGGACATTGGTTTGTTGCGAAAAGAGTTCTAAAGTACTTGAAGGGAACTCAAGACTTTGGAATTAAGTATACACAAGTGGGTGACTTCAGTTTGATTGGGTACTCGGATTCAGGCTTTGATAGAGACAAAGAAGCTGGGGTATCTACTTCAGGTTATGCTATGAGTCTTGGATCAAGAGTTGTCTCTTGGATGTCACACAAACAATTAGTTCCAGTAGATTCCACAATAGAGGCAGAATATGTGGCAGCCTTTGAAGCAACAAAGGAAATTGTGTGGCTCAGGAAAGTTTTGGAAGATTTGCATGTGAAATAAGTGCATTAAACTCCACTCATAATTGATAAGACTTCTGCAATAAAGTTGGCCAAGAACCTAAAGTTCCATAATCGAACGAAGCACATCAATAAAAAATACCATCTGATTTGACATCATGTTGAGGCCAAGACAATCCATCTACGCCACTATTCCACAAATGAGAAGATTGGAGACATTTTCACCAAAGTGCTTGGAAGAGAAAAGTTCAAAAGATTTAGAACGATTCTTGGACTCACCAACATCCCTTCAGATTAAGGGGGGAATGTTGACACATAACCATTGAGATTTGGTGAATATGTGTAAAATAGTGTAAATAGAAAATAAAAAGACTTGGAATATGAAAAGACCTTGGGAGATGAAGCCCAAATATCTCTCTCCATGTACTATATCTATGATTAGCCTTAATGAAAATTCACAATTGAATTTAAAGAGTAACCTGACAATTAAATTCATTTTAAAAATTAAAATACAAATATTATAGATGATCTTCACAATAATATATGGTTCACAATAATATATGGACACACGTTAAAATATCCAATAACAGTTATAGTAGCATTTATAAATTGAAATAACCACGTTTTGAATATTTTTCTCGAATGAACACGAATGAATATTTTCACACGTGTTTACCATAGCAGGTGGAAAGTGCAAGGAATATTTTCCACAACACATCCAAAGAACATTGTGTTAGGGAGCATTTGAATTCGATTTGAACTAGAGCTGCTTAGCACTTTGAACAACAACTCCATTCGTGTTCATTCGAGAACCCCACTTTAGGGGTTCTCATGAGGATTCAATTTACAACCTCATGAGGATTCAATTTACAACCTCATGAGTTTGTTTCTATTATTTTCATTTTTATTTTTAATATTGAGGTTATCTGATATCATAAAATGTAACTAAAGTGTAATTACATTATTATTTATTAAAAAAATAATATATATAGAAAAAACATGTAGCATAAAAAAATTAAAAAAGTAAAAAAAAACATAATTATTTTTAAGATAAATTTCAACTTTAATTTATAAATTCTATTAAAAATATATTAAATCACTACCATCCACCTAATAATTAAAAATATTAAAAATCTCTACCATCCACCTAATAATTATTATTGATAATTAATACTCTATTAAGAATATACATATATAATTTTACCTACCCCTATAATAAATATTAACAAATTTTTATTTTTTTATCACATTTACTAATAAATCATAATTGTAATATTTTTAATTTATACTTAAATAGTCATCTTTAGTAATTTATATTTTACATACGTATCCATTTATGTAATTAACAACAACCCAATAAAATTATAATATAAATATTTATTTATCGTTATTTCCCATGCTCAGGTATGTTAAATTGATAAAATATTGTTTACATCTCGTAAACATATATGCAAGGCCACCTCTTTGATGGTAGCCATTATCATTTTTAATCATAAACTTTTACTTTACGGAATGATCATAGTGCCTTTGGCTTTTTCGAAGTCACAGAAGTAACAAATATAAAGAATAATGAAGCAATGCCTTCAATCAAATGTCCATCCGCCCGCGCACAGCTTCGCCGATAATGAGGGGGGACCTAAATAAATAAATTTAAATTTGAAATATTTGAAATTATATTTTATATAAATTTTATAATTTAAATTTATAGATTTAATAAAAAGTTATCAATTTTAAATAAATTTAATTTAAAAATATAATATAATTAACTTTTATAACTGTAATGTGCAATTTTTGAAAGTAACTTTTATAAATTCTAAAAAAAGTTATACAAAATCAAAAATTAAGATATTTAAATAAGCTTTAAACAATTAACTGGAATTGTGCTCGAAATAGAAGTTTTTTTTGGGATTAAGCAGGGAAATAGATACACGATTAAAATATTTTTACCTTGGATTAAAGATAAACGAATACACCAACACTTTTTATGGTTATTACATTTCTGCATAAAGTATATTCAAAATTGTTTTTCATTAATTTCAAAGTGGAATTTTATTAGAGTTGTATGAAATTTTGAATTAATCATATATGTGTGTTTTTTTTTGTGGTGGGATAGTACTGTATTATTAGTAAACATTAAAATAAAGTAAAATAATATATATTTTTTTGAACTTTGACTTATTATATATAGATAATTAATTTTTAAAGATGAATAATGAAGATAATTTACTTGCTTTTTGTAAATTTAAAGATAAATGATGAAAATAACTTGTATTAAATTCTAAAGATGAATAATGAAGATAACTTATCTACTTCGTTGTAATTTTAAAGATGAATAATGAAAATAACTTATCTGCCCCTATAATTTTAAAGATCAATGATGAAATAACTTACCGGCATTAAAATGAATAATGAAGATAACCTACCTACCTTTTATAATTTAAAAATAAATAATAAAAATAACTTGTATTAAATTTTAAAGATGAATAATGAAGATAACCTACCTACTTCTTTGTAATTGTAAAATTGAATAATGAAAATAATCTACATATCCCAACGTTACATCATCTCCCCTAATCGTCGACGAGTAAAATGCGCTGCAACTTTTATGGGGACAAATGTTAAAAGCGGCCAACAAAAAGTTAAATTCAAGAGGAATGCATTTAAAGTGCGTTAACGTGGCTGCAGAGACTAAGATAGATCTGAATGGATTTAATGTTTTAAAAAATTACAGTTTCTAGTTTCTAATTTTTAAATTTAGTTAGATTTTTATTTAATTTTATAATATTTTTAAATTTTTATTTAATTTGAAATAAAATTGGTTAAAAAATAAGACACTTATATGAGATTTTTTTGTTGGACAAGACATTCACTTCTCCTTAGTGATTTTTTTGTTGGACAAGAGACTCACTTCTCCTTAGTGATTTGACTGCTAATTCTAAGAAGCATATATATTATATTTTTCTGGTTTTGAATTTGTGACCTCTTAGGAGGAAACACATGCTCTTAACCATTAGGCCCACTCAAGTTTTGTGAGACAAGAGACCCATCTCTTAGTAGTGATTTGACCGCTAACTCTACTAAGACATACATACTCTACCCCTCTGTTTTAAATGAATAACCTGTTAAAAAAAACATATACCCTTAACAATTAAGGTAATATCATATGATATATACTTCATAATATTTGTGAACATTTTTACAATTTCAGTTTCAAAGCAATTTTTTATTACACTGAATTATATTTGTACAGAACGGTATAAATGAACAGTAGTATAAAATGTTTGTATGTTTAAAACGTGAGTATCAAAATCTTCTCGGCAACAATAATTACAATAGGAAAACGCTTCCTTATCCGTGGCATAGAAGCAGCTAAGAAGACCCTTAAGCGGTAAGCAGAGATGTTACTTCTCATAGAAAAAAGGAATGAATAGACAAATCTTCAGAACCGGTACTGCGGCCTGCGAGACTATAAGCGGCGCTCTGTGTTGACTAGGCGCTGGGAGACTCGAGCCAAGGAGCGAAGATTGGATTCAATGATGGTCTCTACGAATAAACATGCCTCCTCTTTTGTATTCCCTTGTGGCACATCCACCACGTACGATTCGATCACAATGGTTCCGGGTTTTCCATTTATAAGCCTCTCATGCAGAGTTGTGATGGATCGATAATTCTTGAGCCTGTGTTCGCCTCCCACGATGCTGAAGCTCAGAATATGCTGCTCCTCGTCCAGAATGTCTAGTCGCTCAGTGCTCGAGGTAGCAGGCAGACCAGAGACCACTTCAACCTCCCTGAGGCAGCCGACCTTGAGCTTCGAATCGCCCTCACCCCGAATGCAACAGGTGCGGATGAAGTTCTTATAGATTTGGGGGTTGTCGAATCTCCGAACCAGCGACCACACAACGCTCACCGGTGCCTCAACGTGCTGCAGAAGAACGGATGAGCACTTGCACTCTCTTTCCCCATCGTAATGTGAGTGGTATCGCCCCAGCACCTCCTGCAGCCACTCCTCCCCATATTCTCCTTCCTTGTGCAAGTAATTGCCGGCGCCCTGCCGCCTTATTTGCTTCGACCAGCTCGACGTTCTGGAGCTTGGGTCCTGCTTGTCACTACTTCCGGAGATCAAATCCCGTGAAGATCGCCACACCTCCGGAGGTTGCGTTTGATACATCATTGCAGCGGATACTCTGAATTCCAAAATACTGCAATACAGACAGATGAGTACTGATGATATAAGGCCGGGTCTCGGGACACAATAAAAGAAACAGTCCTCTACGGCACACACTTCCGCGCTGGACGTCTACATTTACATAACCTCCGATCTCGCGACCTCGTCAAGAGTCTCAGCGAAATTCGAGGGGACGGCGTTCGGAGTAGTTGCCCCCGTTGTTACACTTCCGGTGGCAGAGACTTCCCCAATCCCCACCCATCAACATGTAGACACCCATACGCATTAATTTCCATACATAAATATGGCGTGCCAAAATCTCTAAAAGAATAAAAGTCAAGAAATCGATCTAGTTTTTTAAATTTTTTATTAGTTAGGGAAGGAATTTCAAATAGATTCATTTTAACCCACACATCAATAAAATATATTAATCATAAGATTTTTGTATTTTTTTATTTTTTTTCATTTATATAATATATAGTTGACATTGAAATATTTTATTTAATATGACCATTGAAATATATTATTGTTATTTGTAGATTTTTAAATAAGCATTTCTTTTTTTATTAATCACTAACGAAGAACCATGAAATTTTCTATTGATTACTATTGCTTTTGGCATTGACCAATGCAACTTATAATGTTTTAACTTTGAAATTTTTTATTTTTTTTTTCAATGTTATTAAAAGATATATTTTTCAAACCTTTGATTGGACCATAACATGAAGGGTTTTTTGTAGCTTTACACAATATAATGCCATGTCTACTTGAAGTATTTTATGCCATAATTTATTGATGTGGTAGTAATATTTATCACACTTTTTAGATATTTGTGTAGTGATTTTTCTATTCTCAAGCTTTGCAGGGAAACCATCCAAAACTAAAATCCTTGAAAATAGCTCATACCCAAGTAAATAACATATTTACCATCAATTACTTTGCACCATAATTTAAGAAAGTATTTTCATAAAAAATGAATAGGAATAAGATGTAAATAAATATATTTACCAGGAGTTACTTCCCACTATTAACCATGTTTTCCTTAACACTTATGTAGGAGTAAAATTTTAAATGTGTAGACTTACTCCCACCAAAATTTATGCAAAGTCTTTGTACCTATGCAAGCAATTAATTTATCCACTTCACATCTCAATTTATTAGTTCCTTCCAAACGAAAACTATAGGATTCAATACCACTATTTTTTATTTTTTTTACACCAATGAATAGATTTGATATTAATTATGGCCCAAAGGCAACAAAATATCCAATGAATGATTACATTGAGTTCCAAGTTGCAGATTCTTCAAATTGGAGCAAAAGAAAAGTTTCAAAATTTTTCTAGTAAGATACATTCTACCAACCAAATGACAATTAAATTCCCTAATATTGACCAAACATTAAAACAAATTTATAAAAAGTGATCATAACTCACTAGGGCGACTAATAGATATCTTATCACTCTAGCCTAAATAAAGTGATACTAGTAAAGTTTCATTGTTCATTGGCATTAACTCCAATTAGCATTGTATGGCTTCCATTAACTCCAATTCGCATTGTATGGCTTCTATTTCATCCTCCTATCAATTTACTTGGGCATTGATCCTTTGCAATTCATTAACTAGAAAAAGGATAGTGTTAGACTGTTATTGGGATTTACATTGGTAGTCTAGGGTCTTGGCTTTATTATAGACTGAGGGATTTGGACATTTGTGATAGGAACTAGTGCAACCATAATAAAAAAAGGAATCCAATATGTGCTCCATGAGAGACTGGTCAATCAAAAGGAAGCAATAAACCAGTAGGACTAAGATTCTGATATACCTGAAATTGGAACTCAAAGAACAAAAAGGAGTTAAAAGGCCAAACAAAAAAGGTGTGCTCAAAACGCGAGGTGAGAGGAGCGTTGGGTTACTCTAGGTTCATGTAACTTGACAAAAAGAGGGAAATAAGGGATGTGACCCACCAGAAAAAGAAGAAAATTACCAAGAAAGAAACAACTCTAGAAATCGCTTCAGAGTAAGTAGAGGGATACCTTCAGAGATTTGGCAAGCCAAGATCTATTAGGAGATTCTCACGTGACCAACAACCTATGCCAGAACCACCATTTCCTAGAGTTTGGTGAGCTCATAGAGCACAAACTAGTAGAGGGGCCCAATAGTCTTCAGAGAGACTGATCACACCACCTTGAAGGAACCCAGAGTTGCCAAGGATAGAGAAAGCACAAATCCAAGACATGTCAGAGAAGTATTCAGAGCACCACTCCAAAATAGGGGCTAAGAATTCACCGCTCCACTCAGAGAAAAGGATAAATTTGTTCTCACAATTGAGCTAACATGGCGACAGTGCTCCGACTTTATAATTGCAATGAAAGGCTATGATCACAAAATAGGACAAGAGATACCTTCTACTTCATGATTTGGCGTTGTGATTGGTTCCTTCCTGAACTTCAAGAACCCTTCCACTCCAAGAAAAATTAACCCAACCTTCCTTTTGATCCCAGCTTCCTGGGGCCTGCATACTCAGCACATTTCCACCCTTCATGGCTATAATCATAGGTCTCGAAATCTCACACGAAACAAATATCACGTCGACATTGATTTTCATTAATCTGCAACACCATGTAACCTTTAAAAGATTAGGAGGGAGGGGAAATATCTGCTCATAGTACAATGTGGAGGGGGTGTTACCACATGTAAGGTCTAAAAGAACCAAGGGTGTGTGTGGCCTGCACACCCTCCACCACCCACATCAACCATGATGACATGCACACCAATCAATACAATATTAATATAAATCCCAAAATTTTGAGAGGCAAAAGTCTTATGAAACAACAATATGCATAATTGAAACAATTCTCTCTTATAAGAATACCCAAAGGCACTACTAAAAATTTGAGAAGAAACATGAGGGGAATGCATCATGGAATAAATTTCGATTATATTAGTGACGATCTTACCTGCCTCTAGAAGATAAGCCTAATTTTCTTGTGCATCAATTTCGTTATTTTGACTCTTCAAAAATGTGATAGAAATACTTGTGAGGGAAATATTCTTGGATACTAAGATCTTTGTGGAAAATAAGACTTAAGTGATTGTTCATAGCAAGATATTCTCTTCGTAAATGTTGAATGGTGAGAAGTGAATCTCCTAGGATTACTATCTTAGAGAGCTTACTTTATTTAGCCAACCGGAGTCCAAGAAGGAGCCCATACATTTCAATCTGATTGTTTGTCCTCTTGCCAAGTCCCTATGAATACTTAACTTCTTTGTTTTCCTTGGGATTTAACAGAATCCCTCCCCTTATTTCCACCCTTGGATTCCTTTTTTAGGCTCCATCAAAGAAAAGGATCCAATTATTATGTGAATTCTTTCATTTTTTCAAGTTCAACATTAGATAATCGCAGCTTTCAGGACACCCCTAAGGGATGATGAAAGGGAGGAAGAAAGGGGAGAGATCCTAGAGGGTTAATTAATGAATCCATCCATTGTACCTCCTACCGATACAAGTCAGTATAACTATCTCTTAATTTTGTTCTATTATATACCACACAAAATGGGAGAGCCTTGAGGGTCATTGCTTTGGGAGGAATTGGAACATTTTTAGAGATAAGGTTGTTTCAGGATAGCCATATCTTCCAAAAACTATACTTTAGAAGAGAGGACCAAAACCATTTTAAAAGAGGTTTCCCAAAGAAGGATCCCAAATATTTTTTATGACATTTGGATATAAGGAAAGAGAGTTATGTAGGATTCTTTAGTCAGATATATCGAGGGGCCAAAGATATAGACCATACTTGAGAGGAATTGGGACACGACAAGAAAAGATGTTGGGTTGTTTGTTCATATTGATTATAAAGGGAGCACCACGAACACATTGGATGCCTCCTTTTTTATAGTTTTTAGAAGTCAAAATTTTCTTATGAGTGAGGACCCAAAAAAAGTTATTAACTTTAGGGATGGTGTTATTCAACCATATTTTTTCCTATGCAGACGACCTATGAGGAACCTACATAGAGAATAAAATATATTCATAACTCCTTGATCATGTATACATGAGACTTCAGCTCAATTTATCCTCTACATGTTGACTCCAAGGTGCATAACCTCTTAGAATATCTTTAAGGTTATCCCTAAGAAGAAGAATATTGTTGGGAATATCATCCAACTTCTAGCCTCACCATAAACCCCAATTGTCCCATTGGGAGATCTGAGCAAACATAGAGATCCCTTGACTAGATGAAAAGAACTTAAGGGGCATCAAAGTTTCAGAGTTTTATATAGGAGGGAAATTCAACGTGGAGTGAGTCCAAAGATGGATTCTTGCACCATTTTTGTATGTCCAACTAAGATTATTTTTTATCAATCTATTTGAGGCTGATATAAGTTTCCAAATTAGGGAGTTATGCCTCATTGAAGGAGGAAGTACACTCTGATTCCTATTGCCTTAATTCAGATATTTTCCTATGAGGACTTGATTCCACCATGCTTCTAGATTGGATTTAATTTTCTAAGACAATTTTTCTCCTATGGCCTGGTTCATCAAAGCCGGATCCTGGATTCCTAAACCTCCATCCTCTTTGGGGATGTAGATTGACCAAATGATATTTTTTATTAGAGGATTTGCTGCCTTCCTAAAGGAACTGTCTAATAGTTTTTCCAAGACATTGCAAAATGTACTAAGGGGTTAACAATGATGAGAATTAGTATAATGGAATGGTTGACATGACTAATTTAATGAGCACTATGATACCTACTAAAGTAAGCCATCTGGGCCCCCAAAATTCCATTTTTTTTCACTTTAGCTAATACATTATGTCAGTCCTGAGGATTGTGTGGGGTTTGAGGCAAATGAGAACACCCAAATATTTTAACTCCTCTTAGTTATCAACAACGTTGAAGCTAAATGCCTCTCGAATATGAATCCTTTTAGTTGTTTAAATATTACATGTGAAGACTTGAGACTTTTCAAAGTTAGTTAATCCTCTCAAAGTTGCTAAGAAGTTGTCTAATACCAATTTGAATCTTCTAGATATTGCCACCAAGGCACCCCTGAGAACGATAGTATCATTTGCAAACTGAGAATGGTTGACACTTTTGATGTCCTTAGTGAACCGAAGACTGAGGAGGAGGCCATTTCTGCACTCATATTCCAAATGCCTATTCATAGTATCTGCAACCAAAATGTAAACAAATGGAGATAGAGAGAATCATTACCTTAATCCCTTGGAAGCTTTGAAAAATATGGTGACTTTTCCATTCACTAGAGGGGTAATTTAAGGGGATCCAATACAAATGATGATCCACTGGATAATTGTGTTATCAAATCCCAATTTTCACAAAAATTTGCAAAGGAATCTATGTCTCACTATGTCAAAGGCATTAGCCATGTCAAGTTAATGGGAATCCCCTCGTCCACCCTTGATATACTAGAGATTATGGCTTCTTGAAAAATAATGCTATTATAAAATATTTTCCTCCCTAACATAAAACCATCTTGATTCTCTTATATGATAAAAGGGAGAATCATTTTGAGCCTTTTAACAATACGTTTAGAAATTACTTTATAGGTGACATTACACAAGGAGATAGGTCTAAACCTATTGAATGAGGAAGGATTAATTTTGTTTGGGGATAAGGGCAAGTAATGATGAATTTACATTGCGTGCAATGAAAAAATGATTCAAGGAATACCCAACCATTTGTAGAATTTCCGACTGTAGATCAATAGATTATGCAATATACTAAAGAAAAATACAAGATCTACTTCTACAACAAACTTGCGGAAGCTTAATCAAATATGAGCAAGATCTAATAGAACACATATAACTAAGAATGAGAAATCAATCACACATGAACACAAAGGAATAACCTAGGAAAAGCCTCAGCCTAAAACTTGAATCTCTGTATTATCATACAAGTGGAAATATGTTCAGATTATACAAAGAATCATCTCACAAGCTATACTGCTCTCTCTGCAATCAAACTATTGGTCATAGACAGTCAAAGGCTTCTCACAAACCTTCTCCCTCCAAGCCTCCTATTTCCTTGCGCAGTTTTCCTTGGGGTCCAGTGCTGCCACCTGTGTGAATTGGCCTCTTCAGACACTCACTAACCTCTGATCTAACTGTGCAATCTCGAAGGAGATAATTCCTTCTGCATGGATGAGTTTCCTATATAGGAAAAATCCTCCAACTATCAGTACATTGTCCCTTCCTCTGATCTCAACTTGGTCTCTGACTGAACTGACATGCATGAGTTATTTATGAGAGAATATTCAGTTATCTGAAGTGTAGCAGTTACATGCATGCATGCATTAACTAACTGAACTCACAATCAGTTCCACAAACTGTTGGAACTAATCTAACTGGACTTAACTCAGTTAACTGAGCTAAATAATTACAACTCAAAGTACAACTCATCCTGATCTCCTTAATCAAGGGATAACTTCCTCAATCAAAGGGATAATTGTTGCATGTCTTCACATAGACTTCATGTTTAAGTTTCTCTAGCTATTTAACTCAAGATGAATTAATTAATTATTTTACAAACAACTACTAAGATCAAATTCGAATTTTAATTCTCAATTTTAGTTTAGGGACTAAATAAAATTGGAATCTATCTCGAAATACTATTTATAGCAATGCTATTTTTAGCACTTCCATTTTTCATTCCTTGTTGCTATATCCAACACTGGTACCTGAGATGTTATTTATAGAAATGCTATTTATATCATTTCTTATTGCCATTTTCAACACTCCCTCTCAACAAGAAAGGTATTCAACTCGAACCCAATCCTGAACCTTTGGAATGTTCTGCATGCAACACTTCTTCCAAGTGTTATTGCTCCAACAACTCTAGAAACAAAAAAAACTACCAACTGACCTCCCTGTTGGGCTAGAAACATCCTCTAATGTTGAAGCTTCCTCTGCCGCTGACAAGTGCTCCCTCTGTGACCTCTGAGCTACTGCAACACTCCATGCATCTCGTACCGTTGCACACCTCTCTGTGCCATCCTGCACTGGTGCAACACTCTTGTGCCTCTCGCATTTTTGCAACCTGCTAGCTCTGCACTGTCTTGGGATTCCTATGTTGTAGCTCTCTCTGCCACTCCATCCACATCTGTCTCCACCCACTCATACAGTCCTACTACTCCTCATCGGGGCTCCCGTATTAAGGTCTAATCAAAGAGGTTGGGTACCTTAATGATCCTGCCCCTATTCTAGCCTTCTTGGTACTGTCACTCCACATCGCCCCACCTCTGACTTGGAGGTATGGATGCATGTGATCCCTCTGTCACTTGGCTCAAAATTTCCCCTTACTGGAGGTCTCTACATGAGTGGATGCCTCCACTTGATCTCCGCTCGGCTTCTCTACTTGTGGCTTCTCCACAACCTCCTAAAGTTGCTTCACCAATTGTGGCTCCTCCACAATTGTTTGAGACTTCTTTTGGCACTGCATGTTGAGAGGTAATTTAATCTCCCTCTCAACCACCAAGTCTCCATCAATTGCCTTTCTCCTCAAGGCTTTGCATGCATCTTGAACCTCAAGAGCATACAGGTTCTTGAATCGTGAACTGATCTGCTTCACCTGCCTCGTGGTGATGTGTCTAAGGAAAACCTTTCCCTTACTAAAGACTACATCATAGCCTTTGTCTTCCAGCATTGCGATCGACACCAATTTTTTCCTCACTCGTGGTACATACTTGACATCGGTCAAGGTAATGCGAGCTCCATGCTCCCTCTGAAAAACAACTGTGCCTGCACCTGAGACACTATACTTTTCATCATTACCCATCACTATGAGTATCTGGATATCTTTCTCTTCCAAGGTACTGAACAAACTCTTGTCGCCGGTCATGTGGAAAGAAGCTCCACTGTCAAGAAACCAACCACATCCCACCATGAATGAAACCATGCATGCAAAGAGGGTGAAATCCAACTCGAACTATGAGGCCAATGCCTCACCTTCAGATCCTTCCTTGGATCCCATCTTGGATTTCTTCAGTGGAAAATTTGTAGCAAAATGGCCCACCTCATGACAATGAAAGCATCACACTTTCGATTTGTCAAACTTATTCCCACCATGGGAAGAACTTGATTTGGGATGAGAATCCTTATCGTTCCATTTCCTATCCTTACTCGCTAAGGCGTAATTTTCTTCATCCTCCTTGGATGAAGAACCATCTCTGGTGCTTCTTCTTATCTCCTCCTGCATCAGATCTGACCAAAGTCATTCCCAATCTGGTAGTTTTTCTCTTCCATTTATCGAGTCTTGGTAGCTATGCCAGCTCTTAGGAAGACCGAGGAGTGCAAGACTCACCATGTCATCATCGACTGTTGTGATCGCTACACTTCCAAGCTCATCCCTACAGGTGGGGAGCTTGTTTAGATATGTAGAGATCATGTCGCCCTTTTCACACTTGATTTTCCCAAGTTTGTCTTTCAGCGCCAACTTCCTCTGATCGCTGCTATTCTGATGTAGATCTTTCAATGTTTTCCACATCAAAAATGGTGTCTCCTTCCCATGGAAACTTGAGACTATGTGGTCTCCAACTCCCTCCAAAAGGATTCTCCTTGCTCTAGCCACACATTTCTTCCATTCTGCCAATTTTGTAGCATTAGTTGCTGCGAGCTTGGGGACTTCTTGATCAATGAAGTCCTTTAGATCGTTATCCTCTAATACTACTTCCATGTGATCCTTCTAGGCTATGTAATTCGAGCTGCCATCAAGGGTATACTCGAGTCTCAAACGGTTGAATGCCATTGGTGAAATTGAGATGTGATAAGAACTCGATTTCTATAATCAGGAACTTCCAACTTCGAACTTCTCCCTTCTTTGTATACTATTCTTCTCTTTGATCACCTTTGCTCCGATACCATGTAGAATTTCCCACTGTAGATCAACAGATTATGCAATATACTAAAGCAAAATACAATATCTACTTCTACAACAAACTTGCAGAAGCTTAATCGAATATGAACAAGATAAAATAGAACACATATAACTGAGAATGAGAAATAAATCACACATGAACATATAAGAATAACTTGGGGAAAGCCTCAGCCTAAAACCCTAATCTCTGTATTATCATACAAGTGGAAATATGTTCAGATTACACAAAGAATCAGCTCACAAGCTATCCTGCTCTCTCTGCAATCAAACTGCTGCTCATAAATAGTCAAATGCTTCTCACAAACCTTCTCCTCTACCCTCCAAGCATCCTATTTCCTTGCGTAGTTTTCCTTGGGGTCCAGTGCTGCCACCTGTGTGAATTGGCCTCTTCACACACTCACTAATCTCTAATCTAACTGCACAATCCTAAAGGAGATAATTCCTTCTGCATGGATGAGTTTCCTATATAGGAAAAATCATCCAACTGATAGTACACCGTCCCTTCCTCTAATCTCAACTGGGTCTCTGACTGAACTGACATGCATGAGCTATTTATGAGAGAATATTTAGTTATCTGAAGTGCAACAGTTACATGCATGCATGCATTAACTAACTGAACTCACAATCAATTCCACAAAATGTTGGAACTAATCTAACTGGACTTAACTAAGTTAACTGAGATAACTAATTACAACTCAAAGTACAACTCATCCTGATCTCCTTAATCAAGGGAAAACTTCCTCAGTCAAAGGGGTAACTATTGCATGTCTTCACATAGACTTCATGTTTGATTTTCTCTAACTAATTAACTTAAGATGAATTAATTAATTATTTTACAAACAACTGCTAAGATCAAATTCAAATTTTACTTCTCAATTTTAGTTCAGGGACTAACTAAAATTGGAATCTATCCTGAAATACTATTTATAGCAATGCTATTTTTAGCACTTCCATTTTTTATTCCTTGTTTCTATATCCAACACTGGTACCTGAGATGCTATTTATAGCATTTCTTGTTGCCATTTTCAACACCATTCTACATAAATCTTGCTTGATTATATCCCAAGAATGTTGATAAAAGTGGGTAGAAAACCCATTTAGGCCTGAGGCTTTGTCCATATGAAAGGATAATACTATTATATGAGTTTCTTCTTTTGAGGGGTGGATAGTTATTTGGTGATTCATACCTTTCGTTATCATTTGTGGGATATGTTCTAAAATATAACCTTTCGTTTCACCTGAGGGTGAGTTTCTTTGTGTGTAAAGATTGTTAAAGTATGCCATATATTCATCCTTGATTTGATGCAAGTATCCAACCTTAATTCCCATCACCATGATTTCCTGTATTATATTTTTCCTCTCTCATTTTTTAGCATGCTCATGGAAAATTTGGCATTTCTGTCTCCCACCCGAAGCCACACACTTCTAGATTTCAGTCTCCAGTATTCTTCCTCTTCCTTCAACAAAGAGTGGTTCTTATCAAATATAGTTTTGTCCTGATTCAACATCTCTAAGGACACTAGTTCATCTTCCATGGAGGAATGGATAAGGTCTATCTTTTTTTCCATCTCTTGAATAGCTTCTTGTCTAGCAGCCAAAGAAGGTTTTTCACAAGATTTAATGCAGGCTTTGAGCCTTTTTATTTTTCTTTCCTAGATTTGTATTGGGCTTCCCTCCAACCATGGGAGCCAAGATTGAGTGACCACATTGTGAAAATACATTTGTTGGATCCATAATGGGATGAACAAGAACAAGATAGGACCATAATTATGAGGGGGAGGACAAGTTGAGTTTAATATGGTTATGATCAAAACCACTCCAAGGAAGGATAGTAAAAATGAGGGAAAGGCTATAGACAAGAAATAATTAGAGATGGTGATCGATTCTAGATACTATATAACATGGGCCAACTCTCTTATTTTTCTAGGTATATTTAAGGCCAGTAGGTTTGATTTTCATTAACTTTGAGTAACTAATAAAGTCCTCCATCTTCTCTTGAAATGGGTCTCTAACTCATGATCCCCCTTTCTTCTCCCAAAAATGCAAAGTGGTATTAAAATCCCCTCCAAAGATGTTGGAAGCTCCATACTCTGAGTCATATAAGAAGGAAGCCTAACATTTTTTTTCCTCAAAAATGAACTGGCATATAAATATTAGTGATAAAACATACTTGCTTAGAGGTAAGGTATAGAAAGGAGGTAATGATCCAATTTACATTTTTAAGATTTTAGCAATCGAACTTGGTTTGGATCCGAAAGAGTGCAGAGACCTCTAGATGCCCTTCTAACACTAACTGAGGAATTGTTGTTGCCACTCCACAACTAATGTTACTGTACTATTATTTTTTGCTCCTACAATTTTGTCTCCTATAGTAGAGCAATTATGGTTCTTTCATTTTTTATAAGAGATAATACTTAATTCCTTCTTTTTTGAGACCCCAATCCCATATTATTGCAGGAGAGGAATATCATTGTTTACTCTTGGGTTGAGATCTCCCTTTGGATGGGGCAATTACAACAATTCTTTTACTTCCCTTGCCTCCCATGTCTCCTACCTGGAGGATTTTTAGAATGGTATAATGGCCAAATTATTTTTCCTTCTCTGTTTTCTCTATTTGTCTTCCTCCCAGATCAACGAGTTTGGCATTCTTTCTCTTTATATTTTCCACTTCGGAATTCTAATTGGTTGAACTATCAAATGTAGCTCTATACTTGCCTTCCTACGTATTCTTCACCTTCTGAGAATCATCTTGAATGTATTTTGGTTCTTCATTAGATTTTGAATTAGTTACTAGCTCAGTTGATGCTTAGCGAACCACTAGATTACTTGGAAGGTCTAGGATAGTAGGATCTTGATGGGAAATTTCGTCTTCTTCCTCTTCATGAACAAGAGCGTCAAACTTGTTGCTATTAGTGCCAAGGTTGGATGATATACTTGTTCCTTCCCCACTAATAATAGATTTTTTCTTAGGGAACTGGACCCATATCCATTTTGATGTGGTTTCTCATGACGTTGGTTAGAGGGGGGTTGTTGTTTTTGAGATCCTTTCTTCCTTTTCGCTTGTTGTCACTAACCTCCAAATTCCCCTTTCCTTTCCCATTCCTCCCAATTTTTGGGGAAATATTTGGTGAAGTGTCCATAATCATGACAAACTTTGCATTTAAATTGGAGTTGAGCATAATCTACTTCCTAAATATGGGTCCATTTATCCAATATGAGGTTGATTGCAACAAGTACGAATTTATCTAGATCCACCTCTACATAGATTCGAGCATAGGATAAAAGTCCATTGCGAGACTCTAGAAAATGAACATATTACCCAAGAATGTTTTCAATTCTCTTAAAGGTGGAATCATTATAGTAGTGTAGGGGGAGGAAGGACATCTTCACCCAAACTAGAATAATAGAAGGAAAGTCACTATGAGGATTGAATTTAAGCATCCAATGATCTAAGTAAAGCCCTCACGTTCCCATGAAATACGCACCACTTTGCAAGATTATATCCAACTCTAATTTATTCTGAAAGAAGAAGCTAAAAAACCCCTTGTGAAAGAAAGCAGAAGTTACCTCCCCATAGATCAAGCATTTCCAGTTTTTCTCAACCCATAGATGAACAGATCTAGGGGGTGACCAAAACCCATAAATTGTCTCACATGACCCTGATCTTCCAGTTGAAGGGCTCAGAGCTTGGCATGAGGGGCATAAATCTCCACTTTTAGGATCTCATCTAGATTATTGATGAACTGGGAGGAAGAAGCCTTTTGGAAATTGGGGCCATTAGATACTAGGGAGTTAAATACCGCGATATCCTAATCGAGCTAAGAAGGAGAGGCTGGATTGGTCATGGTTAACCAACCAGCCTAAGCAAGGCACCACAGAGACAAGATCTGAAAATTAACGAAGGCACTGACACTAACAATCCAAAGAGGTCACGTAGAAGACAAGACTGGGAGATACACCCAGAGCTGCAAGCCCACTAAGCTAGGCGAAGTCCAATAAGGAAAATCAAAGCCACTCAGGACCTCAGGGCCACAGAGAAAAGCAAAGTGAATTTCTTACCACTACTAATTTAGCATTGACCAATGGAAGTTATAATTTTTTATACAATTTTTCCCAGAGCATAATTTCTAAATTGAGTGGTAGGGACTATGCTACCTTGCAACACTTATTGGAAATTAGAAAGAACAAAGTGAAAATATAAGAAATATTTTTAGGTGAGGAGAGGGTTGTATATGTACTTTGGTTTTGGGGTAGGGGGGGAGGAGATTCTAGTCCCTTGTCATTATTAGGATTCCATGTTTGCATTTAAGGTGTTTGTTTGGTTTCAGTTTTGGGATAATTACATTTGTTTTTTTCTCAAGGTCTATGAGGTCCTATGGAAAATTTAAGCCATCATGGAACAACAATGTGGACGTATTCGATGAGGAGCAGAGAATTTTCCCATACCACTGGGTCTTGTTCTAAAGCTCTAGTCCAGGAGGCGATCGATGCTTATTAGGCAACAACCTCATCTAACACTCAAGGTGAAATCCAATGACTTGAAAGGATTGTCTATGGGGACAAGAAAACCTTTTAAGATTATGAGCTTATGAATGAAGTGTCTCAATGGTTCCTCGACCTTGGGCACCACCATGGGAAGGAGAAACCAACAAGGTATTTTTAAAGGATTTAAATAATTTCCTATATATAGTATTGTAAGTGACTATTCTAGTTTAAAAATTCATCAAAATATAATGTAGGCAAATATTAAGAAAAAAACATGTAATTTACTATTAAAACTAGTAAATTTTTAAGGAACATCATCTATTTAATCATATATATGTAAAAATAGATTTTTAACCATACTCGCGAATATTTTTTTTTTTTAAGAAAATAAAAATAACTCATTTGCGAATTTTCAATCGAGTCATGCATAAAGCCACTCTTCACTAATAGCTGAAGACGTTACTGAGGTAGGTCCTTGAAATTAAAGACGATGAGATAAATAAAATCATTTGCTTCCTTAATGATATGCAACAAAACGAATAAAGAACGTTGATCGAATGGAAGCTTACCCGACCCATATTGTCACGCCCCTACACCTGCGGTAGTCTTCCAACTGCTTGTAGCGAGGTGCGGCACCACCGAACGCTTTCTTTTCAACAATACTAACATTCGTGGACTACGCCTACTTCAATATTAACATACTTAGTTTGTGTTTCACAACCAAGTAAAAGAATTTATCCTTTATACTTTAGTGAAGACCATTCTCAATTATTAACCATGAACAATAAACCGAGAACATCAACAATAAGCAAATACAAAGGGAGGGGCAACTCCGAGAAAGTCTGCCCAACAATATATTATAATAGCTTCTTCAATATTACAACACAAGTAATGCTTGGCAAACTCCAAGCCAATACTTAGAATAATTTTACAACAAGGCATAGAACAACCTTTTACATCATTTTATGCACCTTTGCATAAGAAGGAGTGCTCACCCGAGCCACTCAACCTTCCTACCAAATCCTGCATAAAACTGCACACCAGAACCCCCTCAAACCGTGGCACACTTGCCAACCGTTCACATAAGACAAACTTGCGAAGTCCTTAATTCTTATGCGCATGAGATATGCGCATATCCTTCCAAGACCACGCACCTTTTCCCCTTGTCCTTATGCGAGAGTGTATGAGCGAATGTTCGTTGGTTTAATGAGCTTTCATGCTCATGTATATATACGTTTCTTATGTGATGTTACATGGGGGTGTTAGCCCATGGCCGACCCCATAATCCTTTGTCGTATGCTCCACATAACTCTTTTACATGTCGGCTTGGTTATGTTTTAATGCCCTTTGTTCAACGCATATAAACCTTCGTGTATCCTCATAACATATGCGCTCAAGTGTGGAATGACACTTAGCCAATTTTTCGTGTGCTTCATAACGTCGCAAGTTTCGTCGCAATTGTGTCGCACTCCTACCGCAGCTCGTCGCAAACCCGGTTGTCGCGCGCCCATCGTGCGCCCGTCGTGCGCTCGTCGCACAATCACCCGGAGGCCTTACAATCTCCCCCACCTGAAATCGTTGTCGTCCTCGACAACATACCATCATCCACGGTGTTGACTCCTCTACATAAGGCAATCATCACTGCAACATATGTAGAACCACTGTCTCCACCATGTCTCGGCCTAGTGGGCACTGCCACCAAGCTCACCATACCAAAGTATGTATCTCCACAATCCATGCTCAGGTCCATGGAAACTCCATCCATCTCATCTGCAACATGTTGTCCATATGTGTGTCTCCTCCATGCGAAGAGACCATCTCCTCAACCCAACTCTCGATGTGCCCCATTCAGGTCCATGAAGCCTCTTCATCATCTGCAATGTGCCATCCTCGAGTCTCCATAGAAACAAGTATGCACTTGTCTCATCTATCCATGTGCTTCCCATGATCCTCGATCAAATCAGCTCCCATGTGTAGAAAGTAGTTGAGTCTCGGCTCAACCCATGCTCAAGTGTATCACCAAAGCGTCATCATCATCATCGTTGTAACTCCATCACTTCAAAGTGCCTCATACTGATCCTCCACATTAAGTCACTCTTCCAAGCCATGCCCATACATGTACTTTGAAAGTATGCATCCCATACTGCATCAAAGTCACCTGACCTCAGCTCCTCAATGCATTAGATCCTCTAAGTCCACCATACATGAAGTCCCTAAAAGTCACAACAATCTCATGTCATCATGAGCTCCATAAGCCATCCCCAACCAACACCTCAGCAAGCATACAAGATGCCTCAGCTCCCCATGTAGTAGGAATGCTCCATAGCTGCTCACAAGTCCATCCAAGTCTTCAATCTTCGGTTTAGTGAACTCGGTCACTCAACCATCTCATCATCATCATGTCATGAGTCCCTTCACCATAGCTCCTCCACCAAAGTGTCCATCAAGACTATCTCTTGGTCTCGGCCATGAGAAGTCCACCCAAAACATCACAAGTGTGTGCCCTCCTCATCTGTCCATGAGTCATGCCGGGCACTTAGCCAATTCTCCATGTGGCTAAAGCATGACCCAATCCTCCACAACGATCATCAAGTTCCACCCTTGTCACGGGTCCTTGCACCTTTCATCACAAGGTCACAAGCAACCCCAACAAGCCCTGCAACAATCGACAATCCTTGCTTCTCCATACAAGGTTCCATCCTAGCCATCCATGGTGAGATCCTCCCTAGCATTGGCAAACTGGCTTTGCCCTTTCCTGCACACGGTCCATCTCCCAAATGCCCAAATGAAACACAAGTATCATCACTTACTTCATCATCATGAGGCTCCTCCATGTGAGTGACCTCATCCATACATGTTGACAAACTGTACGATCCTGATTCAACTTGATCAGCCTCAAGTTCTTCCTCCATCGTAATCATGTCTGCAACATCTTCATCTACCACGGCTTCCTCTTCCTTGTTAGCACAATCTGCAACTTCATCTTGCTCTATTGTCCAACCAAGTTGAAGAAGTTCTTCCTCAGCTTCAACCTTCCTCTTCAAGGCTAGGAGATGCCTCACTTCCTTTTGGTTCAATTCCTTTCTTATCTTGAGCTCCTTGAGTTCTGCTTCAATCAAGTCTACTTCCTTTGCAAGTCGAAGAGCTTCCCCTCTATCAGAAATCCCTTCCTTAACCAAGGCACGAAGAGCATCCTTTGTTTCAAACAACCTTTTGCCACATTCTACAAATCCTTGTTTTACTCTTTCTGACTCTTCAAGTAGACTCCCTTCGAATTCTTCGAAGGATGCATAACCCAATTTTTGCAAGATAGACATCTTTACCAAGTCACCTGCAACCTGAACCAGCCCTTGTTCCACTTCGTGTGAAATGGTTTCCTTCACCTGCAAGTACCCTTGTCACTGTCACGAGCAACCTTTGCTCACCAGCTCCGACCGAGCTCCGATACCAACTATCACGCCCCTACACCTGCGGTAGTCTTCCAACCGCTTGTAGCGAGGTGCGGCACCACCGAACGCTTTCTTTTCAACAATACTAACATTCGTGGACTACACCTACTTCAATATTAACATACTTAGTTTGTGTTTCGCAACCAAGTAAAAGCATTTATCCTTTATACTTTAGTGAAGACCATTCTCAATTATTAACCATGAACAATAAACCGAGAACATCAACAATAAGCAAGTACAAAGGGAGGGGCAACTCCCAGAAAGTATGCCCAACAATATATTATAATAGCTTCTTCAATATTACAACACAAGTAATGCTTGGCAAACTCCAAGCCAATACTTAGAATAATTTTACAACAAGGCATAGAACAGCCTTTTACATCATTTTATGCACCTTTGCATAAGAAGGAGTGCTCACCCGAGCCACTCAACCTTCCTACCAAATCCTGCATAAAACTGCACACCAGAACCCCCTCAAACCGTGGCACACTTGCCAACCATTCACATAAGACAAACTTGCAAAGTCCTTAATTCTTATGCGCATGAGATATGCGCATATCCTTCCAAGACCATGCACCTTTTCCCCTTGTCCTTATGCAAGAGTGTATGAGTGAATGTTCGTTGGTTTAATGAGCTTTCATGCTCATGTATATATACGTTTCTTATGTGATGTTACATGGGGGTGTTAGCCCATGGCCGACCCCATAATCCTTTGTCGTATGCTCCACATAACTCTTTTACATGTCGGCTTGGTTATGTTTTAATGCCCTTTGTTCAACGCATATAAACCTTCGTGTATCCTCATAACATATGCGCTCAAGTGTGGAATGACACTTAGCCAATTTTCCGTGTGCTTCATAACGTCGCAAGTTTCGTCGCAATTGTGTCGCACTCCTACCGCAGCTCGTCGCAAACCCGGTTGTCGCGCGCCCATCGTGCGCCCATCGTGCGCTCGTCGCACAATCACCCGGAGGCCTTACACATATGGAAAAGCATACCTCTGCGAGTTCAAGCTACGAGTACCCCCCATCACTGGCTCAAATGACCCAATTCCTATGACATCATCCAACTCTTAAATAATGGTAATCAGTTTGGTGTTGTTTATGATGTTTTTATATCCTCTCGATATGGCAACAACTCTAATGAGAATAAAGTTGGTATGGTTTTGTGAAAATTGATAGTAGCTATGTAATTTTTCCGTAATAGAAATTACTTAACTCTTTTTTTTAAATTATTAACTTTAATTTTTTTTTTTAATATTTAAATTTTAAAAATTTGAATTCATGTTTTAAAGATAATAATATTATTTATTATAAATAATATACTTTTAAAGTGAATATAAAAGTGTCAGTGGGTTTCCTATTAAAATGGTAATTTATTTATTTATTTTTATAATAAACAAGTTTAATATGGATCTTGGTGGCTTAGTATTTTCTTTTTATGGAAAATGTAATTGAGATCATAATTATAAAAATTTCCCACATGTCTATGCATAAATATCTTAATTTTTTTTAATTATTAAAACTTATAATTTGTAAAGTTCCATTTTGTAAGTGACATTATATTATAATAGTTTAGATCTTCTACAATGTTTGAATTTAGGCTTCTACTTTAGAATATTAAAACAAATTTTCAAAATATTAAAACAAATAAAATTGTTAAGGTTTTAAGTAGGGAGAATTTATAGTTGAATTCACAAAGTTAAGATTCACAAAGTATTAAGTTAAAACAATAATTTTTTTTTATTTTGCATTAAAATCATTTATAGCAAAATTTTACACAACAAACCACATCAATTGACTTTTGTTTCTTGCCTATATTCTTAAATAACTAATGCATCTACAAATGATTATTAGTCTTTATCTTGCATTATTTGACAACTAGATATTTCAAGGCCTTATATGACTCGTACACAAGTTGCCCATAAAATCAAGCTAGCTATTAAAGGTAGGTAAAAATGTTTGAAATAAAAATATTTAATATCATAAAATCAAGTTAGCTATTAAAGGTAGGTAAAAAAGTTTAAAAGAAAAACATTACATAATATTAAAGGAACACATAATTAATAGGCATACCAAAAAGCTATAAAAATTTATAATGGAGGGGAAATTGTTTTTTCTTATCAATACATTATATTATTTTGAAATATGTTGTTAGTAAATGGATAATTATATTTAAGGAATTTTATATTTATATGAAAAAAGAAATAGAAAATTATTTATAAATATTGGGAGACTTTAAGTTATTAATAGATTAGATAAGCAATGAATGTTACATTTATACTATTTGTTTGTTGTCCATATTCTTAAATAACTAATGCATCTACAAATGCTTATAAGTCTTTACCTTGCATTATTTGAAAACTTGATATTTCAAGGCCTTATAAGACTCCGACACAAGTTGCCCATAAAATGAAGCTAGCTATTAATGGTAGGTTAAAAAGTTTGAAAGAAAAACATTATATAATATTAAAGGAACACATATTTAATTATGAAAAGACATATTGACTTAGAGGCATACTAAAGGAATAGTTATATTTTAGGCATTTTATATTTTTATGAAAAAAACAAAAAAACATATTTATAAGTATTGGGAGACTTTAAGTTATTAATAGATTAGATATGCAATAAACATAAAATTGAGATTATAATATCACTTCCAATTAAAAATCAATTTATGAAATAAATAGCAATTTCGATCCATTTATATATATATATATATATTCAACTCGTTTAGAGTTAGACGGGCAAGACCTTCGCATGTAACTCTGGAGCAGTTTTCAGATATACATAATTTTACCCATAGCAAGATTTATAGAAACCAAAACTCCACACATCTATTAAATTATATCGTATAAAGTTAACACACGAGCCTAATAATACATTGCAACTTGTATGTTTTTACTTGCTCCAAATTCGCCACCAAATTGAGCTGTTGGAGCTTGACGGCCGTTTTTCTCAACGGTTCTAAGGTCACTATTATTCTCCTCTCTATTTCAGCTACAAACAATTCAGAGCAACTTGTGCCGGCTTTTCTCTCAAAAATCCCAATGCAAGTGGGGCCCGCTTTTCTCTTGAAAAGGGCAAAGGCTAACTAGCCTGTCATAGGGCATTAAATGCCCAGGTATATGCATGTTATATAACAAAATAACACACAGTCCTTGGTGGCTACATAAATTAAAAGTAAAGGCTGTGTGTTATTTTGTTATAAAGCATGCATATACCTAGGCATTTAATGCCCTATGGCAGGCTGGTTAGCCCTTGCCCTTGAAAAGAGCTCAGTCAATGTTGTGGCTTTTCTATATATTAAAAAACTAAGCGAAATGCAAGTTGTGCCGGCTTTTCCCCCTCACCGAAAAAAAATTCAGTGCAAGTTGTGAGACTTTTCTCCCATTCGAGACACACCTATGCTCAGAATCATCGTCATGGCCATGGTTGCATTTCTTTACGTTAACTAGTTGGCCTAGGCATTCATGCGTTTACAATATTAAAATATTTGATTTTGCAAGTTGGAATTATTAAACAGAGTCCACCCAAAATGTAAAATTACTGATTTTGCAAGTTGGAATTTATTAAAATCATGATGAGGCATGGGGCCATTGTATTTCAAGTTGGAGCATGTGACACAATCATTGTATATACTACAAAAACCATCTCAACTTGCACGTTGAATCTACATACTCAAGCTGTCAGTGAACTCATTCAATATCAGAATGTTACGTGATATAGAGTTGATCGCTCTAGGGCTGCCCCATCAAAATATGCCGGAGGGACCTCGAGGGAAGAAAATTTATATTATATATTATATTCTGAAAATTTATATTATTGTAAATTATATCAATACAATTTCCAATTTCTTTTCAGGTTAATAATACAACTTTATCTTCATTTTATTTATTTTTTAATTTAGTTTATATTATTTAATAGTGATGGAAATATATTGATAA
Organism: Pinus tabuliformis; assembly: GCA_031772625.1. Classification (NCBI taxonomy): domain Eukaryota; kingdom Viridiplantae; phylum Streptophyta; class Pinopsida; order Pinales; family Pinaceae; genus Pinus; species Pinus tabuliformis. The sequence continues at coordinate 515,995,465 of CM062809.1, forward strand.
GTTAAATAAATTTTATTATTTTATATTTTTTTGTTTGGTTGACATGAGACCTTCCGTTATAATAATTTCTAGTTGAGCTAACTCTTAAAGTTATTATTATTTTTATTTATTAAAATAAATTTATAAAAAAAATAATTATTTTTTATATTTAAATTTAATTCTGAAATATGTTTTTATTTAATTTAAATACTTAAATATAATTTCAATAAATTTTGAAATGTATTTAAGGAATACTTGTTTGGTAATACTTTTTCTTGTTATAGTTGACCATGCTTCATCTCTTCGAAATATCCCATGAACCTTCTTACTTAATTCACCTACTTTTCTTCACGATTCCTCAAATAAGAATGTTCACAATGTTGTTTTTAACTTTATTATTCGAAATATCCCATGAACCTTCTTACTTAATTCACCTACTTTTCTTCACGATTCCTCAAATAAGAATGTTCACAATGTTGTTTTTAACTTAATATTAATAAAGCCCTAAATGTTAAACACTATGAAGCCACATTTCTCAGGAACGACCTATTCATTTAATTTCCATATTTTCAATTACATATCTTTTATAATGTTCTTCTTTCATACAATTCCAAATTATTCATTGTATTTTAAAGTTAATCTTTTGTCATTGTTGCAATAAGTACATGACAATTATTAAAGAACAACAAATTATGTATAAAAAGTTGCATTTATTTTAGCAAAAATATCTAGAATCATAAATCATTTTTTTAAAGTAAAAATAAGCAAGATGAATTTGTATTTTTATTTTGTTAGTTTAAAAAAATATTTAGTAATATATTTAGACATGATTTTCTTTAAAGATTAAAGGACATGATTTTTGATACAAAAGAAACTCATGAGTAAACTTTCTTAATGATTGAATACCAAACATTTACCATCAATATATCAATGGGATATTGTGCCATAATTATAGTAAAGATTAAAGGACATATGATTTTTGATATAAAGGAAATTCTTGAGCAAGATTTCTTAATGATTAAATACTAATCATTTACCATCAATATAGCAATGGACATTTTGCCATAATTATAGTATACACCCTTTAACTGAACATAAAAGTCACGATAGATTTCAGTAAACAATGGTTCACTTATAGGGTATACTAATCCACTAGGGGAAACATGTTACACGGGAATGAAACCATGCATGGGATAATAAAAACACTCAAAATGGGACATTGTGTCTAGATTATGGGATGTGACCTCCTCAATGAACTTCATAGTCATAATAGATTTCACTAAACAACAATTGGCTTATGGGGGCATACTAACCCATAATGGGAAACATGTTTAATGGGAGAATCAAATCATGCATGGGATAATAAAAGCACACATTTTTCATTGATTTGAGAATCCCCCTTTAGTAGAATTTTAGATATGATTATGTCTTGTGTTTATACACCATACATAACATTTTAGTTGAAGCTAATGTTTATATGTAACTTGTGACTAACTACATTCACAACCCTATTGGTTTTAAATAAGGTTTCCCATTGTCATCTTCACTCTTTTTGTCGCCCCCCACACACATATATATATAAGTTGGAGAAGTATTTTATCAACAAGATAAGTTAAATGAAAGTTTCATTATTTTCAAAGTTACTATTTTCTCATGATTGTCACTAATTATATCATCCATGTGTTTGATACTATTGAAGATTTCTAAAAGTACTTGGTTATCTTTATGAGTTCCAAGAACTGAGTAGTTGATATATGTAGTCATGGACTATGGTTAGCCAACTAAACATGTCATTACCCATTCTACATAAAGGCATAAGTTTCATTCTCAAAATATGTGTATCTTGTAAATTGGAAATATTAAATGCAATATCTATAAATCCTTTGGGAAATTCTATTCCAAGTTGGAAAATTTTGTATATTCACTCTATATATGAAAAACATAATTTGAAATTGCATATTACACTTTAATCTTATATACTATAGTTTGAGACTTATCGAACTAATGAGCTTAATCATCTCCATTGAGATTCCTTGAAACAAATATATTAAGATGTAAATTTCATGACCAATTGCATGTTGGGAACCTTCATAATGATTCACTGCATTATCTTATAATTACAACACCAAATCCATTCTCACATAATTTTGGTGGGTCATATATTTCACCCTTCCCCATGGCAATGTCACTTAGTAATCATAATTAATAACAAGTTGAAAAACTAAAAAAAAAAATTCTTCCTTCAAGTTAATCATACCTTAAAAATATGTTTTTTGGGGTAAGATTAAGTAATATTAACTTTAAAAATATTATAATAAAATTCATAATATATAGGATATGATGCTTTTTTATCTCCATCCCTCTATCATTGTGCTCCCTAAAATTGAAACTCTTTTTTTTGCTTCTACAATGCTTCTTTCATGATCTTTATCTTTTCTTCCTATCTCCCTCTTCCTTTTCAACCATAAATTAAAAAAAAAAAAAAAAAAAAAAAATTCTAAACTTAAAACATGTATCTTAGAAACTTATGCTATTCTAAATTAAATCGATACAACTTCCAAATTCCTTAAAGCAATATACATCAGATCATAGTGCTGAAATCATATCCTCATCTTATTCACTCTTCTCCAACCATCCCATTTCTGTTACATACTTTATCCTGGTAATTCTACTTGTTTTAATAATTCTTATAAAATCGTATATATACTTTTCCACTTTAACATCCTATGTCATCCACATAAAATTGTGATGGCCTAAAAATGTTATCATCAACATTTTAACATCCTATGTCATCCCCATAAAATTATGGTTGTCTAAAATTGTTATCATCAACATTTTTAGAAAAAGAAATGACCACTTCTTTTTGCTTGTAGTAAAAAGATGATGAATGAGTCAAAAGCTTATTCGCGATGCATTTTAGATTTGCTTCTTAGCTAAGGAGAATAATTATTTAATCTCTATACCTCGTGTTCAATTTGATACATGTTCAATTTGATTATGTATGATCACTTTCTGATATCCTCTGAAAAAAATATTCACATTTCTATTCACCGTTATCACATGTGTCAACTTTTAAACAAGACGGTTTCCCATGTTACTTTTAAGAATAATATTAATAATTCTTAAACATGCTATGCTTTGAATGTAAATTTATCAATCACATCTATAGCATTCGCCTTGTGTTAAAGTGCATTGAATTTCAAATATTTTGCTGAATTTTTGTAATTTTAATTAAAGTTTTTAGAAAATGATTAATATTTTTATTTTCTCGTAATTTTTTCTAATTTTTTGGAAATATTCATTTTAATTTTTGATTGGATGATCTAGTTCTTATAAGACATAATTCGGGGTGGTAGGAATTTTATTTTTAGTATTTATTAGTACTTAACAAATAACTTTAAAATCGAAAAAAGAATAATTTGATAAATAGTTATAGGTGAGTGCTTTGACAATGACAGTCTCACTATTATGCTACTTCCATGTCAGAACTGATGCAATTGCAAGTCGTTTATGCAGAGGGTGGAAAAAGATAAAATAATTTCCTATTAATATTGAGCGGGGTTTTCCACATGCAGATATTTCACTGTGTGGATGACCCTCCACACAATGTTGATATTTAAGGCGGTAGAATAGCAGAAAAATTAATTATTACGAAGCATGGTAATAACTAAGCAATATTCATAACTATTGATATTAGTTTACGAAGCATGGTAATGACTAAGCAATATTCATAACTATTGATATTAGTTGATACAAATTTTTGTGAGGCCATACTCTGATCGATTTCATTAAATCCATTTCATTCACTGATGGTGTTTGCAAGTTTGAGTGCATACGGATGCTTTTAGCTTAATTTAGCATTGCAAGAAAGCCAATTCCAAAATCCACTTGGAAAATGATTGTCCACTTCATCCTTCATCATTCCAGCGTGTCTTATGAAGAATTCAATAATTGCAACATATTTATATATTATTTAGAGCTATAAATATGGATTCTATGGAAACCAGGCCAAAAATAAATAGGGTCATATCTTCCAGATATCTTCCAGTATTCCGTGATTGCTTTGCATTTATTCGTGTACGAACGTTTCAAAGAGGGGGGCATGTTGATCAACCAAAAAAGATTACTTTTCAGTTGATCCAATTTCAATGCCTATATATGGTTGCCTTCTCACATAATCGGAGATGATAACTTGGCCAACCAAGATGATGTTTGACGGAAGCACTGAAACATGGTTATATGGATGCACAGAAGCTAAATGTCTTTGGTAAATAACTTCATCAATCATGTCGATTACAATGGTTTTGTGCCATATTCATCATATTTCAATAATCACATTGCATTATATTAATATGCTTATCGCATTTGCTGAACTCAGAGATATATAACTCACATAATGCCATATTCTAAAAGAAAACAAGGTAATTCTTTTAGTTTATTTGAAATGTTAACTATTTAATGATATTTGCATCTTTCCTAAAAGTTCTACTATGTGTGCACTCCACACTTTTGCACAACTAAATTTGTGCACAATGCACAGTAACTAAATTTGTGCACAATGCATAGTAAGTGCGGAGATCCCACCCCCTTGTTTATGCCTCTACTTGTGCACATTTCAAAAAACACATAATTGTACACAGGAATTTAATCAGTTTCCATAAAGCATATTTCTCATCGCCCTATATTTGGCTGTGACGTTGCCTTACCAATAAATCCCATGCTATCAGGCCATAAATGAACTGCGGGTGTATATGCCCACCGTTTGATTTTGCTAAGGCCGAAATCAAACGGTAGGCATATACACCCGCCGTTCATTTATGGCCCGATAACATAGGAAAATCGAACAGTAGGCATATACACCCGCCGTTCATTTATGGCCCGATAGCATAGGAAATATGGCTCGCCTTACCATATGGTGGAGCGGTGAGAGGTTTGATTCCCAGTCCTGGCCAACTTACTCTATGACATGTTCCACTTACTTGAATTAACGTGTCTCCTTTGTATTGGTGGGCTTATGATATGAGGCATTCCTATTGTCAAATCACTTTACCAAATGGACGAAAGTAGTAGCTTTAGAATTTGATTGATACCATTTGCAGGACTGTATACGTGGCCTTCATTGTTCAATTTTTTTTTATCAGTTGTCTCTTACACGTGGATGTCGTCATCGTTATTTATCAAAAATAGCCTTCCATCAGCATTTCAAATTTCACATTGGATATATGCCACCAACAAACAATAGAGTGGTATTGTTTGGATCACTCTCTGAGTTTGGCTCGACCACATGACGATAGGGTTTTTGATAAATTGTAATCTGCTTTGTTATGGAAGGGCCTATTCACATAGGTTGGGAGGAAAAACCATTCCATTCATTTATGTTATAACATGAGCTTGCTCATTCCCATCCCCAAACATTACAAACCCATACCATTTTGAACAACTTGTAGTCTTTTTTTTTATTTGTAATGGTTCAGTAGGACTTTATATTAATAGAATACAGTAGAATACATGATGTAGAGTGGGAGTCAAGGGGACCTCCCTGTGTCTGCCTTTATACCAATGAGCTGGTCTAGTCTCTGTATTTTTTCTTTTTTTAATTAGAACATGTACAACCTGTAGAATTATCGATAGATGCATACATAGAAGAATCAAAGGAACACCATGATCGTTATGCTCGATGGTCTGCATTGTTTATGGTATTGCACTTTGCTTTGAGTTCCCTCTCCTCCAGGTTTTTCCAGAGGATGTGATAATCTTCAAGATTGGATTGAACCCTAGCATTGGCCATGGCATTGACCAGCTTATTTCTTGTTCTTCGAACCACTTGAAAGGTGAACCCTTGGATGTTGCTGAGATGGCCCTCTAGATCCTTCAGGATTGCCGAGAGCCTCCAGTTGGGTGTTAGCTTGTCCACTTGAGTGCCATTTTGAAGTTTTCTCATCATCTTGATGAAAATCTCCGAATCTCCTTCCACCACCGAGGTAGAAATTTGTAGCGATCAACCAGGGTGATGCCTTTGATGAGAGCGATTAGCTCTGCAACATTATTGGTATTCGTGCCCAGATTGCCATGGTAGATGAGATGGATGTTCCCAGCGTGATCCCTAATTTCTCCACCGTAACCATCTTTTCCCAGGTTTTCCTTTGACGCCCCGTCGAAATTCAGTTTGAATGATTGAAATGGAGGCATACCCCATTTTTCCTACTTCATCGCAGTGGAGGCCTGGTTCTTGCCTGTGGGAGTGGTCTTGGCTTTGAGATTTAGGATCTGGATTATCCTTTGGTCATTCGCAGATGTGTTCCCCTCTTGCTGCATTATATCCATGGCATGGATCGATTCTGTGATTAGCTGTCGTGTTTTTCCTGTTAACATTTCCGTTGTCATCGCCGAGTTCTTGAAGATTCTTGCATTACGCTCTTTCTAGATGATCCAAGCTATGGCTCTCGGAATAAGATTCCATGCCCTGTTGAACAGATTGCTGGAGGATATGGAAGACCTCCAATTGCTCAGTGTAAGACAGATAGAGTTCCTGTTTCTGTCGGATTGTCTGAAAACAATGGCCATGTCATCCCAAAGAGAGCAAGCAGTGGGGTAGGTGTTGAGAATATGATTGAGAGTTTCCTGATCATTCTCACAGAGGACGCAGTGGGAGGGACCTATGAAACCCCGTCTCTGAAGATTGTCCCAAGTGAGTGCTCTATTATACACGACCAACCTGGAGAACAGGGTTATTTTAGGCCAGGTTCCTCTATTCCAAAGAGCATGCCATTTGGGGTTCGGCTGCAAGTCAGGAGAAGCAGCTATGATTTTGTAGGCTTCTTTGAGGCTGAAAGTTCCTTTAGGATTATTTCCCCACCGAAGGATATCTTCTCTATTCGATGTAAGGATTCTGCGCTGGTCTAGTTCTTGTAAGAGAGGGTTTATATTCTCATTGTGGCCTTGGGTTAGCCATTGCTCTTTAGTTAGCCATTTTTGCCATGTAGTATCCAATGTTCGAGGTTTCCAGTGGTCTGCTACCTTCCTCAACCCTGCCTCTTGCATGTCACTTTTAAGAGTAGTTCACTCTGGGTGGTCCAGTGGGGGGCGCTGCTGCCAGGCATCCTCCCAGAAGAGGGTGGTGTTGCCTTGGTGCACTTCCCAGAAGCTGTGCTTCTGAACAATATGTCGATTTTCCCATACTTTATTCCAGAGGGGGGATCCTTGAGTATTACCAGTGAGCCTAATAAGGTCTTTGTCTTGGACTTGATTTGTATACTTTGCTTTCCATAAGGTGCCCCAGAGGGAATTAGGATTTTCCACCCATCTCCACCAGATTTTCACTACTACAACCTTGCTTAGGATTTCAGGATCTCTTAAGCCCAATCCTCCCACCAATTTTGGTTTACATATGTCTGTCCACTTGAGGAGGGCCCATTTGGGTTTCTTAGAATATTCATTCTAGAGGAAGGACTGCTAGATGTTTCGAATGGATTTATACACTATTTTAGGTGCCGCTAGTGCCGAGAGCATGTAGGCCGCATTGTTTGAAGAGCTGATTTGACCAGTACCAGTCTGCTTGCCATGTTTAGAGCTCTGTGAGTCCAACTACTTAATCTGGACTTCATTTTGTTAAGGAGGTCTTCCCAGTTTGTAGCTTTGGGGGTATATTCCGAAAGAGGGATTCCAAGGTATTTGGTTGGAAGTGAGTTCTTTTGAAATTTGAAAATTTTGTTGAGATTTCTCTGCATAGGAATAGAAGTATTGAAGAAAAACAGTTTGGATTTTGTTAGATTGATTTCCATACCTAAGGCCTCCATGAATTTCCTTAGCACCTTGCTAAAGGTTCAAGCTTCCTTCACCGTGGGGGTTCCCATGAGCATTGTGTCATCTACAAATTGCTGATGCATTACTGTGGGGCCTTGATGTGCAACTTTGATTCCTTTGAGCTGATTCTTTTAGATTGCTTGGGATAGAGATCTTCCCAAATCCTCTGCCATGATGACTAAGAGAAAAGGCAACAGGGGATCTCCTTGTCATATACCTCTGGACGGGAGGAAGGGTTGTAGGGGGCCTTCGTTCAGCATGATTGAAAAGAATGCTCTTGAGACCATTTCCATTATCCAATTTATCCAAATCTGACTGAAGCCGAAAGCCTGGAGGATTGCTCTGATGTAGGTCCAGCTAATTTTATCAAAGGCCTTGGAGAGGTCAAGCTGAATGAGCATACCTGGAATCCTTTGTGTTTTGATAGAATGCAACACTTCCTGGGTGAGGATTATGTTGTCGGTTATCTGTCTGCCTTCAACATATCCTGACTGTTCTGGAGATATGATGGAGGGAAGGATGGGTTTGAGTCTGCTGGCCATCAATTTTGAGAGGATTTTATAAATGACGTTGCAAAGGGTTATGGGTTTGAACTTGTCGGGGGAGTTAGCATGATCAGATTTTGGAATTAGGGTAAGGAAGGTGGCACTGATGGCCGCCAGCACTCTTTTGGTTCTGTGAAAGTTCTTAATCAGATTGCAGAGGTCGGCTTTGATAATGGGCTAGCAAGCTTTGAAGAATTCAATTGTAAAGCCATCTGGTCCAGGGGCTTTGTCAGTGGCCATGGTAAAGACGACTTCTTCAATCTCCTGCTCAGTGAACTCTCTTAAGAGAAGGGAGTTTTGCTCCTCCGTAACTAAGGGGGGAATGGCATCGATGAATTTATTGATAGCTTGGGTTCTATCATGCTTGGGATCCGTGAGAAGTGAATTGAAGTATGAGTCAAGTTTAGATCCTATTTGCTCCCTGGTAAAAACCTTGGCGTCATCAGCTTTTGTAAGGGATAGAATACGGTTGTTGGCTCTATGCTGAATGGTTGACTTATGGAAGAAGCTTGTGTTGTGTTCCCCATGTTTTAACCATTGCACCCTTGATTTTTGTTTCCAGAGCAACTCTTCTTGTCTTAGCCTTTCTTCCCATTGCTTTTGAAGGTTTGATTCCTGAGTTAACCTTTCCTCATTGGGCCCTTCCTTGATCATTGTTTGTTGGAGGTCCGCCATTTTTTCCTCGAGCTCTCTTTTGGCTTGAAAAATGTTACCAAAGGTGTTCTTGTTCCAGCATTTGAGATTGGCCTTGATGATCTTGAGCTTTTGCTGGAAGATGTACATGATGTTATCGCTCTCTATTGTGGTTTGAGTCCACCAGCTCTGTATATTTTGCATGAAGGTTGGATGATCTATCCAAAAACCTTCGAATCTGAAAGGCTTGTTTTGAGGCTTGTCCATATTGGTGAAGTGCATCTGCACTGGCCAGTGATCTGATCCCCCAATAGGCAGAATGTTGGCCTCCATATCTAGATTTTGGAGCATGATGGATTCCGAGATAAGGAACCTATCGAGCCTCGATGCAACTTGCCTATTTCCCCCTTGCTTATTGTTCCAAGTATACAGACCATTGACTGTGGGAACATCAATGAGTTTAGATGCAGCTATGAAGGTGTTGAATGCTTCCACATCTTTATCCAGTCTTCTTAAGCCTCCTTTCTTCTCCTTTAGGGTGGTGATCATGTTGAAATCACCACCTAGGATCTAGTGGTTGGCTCCATGGTGTTGTCGGATCTCGTCCAGGTCTTCCAGCATCTTGAATTTGTCCTGGATTCACTGAGGTCCATACACATTGGTAATTCATATCGTGTGCTTTGATTCTGGCATGTTGAAGATGACTGATAACGAATGCTTAATGGACAGAGAATTCTGCATGAAGAACTTGTTTTTATTCCAAAACATGAGAAGCCCTCCTACTTACCTAATGGATTATGTGCTTATGCAATGATAGCCTTTTGCAAAGAGTTGCTTAAGCGTCTCTATGCCGTTGGAGGAGCATTTGGATTCTTGAAGAAGGATAAGGTCTGGTGATTGCGTGGAAAGACAGTTTTTTAGGATTTGTCTTTTGGAGGTGCCATTTAGCCCTCTGATGTTCTAGGTTGTAATCTTCATTGAGTAACCTTTGGTGTGGATAGGACCAGAGCCCTAATTTTGCCTTCATTGATTAGGCACCTACCGAGTTCTTGTATTTGTTGTTTTGTCGATTTTCTCCCCCTTTTTCTTCCCGGACCTTTCAGCTTGTATTGGTCCAAATCCAAGTTGGCTTGGATGCTTGTTTGGTTGTTGTTTCCCCATTGCTTTTTAGCAGCATTCTGGTTGAGATATTCTAACTACAGGTATGCCATTTCGATTTTCTCCAGGTGTTCTTGGGGAATGGCATCCACTCCCTGTTTGGACCATTGCTCGTTGATCGCTTGGAGGTTTAGGTCACCTAGAATCTCTTCCAGGGGATTGGTAGGGGTGGTTGAGGGTGGCTGGTCTGAATAAGTTTCTATGCAGGGAGGGGCTTGTAATGAGATATGGCTTGTATCATTCTGGATGGGATTGGGCTGTGGGTTTCATTGTTGTGGCTGGGCATGGTGTGAGTCAGGGTTTGGGATGGAGGTGTTTGAAGGGTTTGATGACTGAACATGCATGGGTGGATCTTGAGTGGTGGGGGCGGGGGATTCCAGAGGGTTCTCGTTTGGATCAAGGTTGCCTAGTACTTCAAAGCTATTCGGCTTAGTGGGGGTTGGGTTGGAGGAGTGTTTCAGGGGATTTTTACCCTTCTGCCTTTTATTTTTCCTTGAAACAGGGATGAAATCTGGGGGTAGGTTATCCACCTTGTCTGCTTAGGTTTGAGGTGGGGGTTGATTCAGAGGGCACCCATGACTGAGATGTCTATGCTGTCGGCATTTCCAGCATCTGAAAGGGATGTTTTCATAGTCGATGGATTACTTCCAATGTATTCCCTTGTGGATCAGATCAAAAAGGCCTGGGAGGGGTCCTGAGACATCCATGTAAAAGCAGATTCTAGCATAGGCAGTGTATTTACCTTGAGATGTGAGATCTGAGGTTTTGACGAAGATGCCCAGTTAATTCCCGATGGCTTCCAAGATGTGCTTATTCCAGTAATCAACAAGCAGGGAGTAGAGTCTAAGCCGAAATGGAACTTTTTTGAAGTCTTCCTGTTCTGGAGCAAAATTGGGTCTCCAATATGTCATGTAGAGTCCTGCCGAGTTGTAAAAGTATGGGCCTCCTTCAAAAGTGCGATCTTTGTCATCCCTGTGAGCAAAGATGACCGTGAAAAAACTTCTTGCCCCCAACTGAAGTTCATAGTTCCCTTTGGGCTTTGTTATATACCTAGGGGGGATAATATGGGGTACCAAGGGAGGTACCCAAGGTAATAATGTAATAATGGGATGGGCCATAGTAATAAATAAGGTGGTTAACCCATATCATGTAAGGGACCACAAGTAGTTAGTAATAATGTAATAGGCCCATGGTATTAGTTGATGGTATGAGGGAACCATGGTAATGACCCACGGTATTATATGTATGAGGCCTATATAGAGGCTAGAGACTCCACATGGAGATAGTGAAGGATTATTGTATGAACAGGCATATGGCTTGTGGAGTGTTCTCCTTCCTTAAGGAGTGAATGTATAGTGTTTCCCTACCTTAAGGGTTTTGATAATAAAGAAGCATTTCTATCTATTTCTATCTTGTTATTCTTGGGTTATTTATATTTTCATATATTTCCGGGTTAGATCCACAACAAGTGGTATCAGAGCTACAACAAGTGGTATCAGAGCTACAACAAGTGGTATCGAAGCACTTTCTTGGGCACAAAAGTGGAGAATATTTTGTTTTTTTAATTTTTTGCAGGATTTCGAGGGCGGCGAGTTGCAGATCAGATCTGTACGTTTTGGTGCAAGATATGCAAAATATAATTGCAGATCTATATTCTTTGTGAAAAAATAGCCGATTTCAAAAAAAAAAATCGGTTGAATCAGAGTCCGGATGAAGGAGATATCGCTGATCTAAAAATCAGTGGGGTTGCAGACAATTTTTCAAGGCAACGAGTTTGCGGCGCAGATCTGGACGTCTTGGTGCACAATCTGCAAAATCTAATTGTAGATCTAGAATCTTTGTGAAAAAATACCTAATTTCAAAAAAAAATCAGTCGAATCGGAGTCCGGATGAGGGAGATATTGCTGATTTAAAATCAGCTCTTTTTTGCAGAAATTTTGGTGACGGCGGGAGAGTTGCAGTGCAGATTTGAAATTTCATTGCCTAGATCAAAATTTCTAACACATGGGCAGATGCAGAATGATTGTTCCATTTCTAAAAACAAGTCATAATAGGGATTCTGAGCAATATTGACGAAACTGTGACAATTTCAAATTTTCGCCAAGTAAGTGAATTTTTCTCAAACCCTCTTCATGGAGATGCTATATTTTACAGGGAAAGATGATGGTCCTACTATTGAAGAATTCATACAGAGATACAAGTCCATACATGGGACATATTGGAAGATTTCAATGAAGCTTAATATGAGAGATGAGGCTGAAAACTGGTGGTTATCACTTGACCACAAGCAGTTGACTAAACTTTCAGATGTAGAATTTGAAAAAGTCTTTTTGGACAAATGGTCTCAGGCTAAAAAAAAGGAGAATGAGACACATAAGGGGTTAATTGATACGGGTGTCTCCTTACTGCAGGTTCATGGATTGATTCAGAAAGAGAAAATCATGGTTTCTATAAATCCTAGTTGCAAGCATAATTTCATCAATGTTAATTTGGCAAAAAAATTGCAAGTTCCAACAAAACACATTGAAAATACACAGGTTGATGATGAGAATGTTCAAGTGTACAAGGATTTGAAGATTTCTATGGATAAATATGTGTTGCATGGTGATTTTTATCCTTCAGAGATGGATAATATGGATGTTGTTTTGGGATATCCTTGGATGGAATCTGTGGGTACTATCAATATTAATGTGCAGAAGAAATTCCTGAAGCTCTGGTATAAAAAGAAGAAAATTACATTACAGGATATTTCCATCAATAAACAGGTAGAGTACAGGGAGGCGGAAGCAGAAGATGTTCCAGGGACTAACATATCAGATGATGAGTCTTTGATGATCGACAATCAAACACAAACAGAGGCTGAAGCCGAAAAGGTTACAGGTACATTAGATGAGAGCTCAGTGGTTGAAGTCATATTGGAAAAGAAGACACCACAACAGGCACCACAACAGGGTGAATTAAAGAAAAAGCCATCGTGGGTTAAAATTTCAACATATCATCACCCACATCACCCCGCAAGACAACCATCAAGATGGCAACCAATTAGCCACAAGGACAACAACCCCCGTATGACGGATAGCGAGGAGCGACGATCCACCTACTACACATCAACACAGAAGAGCTGCCACGGTCAACTTCCATCTCAAGCGAGCGAGGCACCAGCGAGATCGAGGGTTCACCTTTCTTTGGGATGGCTAGATGCACGTTCATGGTACCAGTGGACTACTATTTTGAGTAGATCTTATTATTTGTGTTCTTCCCATGTTTCGGGGACGAAACATGCTAAGGGGAGTGGAATGTTATATACCTAGGGGATAATATGGGGTACCAAGGGAGGTACCCAAGGTAATAATGTAATAATGAGATGGGCCATAGTAATAAATAAGGTGGTTAACCCATATGATGTAAGGGACCACAAGTAGTTAGTAATAATGTAATAGGTCCATGGTATTAGTTGATGGTATGAGGGAACCATGGTAATGACCCATGGTATTGTATGTATGAGGCCTATATAGAGGCTAGAGACTCCACATGGAGATAGTGAAGGATTATTGTATGAACAGGCATATGGCTTGTGGAGTGTTCTCCTTCCTTAAGGAGTGAATGTATGGTGTTTCCCTACCTTAAGGGTTTTGATAATAAAGAAGCATTTCTATCTATTTCTATCTTGTTATTCTTGGGTTATTTATATTTTCATATATTTTCGGGTTAGATCCACAACAAGTGGTATCAGAGCTACAACAGGCTTCCATTTCTGGTTTATCCACCAGCAGAGAGCCTTTCATTGAGTCGCACTCCCATGAAACGACAAATTAGGGCATGTTTACTCATGTGATCTCTATATCCTTTGATCCAAGGGTCTTCGATGATCAATGATGGTGTTTCCTCCGATAGCGATTTGCAAGGGGATGGGCCTGTTGCCCTGTTTTGGCTGGGAATGTTCCCCGCGGCTGTAGATCCATTAGTATTTGAAGTATGGTTTGTCGCTGGATATTTTCCATTGGCCCTGGATCGGGAGCTTGATGGGGTATTGGCAGGCGAAGAAGGAAAGTTGTCGAAGACGAAGGGGCTGGGTGGGTCGATTACCCCCCCCCCCCCCCCAAAAGGTGGTCATGGAGTGATGTGGCTAGGGTTTGTTTTCAGGGTTTGTAATGCTTCAGAACCAACGTCCCAATATTTCAAATAACAACTTGTAGTCTTATCAATAATAACCTTTGACCCTTTTACAGAAGGGTATATGGCTCTAAATGTCTCTTGCAACAACTCATTTGTGTCGTCAGATGCCAAATCTCCTATGAAGATACTAAAATCTCCGGAACACTTTTATCTACTGCTATTCATTGCCAAATTTAGCCTTTAAAATTGGTTAGCCCCAAGCATCTATAGAGCATTGTAATTTTGGAGAGCCATTTGGGCTGCTTCAGGGCTTGCAAATTCCAATAAGCCATAACACTATGATTTTCTAGTCTTCTTATTGCGAATAATCTTAATGGAATGGAGGTCCTAGGTAGAAGAAAAACATTAGTGTAGATAATTCTCATCCACTCAATGTTGCAAACCTCTGAACCATAGGGTTCTAATCTCATCGACCGAGCTAACTTATTGCAAGGATTGCACTGTACAAAATTTTTGGGAGGATAGTTGTGGAGAAGTAGCATTAACAAGCAACAAACATTCGAATTAGCAATTAAGTTGTAATGTCAAGAGAAACAACTGCACTTGTTTCAATGCCAACTTTTGATTTATTCTATACGATAAAGATATTTTTGGAATAATAAATATCAATTGTCAATTCAAGACTAGGAATTTATCATAAGACACCTCATTTTTGTTTTTAATGGGAAGATGCACACAATATATATATATATATATATATATGTTGGACACCTAATCCGCTAAGGGTTATGACGTGGAAATTGAATAGTCATTGGAGTCTGAGAAACACTGGAATATGAATCCAACGATCATGTAAAATGTATAAATGTACATCAATGTGAATAGTAAACGAAATTCAAATTTTTATCCTTCATATTTTACATATTATTCTGTGTGTATTTAACATGGTATCAGAGTGGGTGTATTCTTGTCTTACTCAAGTTTTGGCCTTTCTTTGAGTATCAATTTTGCTGCGTTTTTTACCACTAGTTGTGTGGTGTTGTTTGTCACCGTGTGCTTGTGCATTAGGTTTTCTATGAAAAAATGACATGTTGCCATTCCCTGCCAACCCTACCACTTATTTATTGTCAAAGCAAAAAAACTGCAGACGTTGATAAACATAGCACTGGTCTCTTCTACTCAGAAACATTACCTCTGAGAACCTGTTAGTAGATTATGCCATATAGAGCATTTTTTTACAGCATAGCCTGGATTTATGTAACTACTCTTCCATTTTCAAAAACGCCTTTTCAGAAAAACTCCTCTATATGTCCATTGTTTTTGGGCTCCTTGACATGTTGCATATTCTATGACTAGTTTCCTTGACTAGTATTCCATTCTTATTATACATTGCGAGTACATCGGTAATTTAGAAGCTCTCACGGTTAGTGTCAAGGAATCACCTCCTCTAATTGTCATAACCAAAATTATCCTCTAGCATGTGTTACTCTATTATTCTTAATGCTTTTCCATGGTTGACCCTTCTCCATGATCGACTTGAACCCACACCACTGTAAATGCCTCTGCTTGTGTTTATGAGTTTTATCTCCATAGTCTTTCGTATGGGACACTATGGAAAATAAATTTGGAAACCACCCTATACATTGTTGAATGTGAATGTTTCTGCTACTACATGGAATGCGAACTATATTTCTTGCTAGTACATGGAATGACATAGCCCTTATCAACGTAATAGTTAATCTCTATAACTTGATATTTTACCTCAACCACACAAGCGAACCCATGACTACTCTAGCCTTAGAATAGTGAGGTTGCACGTTAATGTGAAATATGTATTGTTTGCTAGTACATGGAATGACGTAGCCCGTATCAACAAAATAGTTAATCTTTGGCACTTGAGATCCAACCTCGACTACACAAGCGAACCCATGACTACTCCAGCATTAACATAGTGAGGTTGCACGTTACCTGCTTTTCTAGGCATCCAAGCCACGAATATTTCTCGAGCTATTACAAGACCGTGAGGGTCATTGGGCTATGTGGAATTTGAATCGCCATAGAAAATTATTTGTCAAGCATTGCAACTATTATTTGTAATGGGTGGTGCAACTAACGCTTACCATGGGAGTTCCAAAGAAAAACATTATATATTATCCTCTGGCCAATACTACAACATACACAGGTTCGAAGGAGCGTACACCTTAATTGATCAAAATAAATTGAAGGCCGACCAATAGTTTATAAGTAGATTGTAATTGTTGGTCATGTGTAGCTTCCGTGATATGACTCGGAGGGTAAAGCTCCAAAGGTGCTAGGGTGCTCTTGTGTTTTTGTGCAAGACTACAATGAATAAATTGTAAGCTTGAATTTTATTCAAGAATATGTAAAGACACGTTAAGATCTGAGGCTCTCCAACTTGTTTGTATAGTTCGTAATCTCATTGGCTTGGATTCATTTGTGCCTTCCTTGATCTGTTTGTGGTGCATCGTGCCTTGTAATGACAAAATATTGAAGGAACAACATCGTAGCAAGAGTTGGAGTTTGAGAACATGATTTTATTTCTGGCTTGGTAGTTTTTCTCTCATGATGACAACTATGGGTATATTTGAGTATATTTCTTGATGGAATATTGCTTGAATTCACACCTTTATTTTTAAAATTCTCAATCACTTTTTCAAATATTGATTAAAGGCTTGATTAAATGAGGTTAGATGTTGAAAGTGAGAAGTGGTATGATAATTTTGAACTCGTGCAATAATAATAATAATAATATAAACAAATTTTTAAGTTGCCTCTCATTAATTTTGGAAAAGAGTCCAATCTAATTTGGAAGGACCTTATCTTCTACAAACCCATAGTAGTACCAGTTCTATATGCACCATGTCATCACAAGAGCCCATTATTTGTATGCAACAACTTATGAACCAAGGGAAAGAACATGATTTCTCTCTAGATATGACTAGACTTGATGATATACTAGAGCTATTGAATACTCTAATACATTCCATTTTAGATGAGATAATAAACATCAAAAAGGACACTCTTTCTGATATTAAAATTTGTCTACAACATGCACAAGAGAAGATTGACTTCTTGTAGCTTGAATCGCAACTTCAACAAGATGAGTTAAAGTAGAAGAGTTGTCATTCTAGACTGGTTTTTGTTCAGAACAATAGTCTATTTGAGGTTTAAACCGGGACCCATTAGCAACTAACAAGTGATCAAGCCAGTAAAGTTGAGGTTGATCCCTATCAAATGCCAATTTCAAGAGAAAATTTGCATGCAAATGAAAAATTCAGCCTACACTTCCCAAGCACATCAACAAACCTTCGAAAAGGATTGTCAACAACAAGAACAAAATTGGTCTTGGATATGACAAGAGGTGTCCTTTCAAGTCGAGACTACTCTAAGCCTATTTAATTTCAAAGTGTTGGGTTTCTTCGTGATAACTCATATTCACCGAGTTTAAATCCTGCTCCACTTTCACAATCAAAGGTTGTCAATTGACAACATTGTGACAAAGTTGGCCATGTGAAAGATCATTATTTTAATCTTCACCGGTGCAAACATTGTGGGCAACATAATAATTCTTCAAACAAATTCTTAAAAAATAAGCATCTTGCAAGAACAAAGATTCACCTTGGATGGATCGCTTCTTGAAAATGGGCTTCAACAACCAAGAAGATATTTCACTCGTATCAAAAAATTTGTTCTCGAGTTTTGAAAAGTCTTACAGATGAGTTTTATTCATCTTCTCACCTTGTATCTAACATGGGGGGAATTTATGGTAATATATAAATTTCAAAGATGCATCAAATGAGCTTGAGCCACAACTTCAACCTGTTGCCTGAGCCTACAACCAGAGACATCCATACCTAGATTCAGAGGTTTAGCCAGAGACGGAGAAGCCCCTAAGCATGCTTTTGGTTGGTGGCCTTCCTTAAACCAATGCAAGTTGAAGACCTCCATTTTTCCAGGTTGAAGGTCTCCCTCTTCAAAGCATTAAGGAGCACTTCCTCTAGCAAAATAATTTAGCTTCTTGCTAGATTTGGAAGAGTTTTTGGAATCACACTAATCGTTCTAGGTTGAGACCCAAAGGTCTCCCTTTTCACAAAAAAAAAATTGTGAGCACTTCCTCTAGCAGAAGACTTCAGCTTCTTGCCAGATTTGGAAGAGCTCCAGGAAATGCGCTAAGCATGCCAGTGTTGGTGGTCATCATTAAACCACAGTCGGTTGAGACCTTGAGTTCTCCCACCTTATTCCATCATTTCAGAGAGCAAATTCAGCCTATCGTTGTCATGCGTTGTTATATTTTTGTATTACGGCTCTCTTCTTGGACTCATATTTACCCCTTCAGACTGAGGAGCAAAATGTTAGACACCTAATCCGCTAAAGGTTATGGCGTGGAAGTTGAATAGTCATTGGAGTCCAAGAGACCTCATAATATGAATCCAAAAGTCATGTAAAATGTACATCAATATGGATAATAAATGAAATTCAAAATTTTATTCTTCATATGTTGCCTATTGTTCTGTGTGTGTTTAACATATATGTGTGTGGAATTACAGTTTACATAGAATCAATGTGTTGTCACAGGACCTGGCTACATCATTATGAAATAATTAAAAGAACACGAGAGAAAAAAAATATCAAATACAGTAATAGAATGCTGCAGGAAATCTATGGCAGCTTGATGGGTATGCTAAAATTGTATGAAGCCTGGGAAAATTTCAATACAAGTATGCATATTAAATGGGCTTGACCCAAACTCTGCACTCCCACACAACTTGGGATGCTAACCACCATAGGGTTTTCTTAGAGACGCCCATCCACTCAATGTGAGACCTTATTGATTGACCTATTACATGTAGATATCGCTATCATTATTTACAAAAAAACCCATCCGATGTGGTTTTGAGAGTATTTCACCCATTCACTCAATGTCAGACCTTATTTATTGACCTATTACATGTGGATATCACGGTCATTATTTACAAAAAAACCCATCCGATGTGGTTTCGAGAGTATTTCGCCCATCCACTCAATGCGAGACCTTATTCATTGACCTATTACATGTGTGTATCGCGATCATTATTTACAAAAAAACCCATCCGATGTGGTTTCCAGAGTATGCGAAATAGAGGGGCCCGACCCTAACTCTGCACTCAAACTCAACACTTCTGCACAACTTGGGATGATAACCACTTAGGGTTTTTTTAGGGATTCCTATCCACTCGAAGCGAGAAATTGTTAATTGACCTCTTACATGTGGATTTAGCCATCGTTATTTTCCAAAAAACACTATGACGTGGTTTCGCTGAGTATGTGGAATAGAAGAACCTGACCCATACTTCACACAACTTGGGATACTAACCGCTTCAAAGCTTGTTAGGGATGCCCATTCACTTAAGGCAAGACCCTATTCACTGAGGTCTTACATGTGATTTTCGTCATCATTATTAACAAAAAAAACCCTTCGATGTGGTTTCTAAGAGTATGCAGAATAGAGGGGCTTGACCCAAACTACACACTCCCGCACAACCGCTTTAGGGCTTTTTAGGGATGCCCATCCATCGAAGACGAAACATTATTGACTAAAAGGGCGCTCGAGGGGACCCTTTGAAATACCACTTGTTTGCAGTGTGACTTGTCACTTGTGTGGGTTGGCGGCCTTCAAAACATTATTGGTTGTGAAGTGAACGTATAGAATTTAGTTCGACCTGTCATTGTGGAACTCTGATCTTACTTGGGAGATTCGCAATGAGATTCTATAGATATTCAATGTTAATATAAATAATCTATTTTAACGTGTAACGATGGTGCTTATTTTACTATACGGTTTTCCACTTAATCTTTAATGCAAGAAATGCAATAATCAACAACAATGAGACAAGTGGGAGTTTGTGAGTAGAAACTGATGCCTCGAAAGACATAATTTAGTCATTAAATCTACACACTATCTCAATAATTTATATCCATACTTCATCAGAAAGACTATTTCGTCTGTAGAGAAACAATACCATTCCTTTCAACTTAGCTAACGTAAGGACCTGCGGTCCTTGGCATGCCCACCGGCATGATGTGCGAAGCTTGTTGGTGAATGAGCGGCTTGAACGAAGGAAAATATGCGAAGTGGGAGCTCTTGAATTATGTGCGACGGAAATATGTGAAATGCGCACAAGAATGGAGGGCGAGACATGTTTATATATCATGGGAGCATGCTTGGCTAGCCCACGGGCTGACCTACAATCGAAGCAAAGGCCAACATGCGAAATGAAGGATTTTGCGATGAGTAGGGGGCGCTCATTATATGGAAGACGAGTCGGCTTGGGCAGCTCGACTCGCCCTTCCACTCATATAAAAACAACGATGCATGGAGCCATTTCAACATCAAACTCTCGGTCATCAACTCGAGCAAAGGAGAAGTGCGCAGTTAAGGAGTGAGGCCGCAGAAATAAGGGAAGGGGCAGCAAGGTAATGAGCCCAACCTTGGGCAAAGGCCACACGGGATAAAATGCACAGGTTCTCGGTCTTGGGTGAGAGTGCGGGTAGGAGTGCCCGACGTGTGAACAAGAAGCGCGGGTGGAGACTTGGTGAATTCGCCCGGCACGTGCAAACACAAAATGGTGAAGCTTTGGTGAAGCCGTGCGAAGGTGAAACGAGGGTGTCTCGGTGACTTGGTGGAGTCACCCGCCCATCGCACACAAGGTTCGATTGAGAAGTGAGGTAGGCAGCTCGTGTGAGGGCGTGCTCGCCCAACTTGGGCAAGGAATCTTGGTTATCACACGAAGGTGTGGAAAGTTGTAAATTTGGCTAAGTATGAAACTTGGTGTTTCCCAAGTATACTTGTAAGCTTTGTAACATTGAAAGATTGTATAATATATTATTTGGGCAGACTCATTATTCAGGGAGTTGCCCCTCCCTTTATACTATGCAATTGTGTTCTCTTGTATAATTGCTGATGATAATGAATGTGTATGGGTGTTCATTGGTATAAAGGAAACATAATAATTACTTGGTTGAGAAACACAAACTAAGTAGGACAAGTGGTTAGGCGTAGTCCATGAACATAAGTATTGGTGAAAAGAAAGTGTTTGGTGGTGCCGCACCTCGCCAAGAGCGGTTGAAAGACTACCACCGGCCTGGGGGCATGACAAGTGGTATCAGAGGTCACGGTTGGAGCTGGTGAATGAAGTGACAGGTGAAGAGCTTGACAAGTGGTATTTAGGGTTGAAGAAGCTTGGAAGCTGGTGACAGTGAAGTAGGTACTTGCAGGTGAAGGAAGCTATTTCACATACAAGTGGGACAAGGGCTGGTTCAAGTTGCAAGCAACTTGGTGAAGCTGTTGGATGGTCGATACTCGATCACAAAGAAGGAAGAAGGAAGCAGAAATGGTAGGTGAATCTCGAGTGGTATCGGGTGAATCTAGCCACAATGCGACCGAGGCCTTTATTGAAAAACTACTAGAGAGAGTGGAGACATTGGAATCTTACTGGACTACAAAGATGGATCTAGTCGTGAAAGAGCTAGAGGATCATGTGCAGTTGAGGGAAGAGTTTGATGAACTCTGGGCTCGGCATGAGTACACTGATCTTAAGTGTACATAACTTGAGAATGAAGTCAAGGAGATTGGAGAATCAAGGGACAAGGGTCTGGCAGAGATCATGAACTTGTGGAAATCTCTTGATGGTGCAAATGATGAGATCGCGGTGTTGAAGAAGGCCGTGAGACATAACTCAGGTGGAGGAGTGTCTCATGTGAAAGTCAAGGAACCGGAATCTTATGATGGTACAAGAAGCAACTTTCTCTGGGATATGGAACAATACTTGGAACACTTGGGTCTATCCGATGATGAGACAAAGGTGAAAGTGGCTGCTCAATTCCTGACAAAAGATGCTAAGATGTGGTGGAGAAGACGGATGGATCAGATTGCCAATGGCAGTGCTGATGACATTACTTCTTGGGATGATATGAAGAAATCTTTGCAGGCTCATTTCAGTCCTCACGATAAAACGTGGGAAGCGAGGATGAAGATTAAATTCATAAAGCAGATAGGGAACCTACAGACATATCAGCGAGAGTTTTCAAGTGCGGTTCTGGAACTTCCTGACATGGCGGAGAGGGACAAGGTGTTCAACTTCATTATTGGATTGAAACCTTGGGCACGCAATGAAGTGAAGAGGCAGAAGATTAAAACACTTGAAGAAGCTTTTGTTGTTGTAGACAGGTTGGTGGAGCATTATGATGAGACTTCTGATGAGAGGAAGAAGAAGTCCGATAAGTAGAAAGAGAATAAGAAAGATGAAGCTTCGAAGTCGGATGAGAAGATGAAGAAGCCATTGAAGTGTTGGATTTGTCCTAAACCACATACGGTGAAGAATTGCCCTTCTAGACCGAAAGTGACTGCTATTACACAATCTAATGCGAAGAAAGAAAAATCTTCTGTGGGGATGATGCATATTCTTGGAGCTGCTGCTGCTACAGAAGTGGTCTCACGAAAATATCCTGAAAGGAACAGCTTGGAGTATGTTTGGATGAAGATTGGGAGTGATGATATACTCACTATGGTGGATAGTGGGGCTACTCACAACTTCACGAGTGAAGATGTTGCGAGAAGAATTGGGCTGAAATTTGTACTAGTGAAGGCACAAATGAAGACAGTGAATTCTCCTCCTGATTTGGTACTTGGTGTAGCTGAAAGAGTGGACACAACACTAGGGGAGTGGACTGGGAACGTCAACTTCACTATAGTGTGGATTGATGACTATGAAGTTGTGCTGGGGATGGAATTCTTGAAACAATTTGATGCTATGATTGTTCCACATTTGAAGAAGCGGTACATTTACGATGGAAGGGAAGATGTAACCATTGGTGTTCCAACCATTGGTGTGACAAAGCCTGATTGTAAGTTGGCAGTGATGCAAATGGAGGATGAGAAGCGAATGGAAGACATGAATAAGCGGTTGTCTACTATTGAGGCAAAGCTTACCGAGCAGTCATTGGGCATTAGGACACTGTCTGATAGTCTCTTGGATTTGTCAAGAAGGCTAGAGGAAGTGGAGGATGATGACGATGAGGAGGTTTATGTGAGACCGAATGTCCGAGAGGAGGATCGAGTGGCATATCTATAGAGGATGGAGATAGAGAATCCTGACAGATGGATTGAGCTTATTAGTGAGGGTGAGCCTTCAGGCTCTACTCCCTCTACATCTTCTTAGATGACATAGAAGATGGTGCTCATTGTTAGCTGCTCATGGAAGTGAGTCCTTAAAACAGGCTGAGCAGGTATGACAGATGGTGCAAGGATGGCTTGGCATCAAGCATCATGACATTTTGAAGATGGGATGGAGTTTTCATGGACCTGAGCATGGGAGAGATTCTTGGTGAGTCCGGGATGTGACAGAATCTGAGATAGACTGGTGAAGGCATAAGGATGTTCACTCTCATGTCTTGAGCATGATAGTTGGATTAGCTACCCAAGTAGTTCAAACATGGGGTCCGGAAGTGCACGGAGAGATGTTGGCATCAGGCAGGCAAGGAGGACAGTTCACAGGATGGGACGACACATGATGGAGATGGAAGTTCTACATATGTTGCAAAGATGTTTATAGTATGTGGAGAAGTTGATATCATGGACCAAGGATGAGACAGTTGTTGATGATGATCTTGGTGGATGGCTACCAAGATGGGATGTTGTCGAGGACGACAATGATTGTAGGTGGAGGAGGATGTAAGGACCTGTGGTCCTTGGCATGCCCACCGGCACGATGTGCGAAACTTGTTGGTGAACGAGCGGCTTGAACGAAGGAAAATATGTGAAGTGCGAGCTCTTGACTTATGTGCGATGGACATATGTGAAATGCGCACAAGAAAGGAGGGCGAGACGTGTTTATATAGCGTGGGAGCATGCTTGGCTAGCCCACGAGCCGACCTACGACCGAAGCAAAGGCCAACATGCGAAATGAAGGATTTTGCAATGAGTAGGGGGCGCTCATTATATGGAGGACGAGTTGGCTTGGGCAGCTCGACTCACCCTTCTACTCATATAAAAACAACGATGTGTGGAGCCATTTCAACATCGAACTCTCGGTCATCAACTCGAGCAAAGGAGAAGTGCGCAGTTAAGGAGTGAGGCCCAGAAATAAGGGAAGGCGTAGTAAGTTAATGCGCCCAACCTTGGGCAAAGGCCGCACAGGATAAAACGCATAGGTCCTCGTTCTTGGGTGAGAGTGCGGGTAGGAGTGCCCGACGTGTGAACAAGGAGCGCGGGTGGAGACTTGGTGAAGTCGCCCAGCGCGTGCAAACACAAAACGGTGAAGCTTTGGTGAAGCCGTGCAAAGGTGAAACGAGGGTGTCTCTGTGACTTGGTGGAGTCGCCCGCCCATCGTGCACAAGGTTCGGTTGAGAAGTGCAGTAGGCAGCTCGTGTGAGAGCACGCCCGCCCAACTTTGGCAAGGAATCTTGGTTATCACACGAAGGTGTGGAAAGTTGTAAATTTGGCTAAGTATGAAACTTGGTGTTTCCCAAGTATACTTATAAGCTTTGTAACATTGAAAGATTGTATAATATATTATTCGGGCAGACTCATTGTTCAGGGAGTTGCCCCTCTCTTTATACTGTGCAGTTGTGTTCTCTTGTATAATCGCTGATGATAATGAATGTGTATGGGTGTTTATTGGTATAAAGGGAACATAATGATTACTTGGTTGAAAAACATAAACTAAGTAGGACAAGTGGTTAGGCGTTGTCCATGAACATAAGTATTGGTGAAAAAAAAGTGTTCGATAGTGCCACACCTCGCCAAGAGCGGTTGAAAGACTACCGCCGGCCTGGAGGCGTAACAGCTAAAGTCACAAAATCAATCCTTGCGCTGGCATTTTCTTACTTATGCAGAGCTAATTTATTCATTAAATTTACACACCATCTCAATAATTTATATCCATACTTAATCAATAACTTATATCCATACTTATATTTCCTCTACAGAGAAACAATACCATTCCTTTCAACTTAGCTAAGGTTACAAAGTCAATCCTTGGACTGGTATTTCCTTACTTGTGCAGAGCTTTGCTTATGCGGTAAGCGTTAAACGGAAAACTCCGCCCAAGAAACGATTCGTAAAACAAAAAAGAATGTCATTAAATCTGAATTACGATTTATTAAAATTTGTGTATAGTGCCCAGAAGCAAAACAAATGATTGGAAGTTATTATTTGAAATATGATCAATTTAGTATGGCCCGTTCAACCGCATCTAAGACTTGGAATGTGCTAGCCGCCCTTTTCTCTCTTTCTCCATTCATGGTGCGAAGAAGCTAATGTCTTTAACCTTCTCTTATTACGTTGGATCTCGAGCAGTTATCAAATTTGAAGTTCAGTTTTAATTTAATTGAGAATATAACTTTTAGAAGTTGAAAAGTTATAAAAAATAATTGTACTTTTAATTACAAGTGTATATTAAATAAAATATTCATAAAAAAATGTCAAAATAAAAAAATGTTTGTCTCGGTCTTTAAAATTTTAAATTAAAGTTTACTTTATTTACTTATTTTTTTGTTTTTTGTTTTTTAAGCTTGTATTAATAAATTTTATTCCTTGTATTAATAAATTTTATCAAATTTTTTGCAAATTTGTATTGTATTTGAAAAATAAATACAAAAACATCCATTTCCATAAATTAGAAAAATAAAAATTAGAAAAACATTAGTTTTCATAAATTTTATGGCTATACAAGTCATGACAATAAGAACATTTACCATTGAAATATATTACTAGATATTCCTTTTATTTTAACAGTTCCAATAAAAACTTATACCATTAAAATATATTATCAAGTATTTTCTTTTTAAAAGTGGATAAAACACACAAAATCTTTATAATAATACAAGTCTAATAGGAGAATCATTTTCTTCATTTTTCCAGTTTTAGGCAACTTTTCATTGTCATATTTCTTTTCTATTCAAAAAATTAAGTAGTACATAGAAAGAAACACACTAATTATGAAATAATAGAAAAACAATGACCAAAATTTCCAACAATTAAATAAGGGTAATTTTATTCTAGAGTTTATATTATTTTTTTACCTTATACTCCATCTTGAGCCTTTGAAATTAAAGTATTTGGTTTAGGTTTTATTGAATTTATATCAAGCAAATGTTTTTTGTTTTTTACTTAGATAAGTAATTTTTTAATTTTGATTCTCTTTTTATGTGCACTAGCTCAAGTTTACTATCATTAAAATCCCGTCAAATGCAGAGTAACAAGAAGTCACCAAAGCTATTTATTCTCAATTTTACATCAAAATATATTATAAGCCATTGAAATTAAGGAAATTTGACTACTCATTATAATTTTTACCTTGGCCCTAAAACAAACAAAATATATTTTTTAATCAAATCCCTTTATAGATCCTCAATATTGACATATTTATTTGTGTTACCACTCTCAACTTCACTGACATTAAACACACCTAAATGACTAACTTTCCTCGCAAAAAATTCTTTTGCCTTCCTCAACTAAAAGCAAAAGCATACTATTTTACAGCGCAATCTAATGAACTTGACTTTGGTTGGACAATAATGATATCATGGATTCCATGGGTAGATAATCCGAGAAAAGCTGCTTAAAAATGATAAAAAATAATGGAGGGCTACTTAGTCAGAATTTAGCCAAAAATTTATGGAATTTTTGAATACTAACTTAATAGTTTGAAACATGTAATTTCACAGAGTTTGATAATTAAATTTGTGAGTCAATGTGGGTCTATTTTAGGCCGGACAAAAAACATTAATAGAAAAGACCATCTTTCATGCTTCTGGTTTTAAGCAAACAAAATAAAGAAAAAACCATAAAAAAAAATGTCCAACACCCCAATATACTTATAAATCTCTAAATATTAGAACTTGATATTCTAAATGTTGACCAAATTAACAAAATAAAAGAAAGACAATAAAATAAATGTTCAATGCTGAAAAATACTTATAAATCTCTAAATATTGAAACTTAATATTCTAAATGCTGACCAAATTTTCAAGCTGCAGAAAATATATGTGAAGAAACTTTAGACCGATTACAAAATCCATTATACACATATTTCAAAAAAATGCCTTACTGAAACACCAACCCAATATATACTAAAAACGACCCAATAGGCATCAAAATTTAGGCATCGTAATGCATAAAAGCCATAAAAAAAATACACACCAAATTCTGCTTTCTCTATGTGTAGCCCGGTTGAAAACAACATATCATATCTTAAATATATTTTCAGCATAGATAGATCTTTACAGTTGGACCTTCACCTCAGAAGCATGGAGTCAGCGAGAAAAGTTGTTGCTGCTCTCGCTTTCTCATAACAGGTAGCTGCAGAGAGTTCTCCCGCTTTCTTTCACAGTTCTCCTGAGAGTTTTCCTGCTCTCTTTCACCGTTCTCCTGAAAGTTTTCCTGTTCTTTCGCAGTTCTATTGTTCGATTGGATGAAAAAACTGGGAAAACTTGGCAATGCAACAACCTCCGCACTATTACATTTTATTTATTGCTTCAATAATCCTTGTAGTAGCGTTCTCTAGTAGAGTCAAGTTGTCACATAAAAAAGGGACGGGTGTTGCAGTTTTTAATTATTTAAATTTTCAGAAATATTTAGTAGACAAGGAGCCCTTCTTAAAGAATTTTTAAATTTTTTTAAAAACATGTCAAAATCAAAATTTAATTTGTTTCACTGGTAATTTTATATTAACACTTTTCTGACCTATCGAGGCCTCTAGACCAGCTTTGACATGTTCAATTTTAAACACTGATCCCGAAGTGACCGAGAGTTACTTACCTCGCTATCACTAATATACTATTTTTAGTTAAGATAATAATTCACCAATATACTATTTTTATTTTTTTACTTGTCAAACAGGTTCGCATCTCAAAATTATGTTTATTGACTTATGACTTATATTTAAATGACCGGTAATGCAAAAAATCGCGTGTACAAAACTTCAAAATTGTGCGGGTCAAAAAGGAATTAGGTCTCCATTCCTATCAATTTTTTTCGAGGGTCATGATAAGCAGGTTAGCTTTAAGGGCTCTAGAAATCCAACACTATTAATAGACCTGATCCTAATGCCATAATTGAGAAAAAGCACATTAAAGTTTTCTCATCAATAAAATAGTTTGAAATAGTTTTGAAGCAATGAGGCTAAAAAATAAAATGTGAAACCTATAAAAAGAATTAGCCACTGCAGTCTGCTTCTTTGACCAATGGATTCGAGCACTGAAAATGGACAAGGATGATCGCATGAGAGATTTCTTTTTCCAAAAACTGCAAGCAATTAACAACACTATTATTTTAGTGATACCACATCACGTTTCTCTGCGGTGTTTTTAATTGGACCGCTCAGTTTTATTGGGAAGCGTGTGTGGAGGTCATTACGCTGAAAAAGCATGTGTGGATTGTGCGAAGGAAACATGTGTAAAAGAAGTGTGTATGAAAAAGATCATGTAGAAAAAGCTTGTGAGAAAACAAAAATGCAAAATTTTATTTTTATTAATTAAATAACAATAAATACAAAAACTATATTACATTACATTTTTTTTTATCAAGAGTGAGTAGGATTTTTGTTAACCTAATTAAATATACATAATTTACATGAAGTTGTATCTATTTTGTGAGTGTTTAACAGTCAGCAAGGCACGTAGAAACCTAACCACTTACCCAAAACCATGAGAAGCTAAACCTGGACAAATCGGGGAGAAACCGCCAAACAATTATGGCAAAAGAACTTCTGGTGGTGTTGACCTGCACCAAATGAACCTTGAACTCCTTGGAAGACGAGTTCACCTACCCGGGGACCACAAAAGGCCACAAATGACCCGCCGAGGGTCCACAAGAGGTTCCACCACAAACCACACTAGAAACTTCCAAACAGACTCGACGAAAATTATAAGCATAGCACTCTAACTTTTTCGGGTCCGACCAACAATCACAAACAAATCACCACCGTGATAATCCGACTTAGATCCAACGACCTTCATGAATATCGGGAAGACGAGAAGCGCCAGAGTTAACCGCCCGATGAGGGCGATTTTCTCTCACCTCTGGTTGCAACGTGTCGCATGAAGAGTGGAATCACCTCTGGCTGCAACGTGTCGCATGAAGAGTGGAATCGGGGGCTAATCGCAAAAAACCAGAAACTATTCAAACCCCACCTGATATACCATTTGTGGTTTTGAAACGGTTGTTTCACAGAAAAGCAAACACGATGTTTCGCCACGTGATGTCTGTTGCCAATCCAGTCCACCCAGATTTTTTGTCAAACACCAACTAAGCAAAATAAAGATGGACAACCAAACCTGTGATACTATCCGAGTGAATCCTTTAAACATTCAATCAAAAGTACTCAATCTTATTATATTAACTTTCTATTATTAACCCTCTTATTTTACATAATTTCTTATAATTTTTATACTTCCTAAAATTCCAACATAATTCATCTCATTGCAAAGTTGGAAACCATTTTAATCATTATAGTGATGGGACAATTATCTTTACTGACCATTATAAATGAAATGAAAATGGGCAAGAACAAAGTATATTGTTGCTTTCTTTATTTTTAGGATAGGATTCAGTATCATCCTTGCACATACTTTTCTTCCCAGAAAGAATGAACCACGGGTTTGGTATTTCCAATTACTATAATTTTTTCTATGATTTGGTATTTTTAAATGGAATTATTTTTAGTGTGATTTTTTGGAATTTCGAGTGTCGGAATCTATGGAAAAAATTTAGGTGAAATCTTGATTTGTGTTATTTAAACAAGTTTTTTGACTATATATATGGATACACTAAAAAACCATTCGGGCACTTTTATTGTGCAGGGGTTACCCATCAAACTTGTGATTTCAATGAATTCAGATTTTATAGAAATTAGACCGGAAAAGCTTCCAAAAAGTTGCATTAAAGACAACTCGTTTAAATATGACAATTTTTATTATTTCAATTTTATATAGAATAACTGAGTAGTGTGAAAGTGATGTGTAAATATGTTTGTGTTTAATTTGGGGTTCACACTTATTTTTTTTAAATAAAAATAAAATATTTTCTAAATATAGTGATAGTAAAAAAGAAAAAAAACATGTTATACATGTTTAATTAGTTATCTAAATGATTTGATATAATTTTATGTAAAGTGATTAAAAGTAAACATGACATATAAGGAAGATGTTTAAACTTTAGAGTTTCAAAAATATTTTAACATCTGATTTAAATAAATTATTTAAAGATCTATGTTAACTAATTTATGTAGATATCAACTTCTTATATATTTATATATAAAAAAATGTTAAAAAAAATATTTTAATATTTTTTGGATTTATAAATTTAAATTATGTAATATTTATAGTATTCAAAAATACAATTTAAACAATAAAAAATTACACATTATTTTTTAACACTCTAAAAATAAATTTACATCTAAAAAAATTTGATCCTTCTCAAAATTTACTAAATTTATACTTAAAATAAATCTATATTATTTTAAATAAAATAAAAATTAATTTTTTCTATAAACATTTATTACACAATGTTTATTACACAACACACTTGATAGCATATAAATTTACATTCGATTAACATCGTTAAGTTCATTCTAGCATCATTGTCATCGATGCAAAAGAGTAAATGTAACTAAATTTCATTGCTTTTGAATTGCGTGTATTCTTATAACATCATATTAGGATCATATGCATTTAGGTTATGTCTTTTACTAAGTCACACTATTCTCATAAAAGAATAAATATGCCACATTAGCATCGCTCTTGCTTCATGAATATGCTTATGGTGTCACAACAAAGCAACATTTTCAGTGTAGTAAAAATATTTTAGAATTTTGTTGGAGTTTTATATGTGATATTTATTTAATTATTAATAGTTATTATTTAATCCATATTTATTTTTAAGTAATAAATTCTTAATTATATTTAAGAAGTTAATTATAATTAGTTTTTTTAATGTTATTGGAAATTTGGCTTTTTTGTGTTAATAGTTATATAGTTCAATTTTTTTTAGGTAAGGTGTATTAGTATGTAAATTAGTTTAGTAGGAATATCATCCGTCTTACCTTTTGGTACATCTCTAACAAATAGATTTTTTTGGAAAAATAATTAAGTAATTATTAACTTAATTGCTATGAAGTAATTAATGTAATATGTGTAAGTTATTATTTGAGCCACATTACTATAGAAATGACTCTAAATGAATTGAAATGAAAAAATGTGTAGAACATGATATACATATAGTTGTGTAGCTAACATTATTCTTAAAATTATAAATACAATGAATTGTACATTCTCAACAAAATTTAACCATATGAAATATGGATTGAACACAACAACCCAACATTTTAGCATAGCAATAAAATTACAAACTTAAATAGCCATAAAAGACTCATCTTTATAAATGTTTAGAAAAATGGTTGTATACATTGGACGTTCCACTCAAAAATAGACTCTATTGCTCCATTACCATCAGTAGCATGTCACCCCTAAAATGGGGCTATGATTCCATAAGGATATATAGACTCTATGGGTTTCTACAATCCACTCATATGACCCAATACCTAGAAAAAACATAGAGAGAGAACTCCTACAATAATTATTACTACCCATCCGAATTCTACATTAGTTTACACAAACTGATTATTAAGATTTCCTTCTTTATAGCATAGTCTCTAAAAAAATATCCTTCCCCTCGAGGCCTCTAGTACAAAAATAGCTAGCAACTTCTTTGCTAGAGGCTCCAAGAAGTCTAGTTGTTACAAGAGTTCTCACAACAATCTTTACATATGATATTATGTAATTTTCAACAAGGACTCCTCATAAGCACAAGAGCCTAATATTCATCATAAAATTCAACTTTATAAACTAATTTTCACATAGAATATGGTTGCAACCTCTTGCAACACTAACACAATCTCTCTTTATTCACTTCTTTCTATCTACATAATCACTCACTTCTTCCACTCAAAGTTCTTATTTTTCCAATGCTTGCTTGGATCTCTCTCCTCCCAAAGAGGATTGTACTCAACCCATGCTATCATAACTAAGTGGTATGACTCTCTCTCACCCACATGCTCTAATAACTAGCATAGTTGACTCTTCTACTAACCCTCATACATGACTTCAATGATTGGATCTCAATAAGTCAATGGAGGACTATGTGTTAATGAAAATGTTTTATGAAAATGACACAGTATTATAAGCAAGTGGATTTCCCCATGGATGCCCTTGCATCCTCCTCTCCTATGTAATCATAGGCCCCTAGTCAACAATGTATTGTATTTTATTATTTTCTATACGACAAAGTTTAGTATTAAATCACTTTTCCCTCGACAATTTATCACATTTGCAAATATACAATATTAATCTAGGAATCAAAAGTAGTGTGTTACATTCCCCTCCCCATTTATTTTGCACTATCCTTAGTGCACATCACCATAGAGCTATGGAAATTTACATATACAAAATTTCACATCATAATTCTCAACAATTATATAATTTAATGATTCCTATGGAAATTCCAACTAGAAATCTCTCATTCCTCTTCAAATTACATAAAAAAAGAAAGTGTACCCCTTCTCTACATCATTGTGCCTCAAGTTATAGCACTTACCTTACAAGCTAGATAAGAAGTCTAAAATTGAACAACGGGAAAATCAACTAAACCCAAAATAAAACTTTTATGCATATGTGTACAAACACACAACCATATTTTTCCAAAATCTACAAAAGGATGCGAGTACTCTTCTCACATGGCCTTCTCATACCCCATTGTAGCATTTTTAGGTATGTAGCTAGTCCATTAGATATTTCCTAGTTTGATGGATTAGTTCCTTACGAATTTGAATTTCTAGTCTGATGCACTCTCTCTGATGGATATATGCCTTTTAATACCTTAATAAACATTAAATTTCCATTTTAATTGGCGCATGTGAAAGCCTTGTAACCATCTAGGACAATGTGATGATTTTCCAAACAATCCATTACAATCAAGCAATAATATGGCCCAAGTGGTATGAATTTGCAGTTTTTTTTAGTGCTAAATCCATTCATGTTTACCAGGTAATCCTTTAGAAGCTCATTTATTCTCCTATTGGCGGAAGTGGTGAGATGAAACAACAATTCCTTTTCATGCTTACATCTCTTCGATTCAAATCTTCAACTATATTAGGATTTATATAGCTATGAAAAGGTCTAGATTAATCAAAATGGATATGGGATGATTACGGATCTTACTTTCCAGCTCAATCATGTAGAAATAATAGTTATTTTGTTTATTGTACAAGGCTACATAACTCATTGTCATGCTTCCACCCATGGATTCTATAGTGTTATCCACTTGAATCTTATGCACAATCCTCATTTGATATCCCTTCTAAGAACATGTGGTCTCCCTAACATCACCAACATTTTATGGGTTACTATATGAACAATTTTCCCAATGAATCTATCATCATTGGTTTAGTTTGTGCTAGTTGTCCCTATTGATAATATTGAGATCTATTTCTTAAGAAAGTTGGCTTCAATCCTTTCTTACTCTAATCCATCTTTTCCTTTCTTTTTGTCATACCAAAATGTTTGAAATGTTGTCCTACCTTTATTTTGGTCATACAAATATTCATCCTACCTTATAGTTTCATTTGTAGTTTGTGGTTAATTGAATTAAATTTTTATTTGTAAAATGATCGTAGTATTCTAAAAATCTCTAAAACCACACCTTTTCATCCATGATGAAATCCAAATACCTCAAAATCTCTAGGAATTTTTTCTCACACTCTCTCATAGTCATGTTTCTTAGATTGAGATAAAGGAATTCTTGAACCTTGTTTTCATAGTAATGCTTCAATGAGTATTGTCACATCTTCATCAATATGATTGACCTACTATTGTTTGTCTCACCACATGGATGTTTCCCTTGAAGATAATATATGGAAATATTACTTTAATATTGATGAATAGCTATGAGTATAGAAATACTCATTATGAGGATTTTGAGGTCTAAAATGGGCCTCCTAAACTGTACTTTTGGCTTATCTCCTAACAAGTTTACTTAAATGTCAAGTGTAGGCACCTACTAGATTCAAAATTATAATATCACATCCAACAAGTGTCCACTATGCATACTTTTGAGTAGACCCACACCAAACAAAATTGAATATATATATATATATATATATATATATAGTTCCTGAGAGAAACATGAATTTTGTCATTTCTTTTCATTTTCTTAGGTGTGTGTATACTCAAAAGTATGCAAATTGGGTATTGATTGGATGTAGAATGTAGTTCTACATCCAATTGGTTACTACAATTGAAATTTGAGTAAATATATAAAGAGATAAGATTAAAGTATAATTAAAATACTAGCTTTCTTCTTCCCTCCAAAAGCATATATCCCGATGGATGACATCATCATTATGGAACTTATTTTTTCTCTTAAAGTTGACTTGGATGGTACAAATTTTTTTAAGGCCCATTTTTTACCTAAAAATTCTGCTAATTTCCTCATGCCCAACAAACATGTGTTGACATCTTTACCCTTCCTATGTTCCCCATTAAATATAACTAGGCTAAGATTTTTGAGCTCTACTTTAAAACAATCCAAATCTTTAAATATTTTTTGATCTCTTATAATAATCACATATTAAGGTTTCCAAGGGTAACATGATATATCTACCATATGGTCATTCACCCAAATATGTTCATGATTAAATAATTGTTTATGTTGGCAATATGTTGTTAATGGTTGTAGCTAGATGATGTTGGCATTGGCTTCATGATGGCAGCTAGCTCATGTTGGCATTGATCTCAACCCTATGTAGCCTAGTTGATGCGTTGATGCCTTCCTTGTAGTATGGTTACACTTGGTTGAGCTAACATTTAGATGATTATGTTGGAATTGATGTCAAACCTTGATGTCAACTTTTTGATTATTTAGGAAGATGGCAATGATTGGTGTTTTCTAATGTGTTAGTGGTATTGAAATGTCGAGGATTATGAAAAATTTAGTCATCATGCTTATGTTCTTGTTCCTGACTTGTTGTAACAATGTGTTGACCTTCTGATGATGTTGGAGATGTGCTTCAGTATGCTACAGAGGTAGTACAAACTGTGTAGGTTCTTGAGGAGAGTAGAGGACTTGTTGAGAGATAAGTCAATCCTTGTTTGTTGGCTTCTAGGTCAACTTGATAGTGGCTCTTGGGAGACATGTGTGGCATATTTTGATAGGTGTGACAAGACTTAGAAGAGGTTTGGAGGTGAGGTAGAAGCTGGAGAAGGTGATCCAACAGGAAGCAAATGTTCTGGTTAGAGTTTTTTTTTTTATGTTTTTTACCATCCTCTGCCCCAACTGCACCCATGCAGGCTTCTGCATGCAAGTGAAAGGATCCAATCTCATGGAGACAAGCTTGTGCAAGCATTTGCAACCAGGATCAACTAGTT
The DNA here is from genome assembly GCA_031772625.1 of Pinus tabuliformis. Lineage (NCBI taxonomy): Eukaryota > Viridiplantae > Streptophyta > Pinopsida > Pinales > Pinaceae > Pinus > Pinus tabuliformis. The sequence continues at coordinate 516,031,179 of CM062809.1, forward strand.
TTGTCTGTGTGGTTGAGCTTCTTCATAAAAAATTCTTTACATTCCTCACGTACATCAGATGTATTTCGAATTGTATATTCCTAGGAGCTTTTGTATTAATTGGTTAAGGTAGAAATTGGTTAAGTAAGTTCTCTAGTGGGTGTGAACACCTTTAGTGCACAAGTAGTGGTGATAGTTCTTATATTTCATCAACTTTATGCACTCTTGATCCCAATCCACTAGTGCAATTCTCCCTACATGTTTTATATTCTTTATTTTAGAGTTGGGTGAGGGTTAGATGAGTGATAGTGTAAGTTAGAGAAGGATGCGTTGTGTGAGTATGCTTCAGACCTATTTGTGAGAAGTATTGCATCATTGTATGAGTTCTAGTGGTAGAAAAATGAGAATATATATTTGCTGAAGCATAGTATTGATGCAAAGGTTTAGATTGTAGATTAGAGATGCAGAGAGTTGTAGCATCCAAAGTTTATGACTCTCACATTTGTTTTGCAGGTGATTCTAATGCATTTGGAACATAACCATTTTGTTTTATGATTCTAATAATATTATGCAGTAAATATATTTTGGATTGAGGGTTTTATGTTATGGCTAAGTTTGAGATTTAATTTAGCTGTTGGTGATTATATTATTCAGTTTCATTGGATAGATTGTGGCCACTATTTTATTGAGTAGAGAGCATGTCACCATGGTATTTTTATGTGATTTGCAGAGAGTCTTGCTGCTAATATTTGATTGCAGAGCTGTATCAGAGTTAAGCATAGTGTCTTGGGATCAAGTGTGAAAATATATGAAACAAGGTTCACATAGAATAAATGAGCATTTACTTCATGAGAGTGGAGCAATGATTTGGAAACTTCAGCAAAAGGAACAATTTCTCCATCCATTGGTAGTTTGATAGTCCACTCGATGTTCGGTGAGGATTGTTGATCGTGGTGGCTTTCAGTGGATGGTAGTCCATAGATCCGTGTGAAAACATAGTCTTCGTAGCTAATCAGTAGAATCGACTCTCCTAAATTATGGGATTGAATAGATTGTATATGAGGTCGAGTCTCCTAGCTAATGTGAGTGTGAAAATCTATGTAAAAGTCATCATTTTCTTAATAGATTATTCATAGTAGTGCAACAATAGCAAGGGTTTTTTTTTCAAAGTGAAGGGTTTCCCACCAGATATCTTGTGTCCCTTTTGTGATGGATTTTGTGGTTGTGTTTGATGGTTTTATTGTGTATTTTTTCTCTCATGGTTGTTTTATTTTGCTTCTTATATTTTTTATATTCACATGATGATATAATGTATTGTTGGTTAATATTTGTGATTCAATAGAGAAGTTTAAATTGGTGAAAACTGATAATAAGACAAACTAATAATTCAACCCCCCCTCTTATTAGTTCTCAAAAGTTTCCAACAATTGGTATTAGAATGAGGCTCTAAGTTGCAGCTTGATCGTTGGAGAGTAGATCTGGGTTTGTTGGCGAAAATTTTGAAATTATTTTTCAAAATGACTTCTAAAGGAGTGGTTGTCCTCACTACTGCAAATTTCAAGGTATGGAAAAAAAATGTTAAATATCAGTTTTTATCTTGTGGATCTAACATTTGGAGAATAGTATGTGAAGGATGTGGCAAGGATAAAATTGCACCTAAATTTTTTCAGCAGGATGCGTAAGCTAGATGCATAATCTACATGAATCTTCATGATGATGATTTGAAGAAAATAGTAGGTTTTAAATATGGTAAAGAAATGTGGGACAAGATAGAATCCATACTTGGAGATAGTACTAGCAACAATAAGGAGTTTGAGAAAAAGTGAAACAAGAAGAATAATAAGAATAAGGGCCTGATGGAATGATGGGAAAACTCACTTGAAAGTTTGGGAAAAACCCTAGGGAATACGATGGGAGACCTGGTTCTGCGCACCCGCGACAGGTTTCATGGCGGTTATAGGGGTTAATCCTAGCAGGTCTGACCACTATCCTCCTGTTTTCAACTGTTTTACCCTTGTAACTCACACTCTACTAGTTTACTGTGGTTTGGATTTCGACCTGCATTCGCGGGAACCCCATTTCATCATTTGTCCTACCCTCCCCTGGTTTTACGGACGACTGTTACTATCGGTTCCTGATGGTAGAGGAGGACCTCGTGGACTACGAGGTGGACCCATCACCTGACCATGAGATATGGGCTTATCAAGCTGGCCTCGACACTGGTCCTAGGGCTACAAAATCTCATCAGGTTACAGATGCTCGACTGACGCCTCACCACCTGCTTTCCACCAGCAAATCGCCCCTGACTGATGTCCACATTGAAGACCTCCCCGGTTTGGATTGCCCTCCACTCTCTCCGGCTACCCTTAACATGCTCGGCACTAGCCTTTAAGCCTCCCCCACTTTTGAATCTCCCCTGGTTTCGTCTCTGCCTCCTTCCATGCCATTGAATGGGCCCTCATACTCCTTCGCACCGGTTGGTCCATCTAACCCTACTCATCCTGCACATTCCTTTGCTCATCCTGGGTCCAGCAGCTTTAACCCTATTTCTCTGATTCGCTCCGGATGTTTTAGCTCTCCCATCCCTAACCCTAGATCCACTCAGTCAACCCCTCGCAGTTCCTCTGAGGCATGCAGAAGTCTACTGAGAGAGCACCCCACGGGTCGGCGCATGAATAAGCCAAAAAAGGGAAGGTGCCTCAAGGCAGTGGATACAGACATTAATCTGACCTTCGGTGAGGACGTTCCGATGGGAGATGCGTTCGATACGGCAAGGAAGGTTCTTGTTGGGCGTGTGCATGGAAGAAACTATTTGGTAGAGCACCTTCGTCAATGGACTATGGAAATATGGGGCTCACTGTTAAAAGAACTCCCAATCATCAGGGTTTTGGCTCGTGGTTGGTTTGCCCTCCATTTTCACAGAGAAGAGTATACAGATTAGATTATTTCCCGTTACTGGCATATTGAGATGGCACCTGTGCTACTAAAGCGATGGGATCCTTTGTTTGATCCAGAACGAGAGCAATTGGGAGTGGGACCAATCTGGGTCCGACTGCCAGGATTACCCATGCAATTCTGGACCCCTCAGGTTTTCAAACGCATTGGCGATGCATTGGGGACTTACCTTGAGCATGACCAGTCCTACAAAAAAATTGGAATCATGACCATGGCCAGGATCCTGCTTCACCTTGATACCAGGGAGGGACTTGAGGAGAAAATTACACTCCACAGGAGGCACTTCTCTCACAGACAAATCCTCGACTATGAAGGAGTGCCCTTCCGCTGCAGAAGATGCCACAAAGTGGGGCATCTGTACAAGGATTGCCCGCTTCTCACATCGCCGGCTTTGAGACTACTCGAGGGGTCATCACCTCTCGGAAGAGTGGAACATGAGTGACCAACTACAAGGACAAGTCCCTCCTTAGGCTGCTGATGGGGTGTCGACACAGAAGACAAAAAATCCACGGAAGACCCCTCCATCACCACCTCACACGCGCTCCAGATCTGCTGTGGGATTGGATCCCCCTCCTGGTAATGACTCTGCTTCCATAACCTCTGTTTCTTTCAATGATTTGACTACTCTAAATATTCCATCCCCCCCCTTGCCACTTCCCCGTGCCCTCTCCCCACCATTTTTTGCAACATCGTAACCTCCCCCCCCCCCAAACATTCTCCACTACACCTCCATCGTTCGGGGGAAATTCTCCCCCTCCCCCCCTACCTCCTCCCCCTTTGCGTTGGGTTCCCATCCCTACAACCTTTGATCCCGATCTCTGCAAAATACTCCCCTCCTTGGTTTGGGTATAACTCCCATCTCAACTGACGCCAAACCCACCAGAGGGCACCGATCCAAGATTGCAAAAGCCATCAGATCGGTAGTGGCTGATGTAGCTCAGGGTCGTCAATCCACTATTGAAAGGGCACTTAGAGCATCTGAGCCCTCTGCTCCTCTTCCCCCATGATCTGGCTATCCTTCAACTGTAGGGGACTAGCCAACCCCAAAAAGAGATTGGCTCTCAAGCGTCTTTTGATCAGCTCCAACTACGACATCCTCCTCCTCCAGGAAACTCTTGGATCGTCTGAATACATATCCAAAACCCTTCACTCCCTCCTCCTGGGCTGGAATTTCCAAGGTCTGGATTGTTGGAAATAATACTGAGAGGGGGGGTGAATTAGTATTATCTAGTTCTTTTAATAAATCTTCCTTATTTATACTTTGAATTATTCTTGTATGTCAGTACCATAAAACAATGAGCATGAACAAGAAAAATAGATAGTCACACCAAAGAACACCAGATGTAAGGTGGAAACCCAATGTGGGTGAAAACCACCTGCTGCAATATGTCTCTATCTTCTTTCAATTAGAAACTCCTTTTACAATGATTTTGTACTGGTGCAGTCCTTTACCAGTACATAGGCTGCAACCTGCAGAGAGCTACAACTCTCTCTCGTTTTCCAGTCTCTCCTGGAAGGGAGCTACAACCCCCTACTTCTTTTCTTTCAAGGACCACTTTTCATAAATTTTCAAACTGGATCCATGAACATCAAATGATCATCAAGTACAAGTAAATCACCCAGTCCACTGCAGTAACCAGATCAATAGTAACAGAAAACTAAACCCAGAACACCTTATCAACAGAGAAAAGTCAGTCAAATAAAAGCCTTAAGACAGGTACGCAATTTTTCTTTATCTGGCATGCGTTGCTACGCACTTCGCCTTCTGCACTTCTGCGTATCCCCGTAGAGAGCCTTGAGCTGCACTGCGTATCCACGCACTGTCCCTTTAAACGCGCCGCGTACCTTCACTGTGTCCACGCACCCACTGCTTCTATCGCGCCGCGTATCTACGCACCTACGGCTTCTGTAGTGCTGCGTACTTTCACTGTGCCCACGCACCTGAACCTCTGTCGCGCTGCGTACCCACACACTGCGCCTTCTTCTGCTCTGCATACCCATGCACTACGCCTTCTTCTGTTGTGCGTACCCACGCACTTGCACTGTTAATCACCTGCGTACCTCTGATTAGGGCCGAATTGGCAGTCCCCCAGTGTGCCACCGATAGTCAGATGCCCAGATCTGATCATGCGCCCGAGAGATCACACTTCATAGATTCACTTTCAACTTTACTTTTATATAGATCAAGCTTTTAAACCGATAACCCAATATTTTCTTAAGATATTCAATTTGCAAAAGATGCCTTAGCCAAGTGATCTCCTTCCCTATTTATAGTCAAGCCCTTATTCACACCATGGGACAAAACCATCAATAACCAATACAAGGGATCCAAACCGGGGCAAAATTAGATCCTATACCACGAGCCAAAACCATAGAATCAAGAATGGCGGGCTAAATACCACGGGCCAAACATAAGAAACCCCACGTGAGCGCGCTTCTCTGCCTTGAAGTGAGTGAACTGGGGGTACACATCTCATGAACGGGTAATCTGCGGGTATGAACGCACTTCCTGGCCGGCGTACTTGAGGGTACGCACCTTTTGAACCATTCACCTGCGTACCTCTTAATTTCCAACATTTTGAGAGCCTGATCAGACCATTGCCACTTGAGGGTGTTGCCATCAAGTACAACATCTGTAACATAGAGCCATACCAGAATCATAATGCCAACAATCTCCCCCTTTGGACTTGATGGCAACCTCAAGATCCTCAACGTCATTCTCCCCCTTTGACATCAAGGGCAAAGGGTTATGCTCCCCCTAAGAACATGCTCCTCCTGACTATAAACCAGATCTGCAAAGAAGAACCATAATCCACCAAACACCATAAATGACCATGAAAGAGATAGAGACATATTGCAACAATATTCAGACCAGCATCCATGATCTCCTTCTGTACGTCCTCCATAATGCCAACAATGCATTATATGCTCCCCTTGAACCTGTGCCATTCGATCTTCGACCAATCCGCAACCCAGCACATGTACGCATATGCCCCAGATGAGCCTTGCGTACAACCAACCATCAGAAGAGATTCAACAACAAGATGATGCATCAACAACCCCCAGCTTTTGACTGAGGTATTCAAAGGTCTCCTTGGGCAATGGTTTGGTGAGTATATCAGCAACTTGTTCCTTAGAAGGAACATATTCCAACTTGACCTTTTGTTCAAGTACTTGTTCCCGGAGAAAATGATACTTGATCGGTATGTGCTTGGTCTTTGAATGCATGACTGGGTTCTTTGAAATGTTGATTGCACTTGTATTATCACATAAGATGGAGATGGGTGGTATACAAGTGATTTGAAAATCCTACAAGGTCTGCATCATCCAAAGGAGTTGAGTGTAGCAAGATGCAGCAGCAACATATTCCGCTTCAGCTGTAGACAAGGCAATCGAACTCTGTTTCTTGTTGAACCAAGATACTAATCTGGAGCCCATAAAGAATGCACCACCACTTGTGTTCTTCCTGTCATCCACGCTTCCGGCCCAATCTGCATCTGTATAAGCATGAAGTGTGAGATCTGTATCTCTAGGATACCATAAGCCATAGTTTTGAGTTCCTTGAAGATATTTGAAGATTCTCTTTACTGCCTGAAGATGAGTTTCCTTTGGATTTGCCTGAAATCTTCCAACTATTCCTACTGCATGCATTATGTCTGGTCGGGTACCTGTCAAATAAAGTAGACCTCCAATCATAGATCTGTAGGTTGGTTGATGCACTGCTGCTGATTCATCATTTGCACTGAGGCTACATCCTGTGACCATGGGTGTACATACTGGTTTTGCATCTTCCATGCCATATTTCTTCAAAATCTGCTTAAGATACTTGGTTTGAGACAAAAAGATCCCTCCTTCTTTTTGTTGGATTTGCAAACCAAGAAAATATGTCAGTTCTCCCAGCAAGGACATTTCGAATTCTTTCTGCATTACCAAGGCAAAGCTTTGAATCATAGCGTCTTCATTGCTGCCAAAGATAATGTCATCTACATACACAACAAGTATTAGCAATTTGTCGTTTTCAACTTTTATATAAAGATTGCTATCTGCTGATCCTTTTGAAAAACCTTGTTGATGAAGATATTTTTCCAAACGATAGTACCAAGCCCTTGGAGCTTGTTTGAGACCATAGAGAGCCTTTTTCAATCTGCATACAAGATTTGGATCATTTCCAAGAATGAAACCATCTGGCTGCTCAATGTATACTTCTTCTTCCAAGTCTCTATTCAGAAAGGCTGATTTCACGTCCATTTGAAATACTTTGAAGTTTTGAAAGCTTGAGAGAGCAAGGAACATTCGGATGGCCTCAAGTCTTGCAACAGGAGCAAAAGTTTCTTCAAAATCTATTCCTTCTTGCTGCGCATACCCTTTACAAACAAGTCTGGCCTTGTTTCTAATTACTTCTCCATTTTCATTCAATTTATTTTTGAAGACCCATTTTGTCCCTATAACATTCTTATCCTTTGGTCTAGGAACCAACTCCCAAGTGTTGTTCTTTTCGATCTGCTCAAGTTCTTCATCCATTGCTTTGACCCAACATTCATCTTTGCATGCCTCTTTCACATTTTGTGGTTCAGTGGAAGAGAGTAATGCCAAATAGCTTGAAGCTTCTGCAATTGTTCTTCTTGTTTGTACACCTGCTTCTTTCTGCCCCAAAATCTGAGATTCTAGATGATTCTTCTAAACATATCTGGATGGAGTCTTCTCTTCTATCCTTATCTACTCCTCTGGTTCTTCTTGAGGTTCTTCTTCTTCATCATTATGTCTTTGAGGGTAGTCTTCATCTTCTTCGATATCTTCATGATTTACTTGCCTAGGAATGTATCCCTTCTCATCAACCACTACATCAATGCTGTCAACAATTCTTCCAAGTCTTTTATTGTAGCACTTGTATGCTTTGCTACGTGGAGAATAACCAAGAAGAATGCCTTCATCTGCTCTAGGTTCAAGTTTGCCAAGTTGCTCATCAGTATTCTTAATATAGCATTTGCTTCCAAAGATTTTGAAGTGCTTTACCGAAGGAGTCTCACCATACCAGAGCTCATGAGGAGTTTGAGTGTTGTTCACCCGGACATTTGTTTTGTTGAGAATAACAACCGCAGCATATGCAGCTTCACCCCAGAAAGTTGCGGGAGTTCCAGACTCATCAAGCATAGCACGAGCCATTTGTTGGACTTTTCTGTTCATTCTTTCCACTACTCCATTTTGCTCAGGAGTTCTAGCTGTAGAGAATTCTCTTCTTATCCATGTTCTTCACAAAAATCGAAAAATTCATTTGAGGTAAACTCCCCACCTCTGTCGGATCTGAGGCACTTAATTTTGTATCCTGATTCATTTTCAACCAAGGCTTTAAAGGATTTGAATTTTTCGAATGCTTCATCTTTGTGCTTCATAAGTCCTAACCAGACAAACCTGGAGAAATCGTCAATGAATAATATCAAGTATTCTTCTCCTCGAGGTGTCCTTTTCCTGAATGGTCCACATACATCTGTATGTACAAGCTCAAGAGGCATGCTAGCTGATCCTTCCTTCTCTAGAAAGTTAGTTCTGGTTTGCTTTCCAAACTGACATGATTTGCATATGGTGTTGTCTGGAATTTTGATATCTGGAAGACCGCGAACTGCCTGATATTTGCATGCTTTCCTTATTTGTGAAAAGCTTAGATGCCCCAACCTCCGGTGCCATAACCAGTGTTCATCATCCTTGCTTAGATAGCATTGTTGTTGTCCTTCTTCAAATATGTATAGATTATTTGGAGTTCTTTCACCTTTGATCACCGTTTTACCTGTATCAAGATCACGAACAAGACATCCATTTGATCTAAATACCACCTCGGTTCCTTGATCACACATCTGGCTGACACTCAGAAGATTATGCTTCAATCCATCAACATACAAAACATTTCCAGCTTTGACCTTTTCTTTTAACTGAGCAGTGCCTTTTCCTTTTATAGCTGCAGGAGTATCATTTCCAAAAGAAACTTTCTTTCCCTTTTCTAAAGCAGAATATGATTCAAGTTTTTCTTTATCACCTGTCATATGCTTCGAACATCCACTGTCAATGTACCATAGATTTTCCTGTCCCTCTGCATAAAATGCTATCCCACATATTTCTGTTTGTGGTTCCTTTATTCTCCATGTTTTGGTGCTTGAGGCTTGTTTCTTTGTCTGCTGAAACCTGCTCCTGCATTCAGAATCTTCATGACCAAAGTTATTGCAAATAGAACATTCAACTTCATTTTCAAGAGCCGAAAAGTTGTTATAGGTCCTTTTTGTGATCCCGGTCATACTTCTTTGTTTTTGAGCTTCTCTAGTCATGATTGTTTTATATGCAACACATTGAGCTGCTTTGTGACCAAAGTTATGGCAAGAGAAGCATTGTCCATTGAAGAAACTTCTGCGGTTATTAAATCTTTCGGCCAAATGATTGTAATTTCTATTGTCATCCATTCTTGAAGCAAATTGAGAGGATTTTACCTGTGGCTGGTTGTAGCTTTTGTTCATCCTTAGGACGGATTGCCCCTGGTTTACCTGATAGTCTTTGTTTGATGTAATTCATCCCTGCTTTACCTGGTGATCTTCATTGTGCTTTTGCTCATTCCTTCTTGCTGCATCAAGATAACTCTTTGAGGTGGATGGTTGAGAAGTTTCTCCATTATAGCCCAGACCTGTCTTGTTTAGAGGAGAACGCTGTACATTGATGATCTCATCCAGAGTTTCAGATCCTTTGACAAACTTAATATTAATAGCCTTTGTTTTCTCAATCTCTTTTCTAAGACCAACAATTTCACCTTCTAACTTTTCAAGATATTTTTCTTTTTCATCAATTTGAGATTGTAGGGTATCAATGATCATATTCTTTTCTTCTATACATGTCTTGAGTCTAGAAATTTCTTCATAAAAGCTATCCACATCTATAGCATCCATGTAATCATCATCTTCAAATGCCATTAAAAGTTTATAGTCATTATCTCGTTCATCTTCATCACTATTTGATAGACCATCACTATCTTCATGAGTGTAGTAGCTTTTCTTATTTGCATTCTGTTTCTTGTTCCATCTAGCAGGTTCCTTTCCTTTCTCAATCTTATCCTTATGCGGACATTTCGCAGCATAATGACCTACTCTTCCACAAGAAAAACATTTAAAAGGTAACTTACCTCTGAACCTTCCAGTACCCCGTTGAAGATTTCTGACAAAATTTGATTCTTCTTCTTCTTCTGGCACATGACTTGCTTCATAGTAATCTCCTTTGCCTGAAGCCTTGAAAGCAGCTTCTCTCCTGTCTGATGGACCTCCCTTTCTCATTTCATAAGCAGTTAGAATCCCGTGTAGCTGAGACATAGTAAGAATTCGTAGATTTTCCTTTTCTTCTATTGCAGACACTTTGGATTCAAACTTGGGGGACAATGATCTTAAAACTTTTTCAACCACAATAGCCTCTTTTATTTCTTGACCCAAGTTTTTCATGCAATTAACAACCTCGTCTACCCGAAGAAAATAGCTAGCCACACTTTCATCATTATACATTCTGAGATTCTCATACTGAATCCTGAGGGTTTGAAGTTTAGCACGCTTTACCTGTTCATCTCCTTCGTAGCTCAAGACAATCTTGTCCCATATTTCCTTTGCGGATTTATATTGCATAACCTTTACGAATTCTGTTTGAGATAAGCATCCTAGCAGAGTATTGACTGCTTTAGCATTTGTTTCATATTTCTTCTTCTCGGCCGAATCTGTAGGAGTAGCTGAAGGAAAAGTGTAGCCTGTATCTATGATATCCCAAACTTCTGTACCAAGAGATTGAAGATAGGCAGTAACTCTTACCTTCCAATAATTGAAGTTTGTCCCATCAAAAATTGGTGGCCTGATTGATGCTTCCTGCTCGTAATTGCTCATGATGAATGATTTTCCTTCAAGCGATCAAGCTTCTCTGAAGGACCTGCTCTGATACCAATTGTTGGAAATAATACTGAGAGGGGGGGTGAATCAGTATTATCTAGTTCTTTTAATAAATATTCCTTATTTATACTTTGAATTATTCTTGTATGTCAGTACCATAAAGCAATGAGCATGAACAAGAAAAATAGATAGTCACACCAAAGAACACTAGATGTAAGGTGGAAACCCAATGTGGGTGAAAACCACCTGCTGCAATATGTCTCTATCTTCTTTCAATTAGAAACTCCTTTTACAATGATTTTGTACTGATGCAGTCCTTTACCAGTACGCAGGCTGCAACCTGCAGAGAGCTACAACTCTCTCTCGTTTTCCAGTCTCTCCTGGAAGGGAGCTACAACCCCCTACTTCTTTTCTTTCAAGGACCACTTTTCATAAATTTTCAAACTGGATCCATGAACATCAAATGATCATCAAGTACAAGTAAATCACCCAGTCAACTGCAGTAACCAGATCAATAGTAACAGAAAACTAAACCCAGAACACCTTATCAACAAAGAAAAGTCAGACAAATAAAAGCCTTAAGACAGGTACGCAATTTTTCTTTATCTGGCATGCGTTGCTATGCACTTCGCCTTCTGCACTTTTGCGTATCCCCGCAGAGAGCCTTGAGCTGCACTGCGTATCCATGCACTGTCCCTTTAAACGCGCCGCGTACCTTCACTGTGCCCACGCACCCACTGCTTCTATCGCGCCGCGTACTACGACTGTGGCCACACACTCTAAGATGCTATCGCGCCGCGTATCTACGCACCTGCAGCTTCTGTAGCGCCGCGTACTTTCACTGTGCCCACGCACCTGAACCTATGTCGTGCTGCGTACCCACGCACTGCGCCTTCTTCTGCTCTGCGTACCCACGCACTGCACCTTATTCTGCTGTGCGTACCCACGCACTTGCACTGTTAATCACCTGCGTACCTCTGATTAGGGCTGAATTGGCAGTCCCCCAGTGTGCCACCGATAGTCAGATGCCCAGATTTGATCATGCACCTGAGAGATCACACTTCATAGATTCACTTTCAAATTTACTTTTATATAGATCAAGCTTTTAAACCGATAACCCAATATTTTAGATCTTAAGATATTCAATTTGCAAAAGATGCCTTAGCCAAGTGATCTCCTTCCCTATTTATAGTCAAGCCCTTATTCACACCATGGGACAAAACCATCAATAACCAATACAAGGGATCCAAACCGGGGCAAAATTAGATCCTATACCACGAGCCAAAACCATAGAATCAAGAATGGCGGGCTAAATACCACGGGCCAAACATAAGAAACCCCACGTGAGCGCGCTTCTCTGCCTTGAAGTGAGTGAACTGGGGGTACGCACCTCATGAATGGGTAACCTGCGGGTATGAACGCACTTCCTGGCCGGCGTACCTGCGGGTACGCACCTTTTGAACCATTCACCTGCGTACCTCTTAATTTCCAACATTTTGAGAGCCTGATCAGAGCATTGCCACTTGAGGGTGTTGCCATCAAGTACAACATCTGTAACATAGAGCCATACCAGAATCATAATGCCAACAATGTTGTCGGCAGATCTGGGGGTCTTGCCATGGGTATCAACCCCAAATCGGTAAAATCTATTTCATCCTGGGGCGGGAAAGGGTTCTTGGGCATGGATGTTTTTGTGAGTGGCCTGGGGATTCAATTACGAGTCATAAACATATATGCTCCAAACCAGAACAGACTTGATTTTTGGAACTCCTTGCTGGAAAACCCTCTTATTACGGGATCCACCATCATTGGAGGTGATTTAAATTTTTCTCTGGGGAACGAGGAATCCTGGGGCCATCACTCTCAAATTGACCCTATTTCGGATTAGATGGGCATACTTCTAGAGAACCATAGACTCATCGATGTGCCCATGAACAAGAAAATGCCTACTTGGCATAATAGAAGAACCGGTGAGGCTGCCCTGTGTAGGAGGCTGGATCGATTTATAATTCATGAAGATCTCCTCCATTCCCTCACCCTATACAGGCAATGGGTTGGCACTGGAGAACTATCCGACCATTCACCCATTTTTCTACAAGTCTCAGGCCCTTCTAAAAAGCCTCGAGCCCCTTTCAAATTTAATTATGGATACTTAAATGACCTGGACTATATCAAACTAGTCTTAGATTTTTGGAATGCTCAACCCCCTCTCAGGGAGCAGAGAATGGCTGCTGAGTTTTGTGGTTGCCTAAACAAACTCAGAACACTTACTATGGATTGGTCAAAAAGGAAAAAAGTGAGAGATGAATAGACCCTGAAGGATTTATAAGAATAGATTGCCTATCTAACGGATGAAAAGGAGCTTGGTTTCCTCTCAAATGATATAAAGCTTCAACTAGTAAATCTGGAAACACAGAAAGCAAAGATCTTATTGGAAAAGGAAGAACCTTGGAGGCTTCGAAGCAGAGCTATTTGGCTTCAAGATGGTGATGGCAACAGAAAGTTTTTTCATGACTTTGCCAATGGTAGAAAAGCTACAAACACCATTTGGCAGCTGCCAAGGGAACAGGATGGCTGGGCCTCCACTCACCCCCAGTTAGCAAGGTTGGGTATATCACACTTCAAAAATCAGTTTACAGCTCCTGCTGCCACCACTCTCCCTGATATCATTAATTTGGCTAGCCATTTCCCTAGTTTTGTGGATCCTGATGAATCTGAAGATATTCTAAAACCTATCACTATGGGGGAGCTTGAGAGCACCCTTAAAAGGTTTAAGAAGGACAAAATTCCAAGCTCGGATGGATGGCTTGTCGAATTCTACACTGCAATTCTTGATATTCTGGGGCAGGATATACTTGCGGTCATAGAAGAAAGCAGGATATCTGGCCATATCTATGCCCCTCTAAATTTCACCTACTTAGCTCTGATTCCTAGAACTGACTCCCCTACCTCTTTCAATGACTTCCGGCCAATTTCTCTTTGCAACTGTTTATATAAAATTATATCCAAAATCATTGCCAATCGTATAAAGCCCATCCTGTCTAATCACATCTCCCAAGAACAATTTTCTTTTCTTCACCATAGACATATCCAGGATGCTATTGGCTCGGCCCAGGAAGCCATTCACTTAACAAAACTCAAGAAGCTCAAAGGACTAACGCTTAAAATAGATTTATCAAAAGCTTTCGACAAAGTCAGTTGGTTATACATAAGAATGATCCTTACTCATTTGGGCTTTCCCCTGGCTTTCTCAAACTGGATCATAGGATGCATCTCCTCAGTATCATTTGTTATCCTCATCAATGGGTCAGCCACTCCTTCCTTTCATGTTAATAGGGGCATAAGATAGGGTTTCCGTCTATCCCCTCTACTCTTTCTCCTAGTCATGGAAGGCCTGAGTAGGTTGATTGATTCTGGAAAAAGAAGGGGGAGACTCAGGGGATGAAAGATCACTGAACATTTCAATCTGACTCATCTCCTCTTTTTGGACGATATCCTTATTTTCCTAAGTGGAAGTGTTCAGGATACCACATCCATGAACGAGGTGCTAAATCTCTTCAACAGAGCCATGGGGATGGAAATCAATAGGGGAAAGTCTATCATGTCATTCTCAGAATTTTCCCAGCAGGAAATACAACTTTCACTTCAAAAATTTCCTTTTCAAGTTAATGAATTAAAGGATGGACTGAAGTATCTAGGCTTTAGACTGAAGCATGATGGATACGAAATTGCTGACTAGACCTGGCTCATCACTAAGGTGGAGAAAAGAATAAATTATTGGTGTCACAGATTCCTGTCTAGGGCTGGAAGATTAATTCTTATCAAATCAATATTGGAAGCCACTCCAGTCTTTTGGATGTCTTTGGCTTGGATCCCAAGGGGGATTCTTCACAGAATACAGCAAGCTTGCTGTCAAGTTCTTTGGAAAGGAAGAAAGGAAGGGAAACCATTTGCCTGGGTTAAATGGAACAGAATCACCGCTCCCAAAAAATGGGGAGGCTGGGGACTTAAGCAACTCCCTGCCTTTGCACATGCTTTAGCTGCAAAACAGGGCTAGCTATTATTAAATAAAAAAAGCCTCTGGTCGGAGGTAATCACCCATAAATACATTTGGCCTTTATCTATCATTTACTGGATAAGACGACCCTCCTGGAATAGAAAAGGCATCTCAGTTATTTGGAGGGCCATCCCAAATACGATTCCCATTATAAAGGATGGACTCTTATGGAAAATTGTAAACAGAGCTTCCATTCGTATTGGGATAGATCCCCGGACAGGAAGTGGGAACTCTTATCAACTCCCACCTGAGCTAATATATTACTTAACAGTAGAGGCATAAGATATATTAAACAGCTCAGAGATCATCAAAACTCCACCTTTCTTTCTCAAGCTTGGCTCTCTGGACAAATCTGGAATATTCCCATTGAATGGGATAGGACATGGCAAAGTTTTCTCCAAGCACTCATAGAATCACATGTTAGATTAAATAATGAAGATGATGAACTTATTTGGGGTCACTCAAAAAAGGGACAATATTCCTCTAAACAGGGCTACGACATCATTGTTGCTGATTCTAAACCAGAAAGCATAAGAAGGTGGTGGAAGTCTCTTTGGAAACTGAAAGCCCCCATGCGCACAAGAATTCTGATGTGGAGCATACTTGACAACAAAATTCCCACTAGAACTTATCTTAAAAAGAGGGCTTTCACTGGTCCTACCTAGTGTGTACTCTGCCATCAGGAAGAGGAATTGACACAGCATCTCTTCCTCACTTGTTCCATTACAATTTCAATCTGGACACAAGTTCTTACAACTCTCAACTTGAACATGAGCTAGCATGGAGCAGATTTACTAATCACATGGGACACTTGGTGGGGAGTCGCAGTGGAAACAAAAACAAGAAATTTACTCCTTCTGGTCTCATGGCATATCTGGCTCAAGCGTAATCTCATAATCATTCAAGACAAGCCAGTAATCTGGAATTTGATCCCTCCGAAAATTTGCTTGGCGTTTGAGGAGTTACCTGCAGAGGAGAATTACAACAGACCGAGGATTATAAGAAAGGCGCAGATTGACAAGTGAAGTCCTTGGGCCTACTTTGATGGGGCTACTCAACCACATGGTTGTGGGGGTGGCATCATCTTCCATCTCACTAAATCACACTCCTTCCAGATTAGTATGGGATTAGGCCATGGAACAAATAATCATGCAGAACTGATATCTCTCTGACACCTGATTTACTTTGCTATCCTTCAACATTGCAGAAAATTACAAACTTTTGGGGACTCAAAGAATGTGATTGACTGGTTTAACAACACTGCTACTTGTAATGCATACACATTGAGATCTATTATGGACGAAATTGTTTTTTTTAAACATATTTTGATCAGATTTCTTGCTCTCACATCTACAGGGAGTGAAATGAAAGCGCGGACAAGCTTTCGAAAGAAGCGACGAATCGTCCTCTAGGAGAATGGATGATCATAGAACACACACCAGCAAGAACATATCGGTACTTCCACAAGTCATACATTGACAGGGAACTTGAAAAGGGGAACAACCCATAATTTACAGAATTTTTTCTTATAAATTTTGTTCATTATGCAGTTTTTGCAAAATCGATGTAAATAATATATATACATACAATCATCACCTTCTGGGTGACATTTTGATTTTTATTTTAGTCTTGGACCAACACAGTACAACCCTCGGGGTCTTATTGTAATTATTTCTGATCTTTGGCAGTGGACTTCGGCCACAGTATAGCATATGCCCATGGTCATCTACAGCATGTAATTTCACCTATAATGAAATTATGAATTTTCTTTCAGGGAAAAAAAAAGAATAGGGGCCTACAAATTCAAGAAGCTCGGCCATAAGAGTTTCATCTTCCTACTGAAAGTACTTCAACCAATAATGTGCAAAAATCAAAAGATCAAGAACCAAAGGGACTACAACAAAATGAATCCAAATGTATATATGCTAATGATTTTCTTTTGAATAACATTTTGAGGATTCATATTTTGATTATACTGAAGTGCCTAGTGAAGATGAGAATTATATTGAGGTTATGAGAGTTGAGATTTCTAGACTAACAACTTCATGAAAGGATCAAGAAAAAATATAGCAAAACTATGATCATAAGGAGGCCAAGATAAAGGAAGTGATTGTTAGCTTAAATATTAAATTAACAAAATCAAAAAAATTTGAGGAAGGTATGAATAAGTAGTACCAAGCAAAGGAAAATGCGTGTGAGAGATTAGAAGTTGAAGTGGTGTCCTTGAGAAAGAAATGAAAGATGGAGAAGCACATTGTAGCCTTGGAAAATTTGCTTCACAACCAAATATCATCATTGGATATAGATGGTCTTGGATTTAAAAAGGGTGAGTGTAGTTTGCATGCAAGCAAAAAAAACAAAGAAGAACCGAAGAAGCCTGTAGAAAAAATTACCAACAACATGAATGGGAACCAAGGAAATAAGAAGCAGAACCGACAATAGATCAAGAAGAAAAATTGGAAGCAACAAAGAAGAAAACGTCAAGGAGCTCCTACTTTCAGATAACCTTTGGCTCTTAGAGAGGATCATGGAAGAGCTGTAAAGTTTCAAATGAATCAAAGTCATTTTGTTCCTTTTGTGCATAAGGTAGAATGTTATAGTTGTCACAAGCTTGGGCATGTTGCAACAAATTGCAAGAGAAAAATGTATAGATCCAATTAGTAGAGTTTGCAACAGTATCAACAACCAAGGAGGTTGACCAACAGGTAAAATCATGATTTTTATGGTTATTGCTATTCATGTAACCTGTTTGGCCATAAGGTAGTTGATTGCAGATCTAACCAATGGAGGAGAAGCACATTGCAAGCAAGGTATAAATCTAACATGCTCAACATGATATTTGATCCTCTTGCTACATATCCTAACCATGTGAAGTGCTACGCATGTCATAACTTTGGCCATATGGAAAGAGACTGCTTTTTGTCCCATTATTCAAGGAAAAATCAGCAAACCTAGCACAAAATAAGGAGGAACTAGAAGAAAATCAGTGAAGAAAGAAAAGAAGTAGCCAAAGACAGTGTGGAGAAAGGAGAAACAACTCTTCAAGTACTGGAGAGAATCCCCTCTTGTAGTCCATGATTATTTCTTGCATATTTATAGAGGACTGTAGAGTTCACAAGAGGTGCATAACATCGGGGGGAGCGTATGGCAGAAGTATGGTAGCTTGATGAGTACAAGTTATTGTAGCATGTTATGAAACCAAATCACAAAATAGGATAAGAGATAGATAAATGACTTATAAATTAGCCTCTTTGAGGGGGAAAACTCCTTTACATTACACAAATGAACAATCCTTGGATGATACAAATGAAAATACCTCCTTTCTATATAAGTAGTCTAAGTGGTCACAATATAATATGAGCCTACATAACAATAATATTGTCAGGGAACAACAATAACAATAATGGGCTTCTATGGGGAACAATAATAACAATATGAGGACTACATGGGCACATCAATACAATAAGGGGGTCGCACTAATAACAATAAGGGGCTACATTGGTAGTATAGGTGATCCAGGTGGATCTTCAAATACAATGGCATGGAAAACCTCAAAAAAATCAAAGTGCTAAGAATGAATACAACCCAAGACCAGAGTGTATATCTCGTTGTCCTGATTCCAACGGCACGTCACTCCGAGTCCGGACGATGAAGTTATCGCGAAAAAGAAGATTGCTTTATTTCGTAGGAAAGTGAGGCATTTTCCTTCAAAAATGGACTTTTAAATCCTTTAAAAGGGAATCACATCGAAGAATGTGTAGAGGGTGGATTCCACATCCCTCGATCAGTAATCGCTGATCTATCGGGTCGGTGGAAGGCAAGTGATTAGGGCGCAATATCAGAACCAGGCAGGATCGAGGAGCGATCGGCAATCAACATCGGCGATCAGCAATCGGCAGTTCGATCGGTCGACACCAATATCGGCGATTAGCAATCGGCGGGCGGAAAAGTTCCCCGATATATAGGGCCTTGGACCTTAGCGACTTGTGATTGCGATATTGGGCCCGGAGCCGATAAGTATATATGCCCGATTTAATAATTTTTGAAATCTGGGTAAACAATTTTTGGTTGGGTTTTAGTGTTTTACGAGGTTTTTAGTGTATTATCGCTTCAATGATAAAAAGAATATTTTGAAGGCTTCATTGCACCCATCGACCCTTCCATTCAAACGACCTCTATTTTATGCCAAACAACCCCGATTTAAGAGGGATTTGTCCAAACAGAGGCACTATAAAGTCCGATGATTGGAAAAAGCAAGGGGGAGAGGATTTTCAGCATGCTATTCGAGGCAGGAGAGCTTTCAGGTGGTCGATAGTGCATTTTGTCTGTTTTGGACAAGTTTTAGATGTTTTCAGCCCCTCTCAATGCCACGGATGCATTGGTGCTGCCCACTTCTCCATCTAAGTTCTTTTGTTCTCAGCCATCTTTCAGAAAGGAGGTATAAGGCTCTTTTGATGTATCAAATGATTGCATTCTCTTCTTTTTATTCCATTTATTATAAAGGCCTCCTCATTGACCGAGCAGGGCCCAGAGACATAGTCCGAGTTGGACAAACTTCGTTATCAAGTCTTTGTGTCTTCCTTCATGCTTTTTATGCGTTTCTTCTTCTTTTCTTGTGTGCACCTTATAATTCTTTGTTAAGCTGCAATTCTTTACATGTGATTCTTTTCATGCATCTATAAGCAAAAGTATCTGGGATCAAGTGGTATCAGAGCAAGTCTTTTTAGATGTGAATTGTATGTTTGTATGCTAACAAGAGAAAAACTCTAAAGAGGCGAAGGGGAATTAGAGCCTTTCGGTCCCGAAAAGTGGCATGCACATCGAAGGAGAAACATGGCAGAAGAAGAAGCTCATCTTGAAGAGGAGCGCAATTTCCGCAAGACTTTATATTCAATGGCAGAGAATATCAGTCAGCTGGTTTTAAGGCTGGAGAAAGCAGAGGAGAGAAATCGAGAAGGACAAGGTTCAACACATTGGAATGGTGGAGAATAACCCCCTCCTTCTCCTTCCAGAGTGAAGGTTCTCCTTCCTCTCACCACCATAATCGTAGAAGTTCAAAGGATGCATCTAAGAAGCCTTTCTTTAAATTAGATGTTAAATTTGATCTTCCCATGTTTAATGGTGAAAGCAATGCATAAAAGATTGATAATTGGATTAGGCAGATTGAGGTCTACTGCAGGATTCAGCAGATCGTGGAGGATGAGGCAAAGATTTAGTTGGCCTCTCTACGGCTGAGCAGCACCACTCTCGTTTGGTGGGAGAGCAAATTATAGAGTAGTAATAATGTGGGTAAACTCTTTTCCTCATGGCCTGATTTTATTTCTACGTTAAAGGAATAGTTTTATCCCTTAGGATACAAGCAAAAATCTTTAATGAATTGGCAGTGTTTAAGGAAAGGCAAAGGTA
Source organism: Pinus tabuliformis (assembly GCA_031772625.1). Classification (NCBI taxonomy): domain Eukaryota; kingdom Viridiplantae; phylum Streptophyta; class Pinopsida; order Pinales; family Pinaceae; genus Pinus; species Pinus tabuliformis. The sequence goes on from CM062809.1 coordinate 516,051,474, forward strand.
AGGATGTTCAAAGTTTTACAGAGGAGTTTAGAAAGCAAGCACTGAATTTGGGTATTGAACTTGATACACCTGAAGTTGTAACTAAGTATATTGGCTCATTGCACAGTTATACTAGGCATTCATTGTTTTTGTTTGAACTAACCACTATTGACTCAGCTAGTGTAAAGGCAATTCATATTGAGAATAGGGGCAAAAATGAAAGAGATGATCATTCCAGAAAACCACCGTTCAAACCTCCCAATGACAAATCTAAAGCGAAATGGAAGGGAAGAGAGAAGAAAACAACAACAGCCAAAGAAGGAGAACGATTGTATTGCAATCATTGCAAAAAGGAAGGCCACAATGACGATCATTGTTGGAAGCAACACCCAGAAATGCATCCAAAGAATTATGGAGGAAAAGAGAAGCAGAAGACAGTGGCAACAGCACAGTAAGACCTTGGATCGGATTCGATAGATGAAGCGTTGATCACAGCAGCAGGAACAAAAGGTACTCTTACACCTCATGTCAATTCTGAATCGCATGAAGGCACCAGTTCTGTAAATGAGTCCCTTCCTAGTGACCAAAAGAGAATTAAACTGTTTCATATCAGAGTTGTTGTAAATCATACGAAAGTTGAAACTCTATTTGATACTGGGTCCCAAGCAAAATTAATTGCAGAATCCCTAGTAACGAAACTTGGCTTAGAAATAAAACCACACCTGAAACCTTACCCGCTTGGATCGATACATGATAAAGAAAAACTGAATGTAAGCAAACAGTGTAAGGTCAAATTTGTAATTGCTTCTAAGCTAGTAGATGAAGTAGAACTGGATGTAATACCACTGGATATCTGTGGCATGGTGTTAGGGAGCCCATACCTGTATGATAGAAAGGCAGTCTTCTTTCGTCATGAAAAAAAATACCAAATCACAAAAGATGGGGTAGAATATATAGTAAGGGCTCATCAAAATAAAATCAATGCCAGCCTTGTAAGCACTGGACAAATGAAAAGACTGGTGAATTCCAGTAAGGGTTGCATGCTTATGGTTGTAAGGGAAAAAGAGGCAGAATTTGTTGATGCTTTCCAGGGCTGCGATCAGGAACATAAACAGGAATTATCTGAATTAATTTCTAATTATGATGAGCTGTTTCAGGAACCGAAGGGATTACCTCTGAAGAGGGAAATCCAACATGAAATCCATTTGCAGCATGACACTCCTTTGCCAAATATTGGCATGTACAGGATGTCGACTATTGAGATGGAGGAAATTAAGAAACAAGTGTAGGAATTGCTGGACCAAGGGGTCATCAGGCCGAGCACCTATCTGTGTGGCTCACAGATCGTTTTAGTGCCAAAGAAAGACGACACATGGAGGATGTGCATGGATTACTGCACGCTAAACAAAATTACGGTGAAAAATCGCTACCCCCTTCCACGCATAGATGATTTATTAGATCAATTTAAAAAAAAAAATTATTTCACCAAGTTAGATATGCACAGTGGTTATCACCAGGTCTGAATTGCAGAATAGGATGTGTGGAAAACTACCTTCAAGACCAAAATGGGGTTGTTCGAATGGATGGTGATGCCATTCAGGCTTTGCAACACTCCAGCCACTTTTATGAGGGTCATGAATGATCTCTTTCAGCCTTTCATTGATGAATTTTTTCTTGTATATTTAGATGATATACTTGTCTTTAGTAAGAGCTGGGCTGAGCATGTGTGTCATGTAAAGAAAGTACTTGATGTACTGAAAAAAGAAAAACTCTTTGTAAAATTGTCAAAGTGTGAGTTTGGGAAAACCTCTTTGGGTTACCTAGGTCATATTGTTGGTCATGGTCAGTTAAAAATTGATCCCTCTAAAGTTGAAGCAATTGTAAATTGGCCTAAGCCTACTAGTGTAACCGAGGTCCGTAGCTTTTTAAGTGCAGTCCAGTATTGGAGGAGATTTATTGCTAATTTATCTATTATTGCAACACCTTTTCACACATTGACAAGTGTGAAACAAGTCTTCCAATGGGGAGGAAGACAACAAAAGTCCTTTGAAACATTGAAGGAAAAGATCAGCACCACGCCAGTTTTAGCCTTACCCAATCTCCAACAGCCATTTGAGATTGAAACCGATGCCAGTGGTTATGCCATGGGAGTCGTACTGATGCAGCAAAAGAATCCAATTTGTTACCATTGTGAGAAGTTTTCTCAAGTTGTGATAAACTATCCCACTTATGACAAGGAGCTTTATGGCTTGGTGTAGAGTGTGAAAAAGTGGAAACACTACCTGATCGACAAGGAGACCATCATCCATACGGATCATCAGCCCTTGCAGTACCTTCAGTCACAAACCAAGTTCCAACAATCTCGTCATTTCAGGTGGATGGGTTTTCTTAAACAGTGTCATTTGGTAATAAAATATAAGAAGGGCACTAGCAATAATGTGGCTGATATGCTATCTTGCCCTCCTATTTCTGCTTCTGTTATTTTGCATAATGCTTTGTTGTCTTTTGAGAGTTATGCTGAACAATATGCTAACGGTGATGACTTTAAGTAGATTTATGCAAAACTAACCCATGGTTCACAGGTGGACAACTATCACTTGCAGGGGAAACTATTGTATCACCTTGGTAAATTATGTATTCCCACAGGGGAAAGAGTACATGTAATTCGAGAGGCCCACACCTCTATTGTGTCTAGACACTTTGGTGTCAAAAATACTTTATGTCATGTACAAAGATTTTGTTTTTGGCCTCATATGAAAAACATTGTGACTCATTATGTAAAGGGGTGTGTGATTTGTTCTATTTCAAAGCCCTCTAATAGAAAACTCGGGCTCTACACACCCTATTCCGAGTCGTCCATGGGAAAGTGTGTCAATGGACTTTGTAGGAGTTTTACCTTTATCTAAAAAGAGTCACGACTATTTGTATGTTGTCGTTGACTGTTATAGCAAGATGTGTATTCTTATGCCTTGTAAAAAGCATATTACTGTAGAGAAGACTGCTTCTCTTTTCTTTCAACATGTTTGGGTCCATTTTGGATTACCCACATCTATTGTGTCATATCAGGACTCTCTCTTTCTCGGAGAGTTTTGGACCAGTTTGTGGAAGACGATGGACACCAAATTGAAAAGAAGCATGGAATTTCATCCGCAGATTGACGGACAGACAGAGGTTGTAAACCGTACCGTGGTACACTTGTTATGAGGCTATTGTGGGAAACATCCCAAGTTGTGGGATGAGCATCTCCCATATGTAAAACATTCCTACAACCGAGTAGTGCATTCATCTACGCAACGTTCACTGTTTGAGACATGATTTGGTTACCTACCAAAGGACCCTTTTGATATGGTCTTTGGAAGGGAAGATGGATCCAGTGGACGTAATGATAGGGACAAAGATCAGCAGTTCATTCAACAAATCCAATTGATTCATCAAGCAATATAAGAGTAGTTGGAGAAAAGTCAAGCTCGTTACAAGGCTCGACATGACAAACACTAAGTCGACCACCAATTCCAAGTGGGTGACAATGTGTGATTCCACGTCAATAAGGACAAGATGAAGGGAGAAGGGAAGAAGTTGTGACCCATCTGGTATGGTCCATTCACCATATTGGAGAAGATTGGAAACAATGCCTTTCGTCTTGATTTGCCAGTATATATGTAGATGTACTTAGTAGTGAATCTAGAGAACCTAAAGCTGTATGAACCACCATTGATCATGGACATAGATGAGGTGGGCACAGTTCCTACAGTTGATGATTTTGCACCAGAATATCTCGATGAGTTACCAGAGGACATCATCCTTGACAGAAGGACCAGGACTTCATAGCGAGGAGATGTGGAATACCTTCGAGTGGGTTTTAAGGGAATGCACCCCAGCAAGGCCAAATGGCTGGAGAAGGAAAAGGTGAGAGAATAATTCCCTCACTTTCTAATTGACTAATGAAAGCTTTTGGTGGTCCAAAAGCTCCTCAATGGGGAGGATTGATCCAAGTGGATCTTCAGATACAATGGCATGGAAAACCTCAAAAAAATCAAAGTGCTTAGGATGAAGATGACCTAAGACCAGAGTGTAGATCTCGTTGTTTTGATTCCAACAGCGCAAACGGTACGTCAATCCGAGTCTGGATGATGAAGTTATTGCAAAAAGAAGATTGCTTTGTTCCTTAGGAAAATGAGGCATTTTCATTTAAAAATGGACTTTTAAAGCCTTTAAAAATGGAATCGCATCAAAAAATGTGCAGACGGCAGATTCCACAACCCTCGATCAGCGATTTCTGATCTATCAGCTCGGAGGAAGGCAAGCGATCGGGGCGCGATATCGGAACTAGGCATGACTGAGGAGCGATCAGCGATCGACATCAACGATCGACGGTTCGATTGGCCGATGCCGATATTGGCGATCGGCGATCGGCAAGGGGAAAATTTCCCCGATATACAGGGCCTTGGACCTCAGCAACTTGCGATTGCAATATCAGGCCCAGACCCGATAAGTATATATGCCCGATTTAATAATTTTTGAAATCCGGGTAAACAGTTTTTGGTCGGGTTTTAGTGTTTTATGGGGATTTTAGTGTATTATTGCTTCAACGATAAAAAGACTATTTTGAAGGCTTCGTTGCACCCGCCGACCCTTCCATTCAAACGACCTCTATTTTATGCCAAACAAACCTGATTTAAGAGGGATTTGTCCAAACAGAGGCATTATAAAGTCTGATTATTGGGAAAAGTAAGGGGGAGTGGATTTTCAACATGTTGTTCGAGGTAGGAGAGCTTTCAGGTGGCTGATAGTGCATTTTGTCTGTTTTGGACAAGTTTTAGATGTTTTCAGCCCCTCTCAATGCCACGGACGCATTGGTGTTTCCCACTTCTCCATCTGAGTTCTTCTGTTCTCAGGCATCTTTCAGAATGGAGGTATAAGCCTCTTTTGATGTATTAGATGATTACATTCTCTTCTTTTTATGCCATTTAATATAAAGGCCTCCCCATTGATCAAGCATGGCCCAGAGATGTAGTCCGAGTTGGATGAACTCCGTTATCAAGTCTTTGTGTCTTCCTTCATGCTTTTTATGCGTTTCTTCTTCTTTTCTTGTGTGCACCTTATAATTCTGTATTAAGATGCAATTATTTACATATGATTCTTTTCATGCATCTATAAGCAAAATTATTTGGGATCGACAGGGACCTAACATGCCCATCTCCTTCAAAAAAAGTGTTGTCCTCAATGCTTGAGTAGTTTTGGATGTTTCGATGTAAAACTATCATCCTCCCATGTAGAATATTCCATGGGTAAATTCTTCCACTTAATGAGATACTCTGAAACTGATCGATATCGTAGTTGTTGGGTTCTTGTTTCCGTGACTGAATTAGGTTCCAATATGATTTTTCATTCCTCGTCAAGTTTTGCCAATATTGTTTGAACTGAGGGCTTGTCACCTATAACCTTATTTAAGCATGAAACAATGAAAACTAGGTGCTCTCGGGAAGATGTAGGAAGCTCCAATTTGTATGCCATAGTACCTATCTTTTTTAACACCTTGTAAGGACAATAATACTTTCGCGATAATTTATCATCCTTCTTAGCTTACTTGAGAGGAATTTGTTTGTACGGTTGTAGCTGTAAAAATACCCAGTCGCCTACATAAAAAAATATTTTGTTGCGATGTTGATCTTCATGTTGTTTCATTCGATTCTGCGCCAAAGTGAGGTTATCCTTTAAGAGTTGGAGAAATTGTTGTTGATTCTTGATGTGATCTTTCACTGCATAAACCTTAGAATTCATCAAACCTTGAAATGTAGAAGGTGCATTGGTAAGGCCAAAAGGCATGACCAAAAATTCATAACGACCCTCATGAGTTCTAAATGATGTTTTCGGAATACCTTCAGTATTCATTCTAATTTGATGATATCCTGAATGAAGATACAACTTGGCTAAGTAAATATATCCATGTAATTCTGTTAGGTCCTTATACTACTAGTGTAACCCCTTATTGCTATTAGTACAACCCCCTTATTATATTTTTGTGCCCATGTAGTCCCCATATTGTTATTATTGTGCCCTTACATTATTATTGTTATGTCGGCTCTGATTATATTATGTCCCATTAGACTCCTATATATAGAAAGGAGGTCTTGTTATTTGTATCATCCGAGAATTGTTAATTTATGTAATGTAAAGGAGGTTTCCCCCTCGAAGAGGTTGAATTCTAGGGCGTTGATCTTTCTTTTCTATCTTTTTGTGTGCTGTTTTCATAACATTTGGTATCAGTTCTTTGTATTCTAGGGTTTCGCTGCTCCAAACAGGTCTTAGTGGCTTTTTCGCATCAACTTTTTTTCCGCGACATTTCAAAAGATAAAATTAAAAGCCATTTGAGGCAAAATCGTTCTAAACCTCGGGTTCGAATTTCAGAGCTTGTATCACTATATTTTTAGCGATATGATCTGAGGAAATTAGGGTTTTTGTAGACTCCCACATTACATTCCAAATAGGTGACCTGGGGAAAGTCATCATAATTGCCTCTCTGAGCATAAGATTGAAATTTCATAAGAAGTTACAGAAAGAGGATGGACTGTAGTTTTTTGTGTATATTTTTCAGATCCGAATATCAAAACAGTGACACGTGGCACTTCATACAAGTTTTCTCTTCTAAAAAGGTATATAATCAGGTCATCTTGGGAGATTGTGCATAACTCTCTCTTGGAGAATCCAATTTCAATTAGACTGGTGGCATTGGAAAGAGGACAAAGAGGGCTACTGTAGATCGCGATTTTAGAACCAGAAGATCTGAAATTACAGAGTTACAATCATTTCAATATTGAGCTCCTAAAATCAATAAAAGGCAATATGAGTAAGTTTGATGGCAAGGATCCGGTAAATTGGATACTACAAATGGAGAAATATTTTGATGTACATGGTGTACCACTGTTACAAAAGGTACGTATTGCATCTAATTATTTAGAACTGGATCAATTTTTATGGTATAAAGGGCTTTGTTCTTGTAAACCACTTGTTACATGGTCAATTTTCACAGAGGAAATGATAGCACATTATGAGGATACAAAGAGAAACATTTTTTTTAGCCAACTGATAAATCTCAAACAAAAGTTTTCAATGGTAGAGCACATTGAGGACTTACAAAAATGGAATATAAGGGAAAATGATATTCTAGAGAAGCAGGGGATTGATGTCTCCATAGGAACTTTAAAGGATAACATTCAACATGAGGTTTGTCTTTAGGAACTTGATTCATTGGAGAAGGAATTCAGGTTGGCAAGAAAAGTCGAAAGCAAAATTATGGCAACAATCAATTCTAACCCTCACGACTATAAAGATGGAAGTGTTGTTTCTCCTAGCCTTCCACAACCTACAAGGTTGACACCACAACAAATGGAAGAAAAAAGATCAAAAGGACTTTGTTACAATTGTGATAACAAATACATTAAATGTCGTAAGTGTGCTGAGAAGAAATTATTTTACATTGATTGTGAAGAGGAGGAAGAAAAGGATCAAGAAACATCAAAAGAAGAGGATATACACCAGGAACCAACCCTAGAGAAAGAAGAAATGAATCGGACCATATCTTGTAAAGAATTGGCAAGAATTACCACTCAAACTCTCAAGATAGAAGGAAATATCAAGAAGAAAAAGATTCAAGAAGTGAAAGATCACATCGAGAAATAAGAAATGAATCCGACCATATCTTATAATGCATTCGCCAGAATTACCACTTACAAATTCATCCAACAATTCATCAATAACACGAATGCAAAATTTATCTTTAATAGTGAGCTTGTTGATCTCCCTATAATACAGACACATGCACCATGATCCATCCTTCTTGTGCACCAATACTACTAGAGCAGAGAAAGAAATTTGACTAGGTTGAATTATACTTGCCTCTAGCATTTCTGCAACCATATGTTCAATTTCACTCTTTTGGGCATACAAATATCTACAAGGTCTGATTTTTGGGGGAACACTTCCTGAAATCAAATGAATAACATGATCATGATCATGAATATGTGGGAGACCTTCGGGAGTGTCACATACCTTGGAATGAAAGTCCAAGGCTTTTTAGAGATCTGGAGAAATAGATGATTTCGATTTTTGAACATCTAGTGAGAATAATTGTGCAATTAAGCCTCGTTTTTCTTTCTTTAGAAGTTGTTTCATGCCATTAGAGCTATTTATATTTACTGGTTTCCTTTTGATACCCCTTAATTCAACTTCCTCTCCTTCCAAAAAAAAATTCAAGAAAAGTTATTGAAAATTAAAAGTTATCGTCCCCAAATATTGTAACCATTGGACTCCTAAACATCATCAAAACCACCCGCTAGAATGGAAAGCATTGGACTATTCAATACATATTCCCCCATGGATAGATTGATATTATGGCACTTCCTAGAGCAATTTATAGTTCCTCCATTTGCAACCATTACTTGATACTCTAGTGATGGATATAGGAAGCAATTCAATTTCTTGGCTATATTACAATGAATAAACTCATGGGTACTACTTAATCAATCAATATTATTACATTTTTATTCTTGATATGTTCTTTTACCGTGAGAATTTGAGTGGTAATTCCTGTCAATGCATTACAAGATATGGTCAGATTCATTTCTTCATTCTCTGGGGTTGGTTCCTAGTGTATATCCTCTTCTTTTAACGTTTCTTGATCCTTTTCTTCCTCCTATTCATAATCTATATAAAATAATTTCTTCTCACCACACTTATGACATTTAGTGTATTTTCTATCACAACTGTAACAAATCCCTTTCGCTCTGTTTTCCTCCAATTATTGTGGTGTCAACCTTTTAGTTTGTGGAAGGCTAGAGGCAGCAAGACTTCTATCTTTATAGTTGTGAGTAGTAGACATCCTTGCTCCCATAATTTTTCTTTCCACTTTTCTGGAAACCCTAAATTCCTTCTCCAATGAATTGTGTTCCCAAAGGCGGACCTCATGTTGGATGTTATCCTTTAAAGTCCCTATGAAAGCATCAATCCTATGCTCCTCTACAATATCATTTACCCTAATATTCAATTTTAGGAAATCCTCAATGTGCTCTGCCATTGAACCCTTTTGTCTAAGATTTATCAATTGGCTAAAGAAGGTGTTGCTCTTTGTATCCTCATAATGTGATATCATTTCCTCCATAAAAATTGACCAAGTGACAAGTGGTTTACGAGAAAAAATGCATCAATACCATACAAATTGATTCGATTCTAAATATAAAGATGCAGTGTGTACATTTTGTGTGTGTGTGTGTTGCACATTATGGAGATCAAAATATTGCTCCATATGTAGTATCCATGTTACCAGATCCTTTCCATCAAACTTCCTCATATCGATATTTGGAATATGGTTCTTCTTAAACCCAACATTGGAGTCTTTAAAATTTTAATTGATATTCCTTTTGTCTTCATCATGATTTTGATGGATTGCCTTTTGACCACTGGGACACCTTTCTTCTAGCAACTTTGCCAAACCTTTCTTAAACTCCTCTATCTTGGCATTCATCATTACTTCCATGTTTGATTTTAAACTATCATTCAAAAGCCCCATGTCCATTTTTATGCCTTCCATTCCATTCTTCAAACCATCCATCTTAGCTTCTGTTACATTTTGTGAGAGCGAAATTTGTTGCACTTGGTCTCATAATTTTGATATATCATGTGGAATTTCTTCCTCTTCTTCATGTGTCATAGTAGAGCTTTCAAGTTGCCTCATAGGTGTTTTCATTTTATTTATTCGGGTCATTAATTAATGATATTTGTTATTCACTATTCCCTTTGAATCACTTCCAACTAATTTTTCAAACAAAACTTATGCAAACTTTAAAAAATACAAACCTTTTTCTTGCTTTGTGGGAGCTCAATATTGAATCTGTTGTATCTCTGTAATTTTGGATATCCAATGCCTGAAATTCCATCCTATGGTATCCCTCTGGGTCCTCTTTCAAACATCATAAGTCTGATTGAGATTGGATTCTCCAAGAAATATTTATGTCAAATCTCCCACTTTGGCCTGATTATGGATTGGTTCAATAGAGCGAACTTGTATAGGATTCCACATGTCACTATTTCAACCTTAGACCCTTAAATTGCTACATGAAAAGCTACACTCCATTCAATTTTATCCACTTTTTACAGAATTCAAATCTGTTGCTTGAAACGAAATTTATGGTGATTTTCCCTAGGTCACCTGTTTGAGACAAAATTTTGGAGATTGCAAAAACCCTAACTTCCACAAATCATATCTCCTAAAATACAGCGAGATAAGATCTAAAATTTGACATGAAGTTCATTAATATTTCATCTCCACGTGGTTTTAATTTGACATTTTGAAGCTTCATAGAAATGTTTTTATAGAAAAAATTGTACGATGACCTGTTCGAAGCAGCGAAACCCTTGAATCCAAAGCTCTGATACCAAATGTTATGCAACCAACTCACATAGATCAACAACTTCAAAATTAGCCTCTTTGAGGGCGCAACCTCCTTTAAATTACACAAATGAACAATACTTGGATGATACAAATGACAAGACCTTCTTTCTATATATAGGAGGCTAAGGGGTCACAATATAATTAGAGCCTACATAACAATAATATTATAAGGGCACAACAATAATAATAGTGGGCTTCTCTGGGGCACAATAATAAAAATATGGGGATTTAACGAGCACAACACTAATAGGGGGTTGCACTAATAACAATAAGGGGCTACACTAGTAGTATAGGGACCTAACATAGCAACACTTGATGAGTTCATTTGAGCCTCATGCACATTCAGGTTCTTAGGATCAACTTGGCTTTTGGAGGTATATTGAGATTAAGGGGAGATATTCATGGTATGGAGCTTCATGATTTGTTTTTCATTTTTCACTTATTTTCTCTCATGTGTTTGTAGCAACTCCATATGTATTTTCTTGAGTAAAAAAAGGTGTATTTTTAGCCACATATATGTTTTCTTGGTTTCACTGACTAGTTGGTTGAAAAGATGGTAGAACCATGCATAGAAGGAGTTCTTTGGCATAATATGTATAAATATGACATGATACATGGACCAGCCATGTATAGGTTGTTATATCTAGTTTATTACAGCCATGTATTTACCATTGTTTCATGATTTCACATTGGTGTTGGGTCCAGTCATTAGTGGTTTGAGTCATTTTGATGATAGACATATTTTGGAGTATCATGAGTTTATTTTGAAACTATGTGAATGGGATAATGATCTGGTAATAATCATGTTATTTCATATTTTTGTGTCATTGGTCCATAGGTGATGATCATAGTAGCCATGTATTTATTGATATATCCATGTAAAATGCTCATGAAGCCATGTACTTTTATTGCATGTATCTTTGGGTCATTTAGTCATGAGTCATGAGGTCATATGAGAGTCTTGTATGAGGTCTTATACCGCTGCTAAAACCATGTATTATTAATGTATATTTCATTTAAGTCATGGTCATGTGGAGTCTTGTTCCATATGGTGCTTCTATTTGCGGAAATGAAGCATTGTTTGCAGCAGAAGTGGTCACTAGAGTTTGTAGCTAATTTTGAAGATGGAATGTGTTTAGTGGAGGCATATATTTGCTCTTTTTTTACTTCAGCCATCCATTGTTGGCATTATGGCTCGCTTGGAGGTGTTCATCTTGGTACCTCATGTTATGATTGATGGATTTTTACCTCATGATATGAGTAGAGAGGATGTGTTTTGGCATTGTCTATGTAATTGCTATAGAGAAGTGTTGGTTGGTGCTTCATATGGATATTGTTGCATATTATTGTTTATTTATTGCTACTCATTGATGCTTGTATGATTTCCTCATTTTGGCATATTGTTGTTTCTCCTAGAGGTGTTTGGTGTGATATACTGCTCTAAATGTTGATTAGTTCATATGATGCTTGTTGCTATTGATATGAGAGGGATATTGGTTGATATGCATTAATTTTTCATACATGTAGAGATTAGTTTACTCCAGTGTTTATTCTTCAGTTTTGTTTCCTTATCAGATGGAGTTGATCATTTTAATTGATGTCAAAGGGGGAGTGATAGAGGATGATGGTATGGATATTGTGTGTGGTTTCCATCAATACCAAAGGGGGATATTGTTAGCATTATGGTATTCATGTTTCTAGCTAGATGATGTTGGCATTGGCCTTATGATGGTGGCCAACTCATGTTGGCATTGATGTCATTCCTATGTAGCCTAATTGATGTGTTGATTCCTTCCTTATAATATTGTTTCAGTTAGTTGAGTTGGCATTAAGATGATTATGTTGGCATTAATGACCCTTGATGTTAGCCTTTTGATGATGTAGGATTATGGAAGTGATTGGTAATTGATCATGTGTTAGTGGAATTGATATGTTGAGGACTATTGTAAATTAGGTAATCATGCTTATGTCCCTGTCGATGACTTCTTGTAGCAATGTGTTGACCTTATGGTGTTGTTGGAGATGTGTTTCAATGTGTTACAAAGGTGGTGTAGCTTGTGCAGGTGCTTGAGGGGAGTATAGGACTTGTTCGCAGACAAGTCAATGCTTGTTTGTTGGCTTCTAGGTCAAATTGACAATGGCACTTGGGAGACATGTGTGTCCTATTTGTAGAGTTTTCACGAGACTTGGAAGAGGTTTGGAGGTGATTTCAGATATTGGAGAAGGTGATCCAACATGAGGCAGAGCTTTTGATTAGATGTATTATGTTTTTTACCATCCTCTATCCCAACCACACCCATGCAAGCATATGCATGTGATTGAAAGGTTCCAACTGCATGTGGAAAATCCTATGCATACAGTTGCAACTAGGATCAACCAATTTTGTACATGTGATTGAGATTCTTTAGGAAAAATTCTCCATATTCCTCACACACATCAGATGTATTTTGACTATATATTCCTAGAAGATACTATATTAATCGGTTAAGGTAGAAATTGATCAAATAAGTTCTCTAGTCAGTGTGAACACCTTTAGGGCACGAGTAGTGGTTATAGTGGTTGGATTTTGTCAACTTTGTGCTCTCTTGATCCCAGTCCAATAGTGCAATTCTCCCTACATGTTTTATATTCTTCACTTTGGAGCTCGGTGAAGGTCGCATGAGTGATAGTGTGAGTTAGAGAAGGATGCATTGTGTGAGTATGATTCAGAACTATTTATGAGAAAGTTTGCTTCAATGTATGAGTTCTAATGGTAACATAATGATCAGATCTATTTGATGAAGCATAATATTGATGAAGAGTTTCAGATTATAGACCATTTCAGATTGTAGACCAGAGATGCAGAGAGTTGTTGCAAGGTTGTTGGTATTAATGGAGCGCTTGGAATAACTCCAAAGTTTATCACTATCACATTTTTTTTGCAAGTGTTGCTGATGCATTTGGAACATATCCATTTTGTTTTATGTTGTTGATTATTATATGCAGTAATTATATTTTAGAGTGAGGGTTTTAAGTTATGATTGAGTGTGTGATTTATTTTAGCTTCTAGTAATTATATTGTTTAGTTTCATCGAATAGATTGTGGCCACTATTTTCTATTTTTAGTAGAGAGCATGTTGTTGTGGAAATTTGCTATGATTTGTAGAGAGTCTTGCTACTGAGATTTGATTGCATAGATGAATCATAGTTGAGCATAGAGTCTTGGGATCCAGTGTGAAAATATATTAAACAAGGTAAATGCAATAAGACCTACCTCTACAATATGAACTCAAAAATCCAAAATGAATGATTTTCAATTTTAATGAAATAGTTTTTTGAGCCCTTTTCCCACTCATGTCACAACAAAATACTGTAATCCTCCTTATCTGATGTCTTACAAGATAAAATATTAGGTTGTTATCTAATCCTAAAAATGAATAAGCTCTTTTGGTTAGAGTCCTTGGTGAATGATAATTCCTACTAGCACATCTGAATACTTAGACCCTCTATGTTCACTTCCATTTTCATGAGATTCATGATATGTTGCATGGATTGTATTATATTTATTTGATTTTTCCTTCATAAATTATTCAGACTCTATTACATCTATTGGCATGATTATACCCTCCTATATTTTTATCAAATTTTCATTATTTATTCTATATCTATACACTTCTATAATCTCTTCATTGTCTGAACCAACACTATCATCGCCACTCTACCTCAACATCCATTGGACTCTATTTTTGCATTACCTAGGATAATATTAAACCTGGTAATTTCATTTCCATGGCTATAAGAACCTTGTTCAATCTTTATCCCTCCATTCTTTATTTCTATATTGGAATTTTTCTTCCTATAACATTAATTATACAAAATGTGCATCCAACCATCACTATTAGAGTTATGCATATTACAAAATATTTCACTAGTTAAGTTATAGTCTATTATTCATCTTCATTCATGAATAATATGGATGTACTAAATCAAATGCTAATTCTTTAGACATAATATCACATGACTTGAATTTCCAATGGCTATATTGATGTTTCAATCTAAGTTATGAACTAAAATTTCTATCTTTTTCGAATCAACTATTCACCCTTCTCTATACTTGTATTTATAAACATTTTACACAAACAATTGCAAATGTTAGATGTTCCATCCAATCATTGACTTTTTTTCTCAAATATCTTAGCAAGAAATTTCTCCTGAGCTGGGGCTACGAGTCCACAAGGATGGAAAAGCTCCTATGGTAGTCTACAATCCTCTCATATAGCCCAATACCTACTAGGATATCACTTTAGAATGTATCCAAACCACTATGCACTTAGTTATTTGGTCAATATACCAGTGTTGGGGGGAAGGAGAGAATATGTAGATGGTTGTTTTTATTTTAAGAGGACTACTTTGAGGTTGTTTTAAAAACATGAAGACTCAATGCGAGGCTCAACTGTTTGTTAAGCATTTTGACTAGGGAAGATGCAGAAAACCTTAACGACAGCTTACTAGATGCACACTTATTTGTAGTACACATGGTAGATGATTAGTTTGAATACATTGTTTAAATTCTTAGTACAAGAGGAGCCCTAATAGATTGTATAGTTGTACAGAAGAAAGAGCTCATGGTGAAGGTTGCAAATTACCAACTAATAGCAAGATGCATGTACAAGCTTGGCACTGATGGAATAATCAAATTATGTGTATTGGAGCATGAGAGCTCATTAATATCGTCGAAGGAACATGAATGTGTTGTAGGAGGCCACTATATGGGAAAGGATATTGTACAAAAGACCTTAGATGCAAGACAATGGTGGCCCACTCTTTATATTTAGGCTAAGGAATCCTAACAAGCCTGTGACATATGTTAGAGGGCCGGGAAGCTATATTGGAAGGATGAGATGCCATTCTTTCCACAGGTAACATTTCAAGCATTTGAAAAGTTGGAAATCAAACTCATTGTGCCTATAAACTAGCTGGAAAAATGAAAAGGAGATAGATACATAATAACTATGATTGAGTACCTCACAAGACGGGCTAAAGCAGAACCAGTCTATGGCTATAGCACAAAGACATCGAAAAAATTTCTATTTGAAAACATGGTTACAAGGATTAGATGTCATAAAATCCTGATGAGTGATTAAGAAACTCACTTCCTTAATAAGACAATTGTTTCCCTGACAAAATAATTCTAGATCTATCACCAAAAGAGTACCCACTATCACCCTCAAGTGAATATCATTGTTGAGGCTTTCAACAAAATTTTGGAAAAAACTGACAAAATTTTGCAATACTTACAAAGATGATTCAGATCTACAAATACTTGTAATAAACTGACAAGACAAACACCCTTTGGATTGGTATATAGACAAGAGGCAGTAATGCCTATCAAATTCATAATGCCAAATTTTTTCATTGTTGCGATGACAAACCTAATTGATTCTTGCAAAATAGAGTAGAATGTCAAAATTTCTAGAGTTAGAGGAAGAACATGGTAGGATTTCATCAAAATGTCCAAAAAGAGTGAGAATAAATTGACATGATAGGTGCATCAAGAAGAAGAAGAAGTTCCTACTAAGATATCTAGTTCTGCTCTATGACAGTAAATTATTGAAGCACCAAAGGAAATTTTAGGCGCATTGGTTAGGTCCATATGCAATCAATTGTATGACAGAGGCAAGAGTTTTCTAGTTAGAAAATATCATTGGGTAACTTGTAGAAGGGTTCACAATTGAAATTGACTAAAACTATACAAGGGTGATCAAACTACCACATAATAAGGAGAATTGCATAGTTAACAAAAAACTCATCAAAGTGAGGGAGTGTTTCCATGTGTTGTTTAAATAAATCAGGTAAAAATTGTGCATAAGTACAAGGGAAGGATCACATCACATACTTTTTCCAAGATGATAGATAGTTGTCAAGCACCAATAAAATTGGAAGCAAGAGATGTAAAAGGCACCATAAAGTGACACATTCAACCATGTTTGATAGGAACCATGATTTATTAATGATTTAATGAGTAAACTATAATGACGAGGATCAATTCATAACAATAAATCTAATGGGAACGATTGCAAATAGTAAGTTTCTTGTCTCAAGTACACTCAGTAAGATAGTCTACACCATGAGAATCAAATGTGACAACAGATGGAATCAAGTTTGACATATCTCAAATCACAACGCAACATGGTAGCAGCTTATAAAGTTTAGAGAGGTAGTCCAACAAGTTCATTATGTCCTAGATAGATGGAGAGTAGAAAGTGATGTAATAAAGGTAGAACGATAAAGTATAAGTGTTGAAAAGTTAGAAAATGGTGGAAAGTTCAAATGGAAACTACCAAGAGAAGAGCATCCTAAAATAATACCAAAACTAAGGAATCAGGAGCATTCATAGACCTTGCATAGTCTATCGAGAGTCCAGTAAAGATGTCATGTAAGAATGATGTAGTGAAGGGGTATTTTTCAAAAGCATATCTACCACTGAGGAAGAAATGTGCAAAAAAGGTTTCTTAGAGTTCATGGGGGCATTTCTCCTAACCAACAATGAGTATTGTTATCGACAAGCAACGTGAACATAGCCAAAATTTAGCTGATGAAAACATTCAGAAGGAGACAACCTTACATGCATTGATAGGTGGCATACAAATATTTAGGGATAAGTTAGGCGCAATGGTTTTGGGGCTAAGAATAAAATAACTTGTACTCGAAACATGGAGGGAAAGTGCTAGAAGGAATAAAAGTGGAAGATTTAGGCATAGCGCATTAAATTTTAAACCAACGAGACATCGATGATGTAATATATAATAACATAAGGAATATGTGGCTCGAGATGAGGTATAGGTGAGTGTTGGGGGATTTTGGAGCAACTTTTTGAGAAAGGATTTTGTGAACCATGGAGAGAAGCATTGCATAGAAGGGTACTGCATAGGAGAGTCAACTAAGGATTAGCACCTGAAATGAAGGAAAGAGGCAAAGAAGGAAAGTTGTTAGGCTAAGGTTGTGGGTTTTTGTGAATGGTGATAGTTATCGCCCATAGTAAAAATTGGTTACTTGTTGACTTTTCACCCTAATGTAAAACTATAAATAGATAAAACCACAATGAAATAGAGGGTTAGGTTTTGTTCTTAGATATAGATAAAGAGATATACACACATAGATACCAGTCTATTTTCATGATGTAGTTGGATTTCTTGTAAGGATATCACATTATAAGAGCAGACATGTAAGGCTAGTTATCAGCCACAGTTGGAGGTGATACTTAACTATTGGGTATGTTATATTCTTTCCAAGACTATTCCCAGGAATTGTTACTTTGCTCGGGTGTAGCGGGGGTGACAACCCCCTCGCCTGGGAATAGTAGCCCCCCTACATGGTGTCTAAGGAAACACCCTGGGAATATTTTTTTTTATACATACCCAATAATAGTTAGGTGGACCCAAGGATGGGGGGCAGATACAAGGATGCCAAGCAGACCTACCCATGGTTTTGCACATGGTTTTCACACATGGTTTTTGGCATAATGGTCTTTTCTGATGGTATTTTGTAGATCCGATCAAGGGAACTACAATTATGTTCTAATCCATGGTTAATGAATTGGGGTTTATGAATGCTTCAACTTGTATATAATGTATTGTAACATTAAAAGGAATATAATTAAAAAATCAATTTGGTTTTCCTGGTTTAGGTTCTAGGAGAAAATATTTGTGTATATTTCATGTTCTCGCCATTGTATATTTTTCTGGTTTTAATAATTTGTTTGCAGATAATTTATGTACAGGGTTAAAACCTACATCGAGAATTGGAGTTGTTTCGGCTTCAAGGGGATGTCTTTAATGCTGAGGGATTTTTCTCGGGCAAATGGTATACCTTGTTAGAGTGAGATATTTGTAGGATTGATTCTTGCATTGAAAGAAGATGGAAAATAGTGGAAATATAGAGATTGGAAAATTTAATGGACAAAGTTTTGAGTTGTGGAAGCTCAATATGTAGGATCTATTGGTGAACATAGATCAATGGATCGATGTATATCTAGGTATGACACCAACAAGAATGTTAGAAGAAGAATGGGAAAAGTTACATCAGAAGGCAAAGAGCACAATATGATTGTGTCTCTCAGATTCAATATTGTTGAATGTATCAGGGGAAGCTACGATGAAGCCTTTGTTGGACAAGTTATGGACTTTATATCAATCTAATTATTTGGTAAACAAACTATTCCCATGAAAAAAGTTGTATTTCATTTTCTTATTAGTCACTACCTGAGAGCCATGGATTTTTATATTGATTACTATTGGTTTTGGCATTGACCAGGCAACTTATAATGTTTAACTTTGAAAAATAAATCTTTTTTTTCAATATTATTAAAAGATATGTTTTTGAAACCTTTGATTGGACCATAACATGAAGGTCTTTTGTAGATTTGCACAATATAATTCCATGTCTACCTGAAGTAGTTTATGCCATAATTTATGGATGTGGTAGAAATATTTATCACAATTTTTAGATATTTCTGTAGTGATTTTTCTATTCTCAAGCTTTGAAGGAAAACCATCCAAAACTAAAATCCTTGAAAATAGCTCATACCCAAGTAAATACATATTTACCATCAATTACTCTGCACCATAGTTTAAGAATGTCTTTTCATAAAAAATGAATACGAATAAGATGTAAATAAATATACTTACCAAGAGTTACTTCCCACTATTAATCATGTTTTCCTTAACACTTATGTAGGAGTAAAATTTTAAATGTGTAGACTTACTATTAGTTACTCCCCACCAAAATTTATGCAAAGTATTTGTACCTATGAAAGCAATTAATTTTTCCACTTCACATCTCAATTTATTAGTTCCTTCCAAAGAAAAACTACAGGATTCGATTTCCTATTGACCACTATTAATTTTTTTTTTACACCAATGAATAGATTACATTGAATACCCAATGAATGATTACATTGAGTTCCAAGTTGCAGGTTCTTCAAATTGGAGCAAGAGAAAAGTTTCAAAATTTTTCTAGTAAGATACATTCTACCAACCAAATGACAATTAAATTCCATAATATTGACCAAACATTAAAACAAATTTGTAAAAAGTGATCATAACTCACTAGGGGGACTAATAGTTATCTTATCGCACTAGCCTACATAAAGTGATACTACTAAAGTTTCATTGTTCACTGGCATTAACTCCAAGTAGCATTGTATGGCTTCTATTAACTCCAATTGGCATTGTATGGCTTCTATTTCATCCTCCTATCTATTTACTTGGGCATTGATCCTTTCCAATTACTTAACTAGAAAAAGGATAGTGTTAGACTGCTATTGGGATTTCCACTGCACTAGTGCAACCATAATAAAAAACGAATCTGATATGTGCTCCGTCAGAGAATGATCAATCAAAAGGAAGCAATAAACCAATAGGACTAAGATTCTGACAAGCCTGAAATTGGAACTCAAAGAACGAAAAGGAGTTAAAAGGTTAAAAAAAAATGTGTACTCAAAACTTGGGGCGAGAGGAGGGTTGGGTTACTCTAGGTTCATGTAACTCGACAAAAAGAGGGAAAGAAGGGATGCGACCCACTAGAAAAAGAAGTAAATGAGCAAGAAAGAAACAACTCTAGAAATCTCTTCAGAGCAAGTAGAGGGATACCTTCAGAGATTTTCCAAGCTAAGATCTATTAGGAGATTCTCGCGTGACCAACACCCTATTCCAGAACCACCATTTCCTAGAGTTTGGTGAGCTCGAAGAGAACAAACTAGTAGAGGGGCCCTATAGTCTTCAGAGAGATTGATCGCATCACCTTTAAGGAACCCAGAGTTGCCAAGGATAGAGAGAAAAAAAATCAAAGACATGTCAGAGAAGTATCCACAACACCACTCCAAAATAGGGGCTAATAATTCACTGCTCCACTCAGAGAAAAAGATAAATTTGGCCTCACAATTGAGCTAACGTGACGACAATGCTCCAACTTTATAATTGCAATGAAAGGCTATGATCACAAAATAGGACAAGAGATACCTTCTACTTTATTATTTGGCATTGTGATTGGTTCCTTCCAGAACTTGAAGAACCCCTCCACTACAAGAAAAATTATCCCAACCTTCCTTTTTATCCCAGCTTCCCGTGGCTTGCATACTCAACACATTTCCACCCTTCATGGCTATAATCACAGGTCTCGAAAGCTCACACAAATCAAGTATCACGTCGACATTGATTTTCATTAATCTACAACACCATGTAACCTTTAAAATATTAGGAGGGAGGGGAAATATCTGCTCATAGTACAATCTAGAGGAGGAGTTACCACATGTAAGGTCTGAAAGAACCAACCATGGGTGTGGCTTGCACACCCTCCACCACCCACATCAACCATGATGACATGCACACCAATCAATACAATATTAATATAAATCCAAAAATTTTGAGAGGCGAAAGTCTTATGAAACAACGGTATGCATAATTGAAATAATTCTCTAGACTTATAAGCATACCCAAAGGCACTACTAAAAAATGGAGAAGAAACATGACGGGAATACATCATGGAATAAATTTCCATTATATTAGTGATGATCTTACCTTCCTGTAGAAGATAAGCATAATTTTCTTGTGCATAAATTCCGTTATTTTCACTATTCAAAATGTGATAGAAAGACTTGCGAGGGAAGTAGTCCTGGATACTAAGATTTGTGTGGAAAATAAGACTTAAGTAATTATTCATAGGAAGATATCCTCTTTGTAAATGTTGAATGGTGAGAAGGGAATCTCCTAGGATTACTATCTTAGAGAGTTTCTTTTGTTTAGCCAAATGGAGTCCAAGCATGAGCCCATACATTTCAATCTGATTATTTTTCCTCTTGCCAAGTTCATGTGAATATTAACTTCTTTGTTTTCCTTGGGATTTAAGAGAGTCCCTCGCCTTATTTCCACCCTTGGATTCCTTTTTTAGGCTCCATCAAAGAAAATGATCCAATTATTGTTTGGTCAATTTAGTGTGTCCTAAATTGCTATTTTAAAATGTATTATTTCCGAGAGTCGTAAACTGCTGAAGTGAAGTGCATTGTATATGCAAGATAACCGATTTCTTATTTCTTTTTCGTTTTTGAGTTTTTGGTTTGTTTTTGGGTTTATCTTCTATTGATTCCCTAATGTGAGATGGCAGAATTGAAAGTCAAGTATGGATGGCAATGGTGACTTCTACAATGATTTTCCAAACTTTAAACTTCTCAGAAAGGTTTCAAAACTTGCTGTGATGAAATCAATTCCTAAGGGAAAATAAAAATGTTCCAAAACAGTGAGCTAGTGACAATGAAGCCCAGTATCCTTGCTGCTGTATAAAAAGAGAAAAAATTGAACTCAAAGCAATTCAAAGACTGTAAGCAAAGCAAACTAAATCACACTACTTCAACTCATATTCTGACCCCTCACCATTCGACTTGCTCCGGCTATAGGAGGTAATCATAAACAAATTGAGTAATCTGATATCTAAATTGCATGAAATGAAATTGCATAAAATGAAACTAAGATTAAACTACGCATTCATATTTCAATCCCTGAAAATGACATGAGTAATCTAATCACTAACTTGCAGAAAAGTAAACTAAATCATACTACATCAACTAATATTCTGATTCCTCACTATTTGAGTCGCTTGGCTATAGGAGGTAATCATAAACAAATTGAGTAATATGATATCTAAATTGCATGAAAGTAAATGAGCCAAACAGAACTGAAAGAAATGACAATGCTGGAATTAAAAATCAGAACATAAATCAGCAGAAGGACAAGATGATTTCATGTCATTAGTCATTAAAAACTATGTAAATTTCCCGGGCTGTCTACAAGAACACTTGAAAGAAAAAACACTGATCAGTTAACAATCATGAGAAAGCATAAAAGAAAATATGGACAACAGTTAACATGAATATCAGAACAGTGTAATATATACAAACAAACGATTATGAAAGAAGTAACATAATGAAAGAAAGCGAGAAACTATACAGTAGTTACAGAGCCTTGGTGTACAGGGGCCCTCTGCAACCTCGGCCAATCAATACTCAATCACGAATTGAACTTAAGAACATTGTCTTCTCATATATTAAAATGCAGTCATAAGATAAAGATAGAGCACAGCACAGTGGGCTCGTAAAAATAGTCAAGATTACATATAAAAAGCTAGCTATCAAGCGTATGATAATGCATTATTTATAACTGAGGATGCTACAACTAATTCCTAAATTCTGCGCTGCCAAACAAACACGTGAATAACCACGTCCTGAGATCTAGCAGTATGGTAGCCATGACAATTAAATCTAAGGAGTGGTGGTTGTTCGATTTGGTTCACGGATCGATCCACAGGTGTTAGTACACCTCCGGAGATTGAGGAACTTGCCACGCAAATCTTCACGTGGTAAAAACAGAGTCGTGCCACCGTAAAACTCTTAGGTTGACCACTGCTTTGACTGTCTTTGACCATGGTTGTTTGTGAGTGATTTGGCTGAACCAAGGGAACACGCTCCATGTACACATCATTTGCAGCTTTCCCATGTGGCCGGATTCTCTAGTAGACACCTGTAACATGGACTTCAACAAAATGGTTACGGAAACTTGAGCTGGCTGCGGAAAGTGACAAGTTTCCGCAACTGATTGAACAAAAATCTAAATCAAACAGCAGTCACAAGACATAGTTAGGAAACCATTTTATAAGCTCTTTTTAAACTAATATGCAATAATTTGACAGTTTGGTGGGTCAAGTAACTGGAAAAGAAGGCTAAAAAGGTGTATAGGGAAGATGCAAGTTTGGGACTCAACATACCCCCACTGTGAAGGTGTTGCATGTCCTCATGCAACCAAAATTTTATTCATTCCCCTTTAATCCATATGTTCTGAAGCCTCTGCTAGTACATCCATTCCTCTTCTCTTCTTTCTTGGTGCTACCACCATCCTGGGTTTCCTTATCGGACATCTGAATTTGAGATTGATTAATTCTCTGCTCAACTTTCTGCACTTTTTCTTTAGTTTCTTGTTCTTCTTTTGCCATAGTCCAAAATGAAGCATAGTATTATCATGAATAATTTTGTCCACTTTGCTCTGCTCCTTAAGTGCTTCATTTTCTTGCTTAATATGCCTGTTTAGAACCTCTAATTCAAACACTTCTTGCTTTAAGGATTAGACTTGTGCATCTTGTGCCATGTGGGGCAGAGTGGTTGATGTACTCGGGCCTGCAGCTGTCTTTTCTAAAGATTCGAGGTAATCATACACCTCCTGTTGACTTGGATCTATTTCGGGTGTTTTTCTTGGACTGACTTCAAAGTCTTGTTGAGGAGGAGGACTACTTTCTAGCTCTGGCCGAGAAGGGCTTTCATCAACATGTGGAGGAATAGTTTCAATACTTGGCTGAAGATGAGGTGGACTACGGCCAGCTGGAGGTTTTTCAGGTGTTTCCCCACCCAAGTCGATGAAGTGGGGTCCTTTTACTTGTGTTTTCCTCTCCCTTCCTTTAAGCCTGGTGCTTCTTCTTAAATACTGTGGGCTAGTACTCCCTTCTTCTATGCTCTGTTTTCCTTTTTCCTTCTTCTTTGTTGTAGCAGCTTGTTTTTGAAGATGCACTAGTCTCTCAGACAATGTTTGATAGTCTTCCTCTATAGATGGCTCAGGTGATTGGTAGACTTCTTCTATGTTCCTTTTTCCTTTCAGTTTCCTCTGTTTTTTGTCCTTAGTTCCTTTCTCCTTTTCTTTTTGACCAACCTCTTGAGTTTTGGTAATAGGAGAGTCTTGGATTATGGCACTCTTTTCTTTTCTCCTACTCTTTCTTGGTGTCTTAGGTGTACTGCTTTCAGGAGCCTCAGATGGCTCTTGAAAGTAATTTCTTACTAAGAACCGTTCCCAAGTATCTTTGTTTTTCTTGAGTTAGTCTTCAATGAGAATCCTTATAAGTCCATGATGATATAAGTGAGGTTCTATATTTCCTATGTTCTTTTGGACTGTGGTACTCATCTTTTTCAAACTCAACAATAAGAAATAAGGTAGATTAAGAGTTTGACTCTCTAAGAAGTTCATCAATAACCTAGCATGATACATGTACATTGTACCAAAGCGTCCTTCGCAAGTGATAAACTTTTGGATGATTAACAGTAAGCTGGCCCATTCTTCTTTCAATTCAT
Source organism: Pinus tabuliformis (assembly GCA_031772625.1). NCBI lineage: Eukaryota > Viridiplantae > Streptophyta > Pinopsida > Pinales > Pinaceae > Pinus > Pinus tabuliformis. The sequence goes on from CM062809.1 coordinate 516,076,040, forward strand.
GAACATGAATTCCTTTTGTAAACACAGTAACGTCCATACCTGGGTTACATAACATAATTCTCCATGCCTGCTTGTCCACGCTTTTGTTTTTGAACCAATGTTCACCTTCCTAGGGCAAGTCTGTGGCAGTTGCTACTGTTGCTTCAGTGACTGTGAACTTCAAGTCTCCAATTTCCACCATCTGGCCGTCGAAAGACCATGCAAAGGCTTTTGTTACCTCTTTATTATGGCCCTTAAATTTTTGGATGAAGCGTAACCATTTTGCTTTCTTCAGCAAATCTTTTGCTTGAGGGTAACCTTGTAAGTACTTAGGTCCTTCCGGTTCTGCCCTTAGTAATCGTCCCATTCTTTCCTCTGTTTTGAAATTCAACTGAAAATTCAATTGCGTGTGAGGGTTTAGCAGAGGTAAGATGACTTGGTTGCAGGGTTTATGGCAAAAAAACAGTGGCTGCAATTGGTAGATGGATAACAGGTAACAGGAGTGTTTCGGAATTGCAAGCGAAACAGAGGATGAGCAGCCGAGGTGAGTTCACAAAATGAAGTGCAGACGTATATGAAGAAGATGGTCTTAACAGAATGGTAAGGAAATGGAGTGAAGTCAGGATTTTGAATTGAACGACTGCGTGTGAAATGTTACATGTTTAATGAATGGCTGTGGAAGATGCGGTGGAGAGGAGCTGTAATGAAATAGGTCACATCTCATGATTACAAGTGGGGTATGAAAGTGCAGTCAACTATGAGTTAAACCCGAAAATCAATCATGAGACCGTTAAGGAATAAATGCATGGTTTGTGGAATAATGTCGTGGGATGGTAATGGGTAATGGAGCTATCGTGATAATCATTGCACATAGTAGAGCTCTTATGGTTTGACAACTATGCAAAATTGTGCCTTTAATTGGTATTTGAAAGAAATTTTTGCTCATACCTTTGGAATCCTTGTCATTTGTTGTCCATTACTATTTAATCAACTGCTCTTTATTGATGTCTAGAGATGCTCCATGTCTTCATAGCATATGCTCAGTCACACCTGCATTTTTATGATTATTGCACTAACATTTTGACTGTAAATTTTGAAAAACAGAGTGGTGGCTGCGGAAACTGACACAACACCCGCTTGGCTGAACAAAGATAGTTAGATGATAACTAACTGAGTGGAAATGGTCCTGAAAAAGACATTTATTGATGAAATGGAATGAAATGAATGAGATGGAGTGAGATGAAGTGGAGTGAAGTGAAATGAAAATGAAATGGAGATGGAATGGGATGGCAAATGAAGTGGAGTGAAAATGAGAAAGGAGGAGAGAATTTTTTTTTGGAAAATATAGAGTGTCAGGTGTCCCTGATTTTCACTCTACATTTTCTGTATAAGACCGCCAATCAATGATTGGTTTTCAGGCTTATACAATTTATATATATATATATATATATATATATATATAGATTTGAACTGAAAGAAACAAAGGCTAGGCTGGTGGGGAAGAAGAATTCTTCTTCACCAGCCTTATTACAGAATTCTCTTGAAATATTTTGACAAATTCCTCTTTTGAGAGTGGCTTATGATAAATTTTCAATCTGTGTCCATTCACAATAAGAGGAGTTTGAAATTCATCAATGGTCTTGATTCTTACCGCTCCATTGCTAAAGACTTTGTCAATCTCATATGGCCCAAGCCAATGGGTCTGAAATTTACCTTTGAAGTCTTTAAACTTGGAATCAAACAGTAGTGCCCAATCTCCCTATTGAAACTTTTTCTCTTTGATGTATCTGTCATGCCACTTAGCTCTTTGATGTTGAACTAGATCAGTTCTTCGGATTGCTTCTTGTCTGATCTCATCTAGCTCATTCAGTTGCTCCATTCTATGCTTTTGGGCTTCTGATAGGTCCATCCCCAACTGAACTGCCATCTTGAAAGTATTGACTTGAAACTCAATGGGGAGCAGGACTTCTTTCCCATAAACAAGTTCATAGGGAGAATGTCCTGTTGTATTCCTCCATGTAGTTCTGTAGGCCCACAAGGCTTCAGGGAGCCTTTCTGCCCAATCTCTTCTGTGTAGATGAACAGTTTTGGTGATGATGTTCTCAATAACTTTGTTTGTAGACTCCACTTGGCCATTTGCTTGCGGATGGTAAGGAGTAGATTTTCTGTGCTTGATTTTGTATTCTTCCATCAGCTTCTCCATCATGTTGGATGTAAATTGACTTCCCTGATCTGTCACAATTTCTCTTGGGACACCAAAACGAGTAAAAATATCCTCATAAAGAAAATTAACAACTGAATTTTCAGTAGCAGAAAGTAATGCTTTGGCTTCTACCCATTTTGTGACATAATCAGTGCATACCAATATATACTTCTTCTGTTTAGATGGTGGATTAATGGGTCCAATGAAATCTAAAGCCCATTTTTCAAAGGGTTCGATGAGTACCTGTGGTTGTAATGGCATTTCATTTGAAAGAGTCGGTTTCCCTACTCTTTGGTAGATGTCACACCTTCTAACATATTGTTTTGTATCTTTGAAGAGGGAAGGCCAATAAGATCCTAAAGAAAGGATTTTATAGGCCGTCCTTTTGTCAGCAAAGTGTCCACCGCATGGTTCATCATGACATGCCTTGAGGATGTCAGGCATTTCATCTTCCTGAACACATCTCCTCATCACACAATCTAGCCCTATTTTAAACAATTCGTTATAAATCCATGAATAATTTGAACTCTCCTGAATAATTCTTCTTTTTTCACTAGGAAATAAATGTGGAGGTAGCTTCCCTGTAACCAAATAGTTAGAAATATCTGCATACCAAGGAGTCTTAGTAGTTACTGCAAATAAATATTCATCTGGAAACTTATCCTCTACAGGAGAATCTTCGTTAGTATTTTGGATCCTAGACAAGAAATCAGCTACTATATTTTGTTTCCCTGGTCTATCCAACATAGTAATATTGAATTCTTGTAAAAGTAAGAGCCATCTTGTAACTCTGCCATTAGTAACAGGTTTGTTCATTAGATATCTAATTGCAGAATGATCAGTATGGAAAAAAGTTTCATAGCCTGTTATATAATGTCTAAACTTATTGATTGCATGAACAACAGCTAAGAACTCTTTTTCAATCACAGTATAGTTCAACTCAGTGGGAGTCAAATTTTTACTGGTATAGTAAATGGCATAAGGAACTAAATCCTTTTGACCCAACACAGCTCCTAGAGCTGTATCTGAAGCATCTGTAGAAATATAGAAAGGAAGTTTCCAATTTGGCCCTCTCAAAATTGGTGCTTCAGATATTCTTGCTTTCAAAGTTTCAAATGATGATTGACAATCAGGATCCCATTTGAATTCACAGTCTTTTGTAAGAAATTTGAAGAGGGGAGATGCTATTTTGGTAAAGTTTTCTATAAATTTTCTATAGTACCCAGTAAATCCCAGAAAACTTGTAACATCTTTTTGACAATTTGGAATAGGCAACTTGGAGATGACTTCAGCTTTTGATCTATCAACTTTAATCCCATCCCCTGAAATATGATGTCCCAAAACAATACCTTCAGTAAACATCATAAAGCATTTTTCATGACTCAATGAAAGGTTTGTTTCTTTACACCTTATAAGGACTTTTTCCAAATTCTCTAATGCCTCTTCAAAAGAATCACCATAAACTGTAAAATCATCCATATAAACCTCTACACAATCATGGATTAGATCAGAAAAGATTCCTAGTACTGCCCTTTGAAATGTTGCGGGTGCATTACATAATCCAAAAGGAAGCACTCGGTAAGGAAAAGTTCCCCATGGACAGGTAAATGTGGTCTTATCTGGATCTTCAAGTGCTACCTGAATTTGATTATAGCCACTAAAACCATCCAAGAATGAGAAGTACTTTTTGCCTGCTAGAGTATCTAATACCTGATCGATAAAGGGTAAAGGAAAGTGATCCTTCAAAGTTGCTTTGTTCAATTCCCTGTAATCAATGCATACCCTCCATTTACCATTCTTTTTAGGTACTATAACCAAAGGAGAAACCCATCGGCTATTTGAAATTGGATAAATGAAGTTTACATTGAGTAGTTTTTGGAGCTCTTCTTTCACTATCTCCCTAAGGTTTGGATTCATCCTTCTCTGAGGTTGTCTGATTATTCTACTGTTTTCCTCAATATAGAAGTGATGAATGCAAGTCTTAGGGTCAATACCTTTCATATCAGTATACTCCCATGCAAATGCAATAGAAAGTTTTTGCAAGATTTTGGTTAGCTCTCCCTGTTGTGATTTTTCCAAGTTTTTGTTGATATTCAATGTTTTACCTTGAAAGATCTCAATGGCGAAACTATCAAACTCTTCCATAGAGTAAAGAGACATTTGTCTAGATGATAGATACTCAATGTCAGAATCTAACTGAAATTGTGTGTGGTCATATTCTGAAGATGTTTCAAAATTTTCTAATGTGTTCAGAATTTGACTATCTTCACTGATTTCAGAAATGGTAAAGACAGGTTTTATAGTATCCTCATCATCAATCCATTCATTATCCCCTACTTCTGTAATTGCTTTTGCTGGAGGATACAGATTGAATTTCTTTGTCTAACTACCATCAAAAATATACATATCCCCAGATCTACAACTGATAAAAGCATCAGCTATGGCTAGCCAAGGTCTTCCTAAGATGAGAGGGTGTCCTCCTAGATTACTCTTGGGATTTAAAATCATGAAATCTACTGGATATTCGCAAGAATCTAAGGAGACCGAAATGTCTTCTAATACACCATCTGGCTTGATAATTGATCGATCTGCAAGTTGCAATAAACTAGGTGTAAAAAGAAGATTAGTAAGTTTTAGCTGTTCCAAAGTCTGTCTACTCATAATGTTGATAGCAATGAAAGTTGTGGATTTTGATTTGGAAGTTGTGGATTTTGATTTGGAAGTTGTGGAGCTTGTTGGTTTTGAAAATATGGAGGATATTGATAAAATTGAGCAAATCTCCCATAAGGATTTTGCATACCTTGTACCCATGATTGAAATGGATTTTGAGGTTGGGACCAAGGTTGTTGCCAAGGATTCCAATTTGGTGGGGGTTGAAAGTTCATAGGGTTGTTAAACCCTTGATTTTGTTGCCCCTGCCAAGGTCTCCTTGAAACAAAACAGAGAGACTCAATTGAATTTGGATCTTCTTGAAAGACAGCTTTGAGCCCAGGAATTGAAGGACAATCCTTGGTCTCATGGTTTTCTGAGCAAATCAGACGTGTTTCTACAACTTTTGCATCCAAGGGACATTCCCTTAGAGCATGTTTCTTTCTACATTTCGGACAAAAGATGGCCAAAGCTTCAGCTTCTGCTTTCTGCTTGTTTTGTATCTTGAGGGTGTCTAGTTGCTCACTAAGACCTCCTAAAATATCAATTTTGAACTCATCAAGCATGTTGCCAATCTCAACCCTACTTACTTATCCAGTTGCAGATTTGTTTGCTCTAATAAGAGAAGGATCTCTAGGCCCTTTCCCAGTTTTAGATTTCCCCTTGAGAGATGGACACATAGCTCTGCTATGTCATGAAGTGGAAGTTGAGATATATCTCCTTTTCCCATCATGTTCAAAATATCTATCCATTAATCTCTAATGGCTTTTAATAGAAGGTCTTTCAAGGTTTCCTCATCTAAGTTATTCATTTTTTCTCTTTTCAGATTGTATTGAAATCTTTCAAGTAAATCCTCCAAGTTTTCATCTTATTTTTGCACCATTTTGAATACCTCATCCTTGTGATTGGTGGGCATACAATAGTCCAGGTATCTATCCAAAAATGTTTGTTTCATATAATTCCAAGTCCTAATGGATTGAGTGACTAATCCCATGAACCATTTCAAAGCAGCTCCCTTCAATGTTAAAGGAAACAATTTGAGTTTTTGAGAATCTTCCAGATAATCATAAGTTCGACACACGACTTCAAACTCAAATAGAAATGTTTCAGGATCCTCATTTCGTAACCCATGAAAGTTTGGGAGGACAGATGGTGAGATTTTTTTCATTGTTGCTCAAGAATCCTCATCAACTATAGGAAATCCAAATGAGTTATCTCCATCCCTATTTCCCCCATTGTTACCTCTACCTCCTCCATTGTTTCCTCCTCCTCCTCTACCTCTACCTCTACCTCTTCCAAACCCGTTTACTACTTCCTCTATCATGATAGTTTCCTCAGAGATCCCAGAGTCCTCTGGTTCTTCTACCAATGGCGAACGAGGAGGAATTTATCCCTCTTCTTCTTCAGGTGATTCTACTTCCTCAAGTACAATGTGTTTTCCTATAGAAGTAAAGAAAGGGTCTTTTCCTAACTCAGATTCTGTGGATAATGTGGGAGAGTCTCCTAATTCAACTACTTCCTCTTGAATTCTAGGAATCCTAAGGCTAGGAGTGTGAGTTGGAGATGATGGAGGTGTTTCTTGTCTATTCCTTGAAGTAGATGGAGTTGTAAAAATTGAACTCTTGGCCCTAGCTAAAAACCTTCCCCTAGAATCTCTTGCTCTATGCATGTCATTTTTTTATTTTTCTTCAAGTCGGGCTAATAATTCTCTTTCTGATCTTCCAGGTCACTTTAGGTGCAAGAAGAGAGCATACTCAAGAAATTATTAAACCAATAACTCTCTTTTATGATCCTCCAAATCAAACTAGGTGCAAGAGGAGAGCATACTTTGAGAAGTTATCAATTTTACCTTCCTTGAAATTTTCTTGTTCTTTTTTTCTAAGAAATTAGCTACCTAGTTTCACTTCCCCGACAATGGCGCCAAAATGTTTGGTCAATTTAGTGTGTCCTAAATTGCTATTTTAAAATGTCAATCTGAGAGTCGTAAACTACGGAAGTGAAGTGCATTGTATATGCAAGATAACCGATTTCTTATTTCTTTGTCGTTTTTGAGTTTTTGGTTTGTTTTTGGGTTTATCTTCTGTTGATTCCCTAATGTGAGATGGCAGAATTGAAAGTCAAGTATGGATGGAAATGGTGACTTCTACAATGATTTTCCAAACTTTAAAGTTCTCAAAAAAGTTTCAAAACTTGCTGTGATGAAATCAATTCCTAAGAGAAAATAAAAATGTACCAAAACAGTGAGCTAGTGACAATGAAGCCTAGTATCCTTGCTGTTGTATAAAAAGAGAAAAAACTGAACTCAAAGCAATTCAAAGACTGTAAGCAAAGAAAACTAAATCACACTACTTCAACTCATATTCTGACCCCTCACCATTCGACTCGCTTCGGCTATAGGAGGTAATCATAAACAAATTGAGTAATCTGATATCTAATTTGCATGAAATGAAATTGCATAAAATGAAACTAAGATTAAACTACGCATTCATATTTCAATCCCTGAAAATGACATGAGTAATCTAATCACTAACTTGCAGAAATTAAACTAAATCATACTACATCAACTAATATTCCGATTCCTCACTATTTGAGCCGCTTGGCTATAGGAGGTAATCATAAACAAATGGAGTAATATGATATCTAAATTGCATGAAAGTAAATGAGCAAAACAGAACTGAAAGAAATGACAATGCTGGAATTAAAACTCTATACATAAATCAGCAGAAGGACAAGATGATTTCATGTCATTAGTCATTAAAAACTATGTAAATTGCCCGGGCTGTCTACAAGAACACCTGAAAGAAAAAACAATGATCAGTTAACAATCATGAGAAAGCATAAAAGAAAATATGGACAACAATTAACATGAATATCAGAACAGTGTAATATATACAAACAAACGATTATGAAAGAAGTAACATAATGAAAGAAAGCGAGAAAATATGCAGTAGTTACAGAGCCTTGGTGTGCAGGGGCCCTCTGCAACCTCGGCCAATCAATACTCAATCACGAATTGAACTTAAGAACACTGTCTTCTCATATATTAAAATGCAGTCATAAGATAAAGATAGAGCACGGCGCAGTGGGCTCGTAAAAACAGTCAAGATTACATATAAAAAGCTAGCTATCAAGCGTATGATAACGCGTTATTTATAACTGAGGATGCTACAACTAATTCCTAAATTCTGCGCTGCCAAACAGACACGTGAATAACCACGTCCTAAGATCTAGCAGTATGGTATCCGTGACAATTAAATCTAAGGAGTGGTGGCTGTTCGATTTGGTTCACGAATCGATCCATACGTGTTAGCACACCTCCGGAGATTGAGGAACTTGCCACGCAAATATTCACGTGGTAAAAACAGAGTTGTGCCGGCACAAAACTCTTAGGTTGACCACTGTTTTGACTGTCCTTGACCATGGCTGTTTGTGAGTGATTCGGCTGAACCAAGGGAACACACTCCATGTACAAATCATTTGCAGCTTGCCCATGTGGTCGGATTCTCCAATAGACACCTATAACATGGACTTCAAAAAAATGGCTGCGGAAACTTGAGCTGGCTGTGGAAAGTGACAAGTTTCCACAGCTGATTGAACAAAAATCTAAATCAAACAGCAGTCACAAGACATAGTTAGGAAACCATTTTATAAGCTCTTTTTAAACTAATATGCAATGATTTGACAGCTTGGTGGGTCAAGTAACTGGAAAAGAAGGCTAAAAAGGTGTATAGGGAAGATGCAAGTTTGGGACTCAACAATTATTATGTGAATTCTTCCATTTTTCAAGTTTAACATCAAACAATCAAATATTTCATGACACCCCTGAGGGATGATTAAAGGGAGGAAGAAAGGGGAGAGTTCCTAGAGGATCAAGCAATGAATCCATCCATTGTACCTCCTACCGATCCAAGTCACTATAGCTATCTCTTAGCTTTGTTCTATTATATTCCACACAAAATGGGAGAGCCTCGAGGGCCATTGCTCTGGGAGGAATGAAAACATTTTTAGAGATAATATTGTTTCAGGATAGCCATATCTTCCAAAAAATATACTTTATAAGAGAGGACCAAAACCATTTTAAAAGAGGTTTCCCAAAGAAGGATCCCAAATATCTTTTATGACATTTTGATATAAGGAAAGAGAGTTATGTAGGATTCTTTAGTCAAATATATAAAGGGGCCAAAGATATTGACCATAGTTGAGAGGAATTGGGACACGACAAGAAAAGATGTTGGGTTGTTTCTTCATGTTGATTATAAAGGGAGCACCACAAACACCTTGGATGCCTTTTTATTTATGGTTTTCAGAAGTCATAATTTTCTTATGAGTGACGAGCCAACAAAAGTTATTAACTTTAGGGATGGTGTTATTCAACCATATTTTTTCCTAGATAGACAACCTATGAGGGACCTACATAGAGAACAAAATATATTCATAACTCCTTGATCATGTATACATGAGACTTCAGCCCAATTTATCCTCTACATGTTGACTCCAAGGTGCATAGCCTGTCAGACTATCTTTAAGGTTATCCTGAGCAAAAGAAGATTGTTGGGAATATCATCCAGCTTCTAGCCTCACCATAAACCCCAATTGTCCCATTGGGAGCTTTGAGCTGACATAGAGACCCCTTGATTGGATGAAAAGAACTTAAGGGGCATCAAAGTCTCAGAGTTTTGTATAGGAAGGTGATTCAACGTGGAGTGAGTCCAAAGATGGATTATTGTACCATTTCTGTGCATCCAACTAAGATTATTTTTTAGCAATCTATTTTAGGTTAATATAAGTTTCAAAATTGGGGGGCTATGCCTCATTGAAGGAGGAAGTACACTCTGATTCCTATTGTCTTAATTCAGATATTTTCCAATGAGGACTTGATTCCACCATGCTTCTGGATTGGATTTAATTTTCTAAGACAATTTTTCTCCTATGGTCTGGTTCATCAAAGCCGGATCCTAGATTACTAAACCTCCATGCTTTCTGGGGATGCAAATAGTGGCATGATTGACCAAATGATATTTTTTATTAGAGGATTTGTTGCCTTCCCAAAGGAACTGTCTAATAGTTTTTCCAAGACATTGCGAAATGTACTAAGGGGCTAACAGTGATGAGAATTAGTTTAGCGGAATGATTGACATGACTAATTTAATGAGAATTATGATACCTACTAAAGTAAGCCATTCGGGCCCCCAAAATTCCAATATGTGTTTCACTTTACCTAAGACATTATATCAGTCCTGAGGATTGTATGGGGTTTGAGGCAAATGAGAACACCCAAATATTTGAACTCCTTCTAGTTATCAATAGTGTTGAAGCTAAATGTGCCCCCAATATGAATACTCTTTGTTGTCTAAATATTACAAGTGAATACCTGAGACTTTGCAAAGTTAGTTAATCCTCTCAAAGTTTTTAAGAATTTGTCTAACACCAGTTTGAATCTTCTAGATATTGCCACCAAGGCACCCTGATAATATAGTATCATTTACAAACTGAGAATGGTTGACACTTTTGATGTCCTTGGTGAACCGAAGACTGAGGAGGAGGCCATTTCTGCACTCATATTCCAAATGCCTACTCATAGTATCTACCACCAAAATGTAAACAAATGGAGATAGCAAGAATCCTTACCTTAATCCCTTAGAAGATTTGAAAAATATGGTGACTTTACGATTCACTAGAGGGGTAATTAAGGGGGATCCAATACAAATGATGATCCATTGGATAAATGTGTTATCAAATCCCAATTTTCAGAAAACTTTGCAAAGGAATCTATGTCTTAGTATGTCAAAGGCATTAGCCATGTCAAGTTTGCTGGGCATCCCCTTGTCCCCCCATGATCTACTAGAGATTATGGATTCTTGAAAAAGAATAATATTATAAAATATTTTCCTTCCTAGCACAAAACCATCTTGATTCTTTTATATGATAGAAGGGAGAATCATTTTGAGCCTTTTAACAATACATTTAGAAATTACTTTATAGGTGACATTACATAGGGAGATAGGTATAAACCTATTGAATGAGGAAGGATTAATTTCTTTGGGGACAAGGGCAAGGAATGATGAATTTACATTACGTTTAATGAAAAAATGATTCAAGGAATACCCAACCATTCTACATAAATCTCGCTTGATTATATCCCAAAAATGTTGATAAAAGTGGGCAGAAAACCCATTTAGGCATGACGCTTTGTCCATATGAACAAATAAGACTATTATCTGAGTTTCTTCCTTTGAGGGGAGGATAGTTATGTGGTGATTCATACCTTTCGTTATTATTTGTGGGATCTGTTCTAAAATATAGACGCTTATTTCAGCTGAGGGTGGGTTTCTTTGTGTGTAAATATTGTTGAAGTATGCCATATATTCATCCTTGATTTGATGCAAGTATCCAACCTTAATTCCCATCACCATGATTTCCTATCTTGTATTTTTCCTCTCTCATGTTTTAGCATGCTCATGGAAAATTTGGCATTTATGTCTCCCACTTGAAGCCACATACTTCTAGATTTCAGTCTCCAGTATTCTTCCTCTTCCTTCAACAAGGAGTAGTTCTTATCAAATATAGTTTTGTCCCGATTCAACATCTTTAAGGACACTAGTTCATCTTCCATGGAGGAATGGATAAGGTCTATCTTTTTTTCCATCTCTAGAATAGCTTCTTTTCTAGCATCCAAAGAAGGTTTTTCACAAGATTTAATGCAGCCCTTGAACCTTTTTATTTTTCTTTCCTAGAGTTGTATTGGGCTTCCCTCCAACCTTGGGAGCCATGATTGAGTGACCACAATGTGAAAATACAAGTGTTGGATCCATAATGGGATGAATAAGAACAAGTTAGGACCATATTTATGAGGGGGGGACAAGTTGAGTCTAATATGGTGATAATCAAAACCACTCTGTTGGCTTGGTGGGGCCTGACCCAGGTTTAGCATTAGTTAGCCAAACAAATACCTACACTACTAGCCCTTTCGGAATTAGCCCACAGAGCACGGATCAAAGTCTCACTTGAAGCAATATCGGGGAATGATGGAACCAAGTTTCCACACCCTGAGATGGTTGTGATGTCGGTTTATTCCTTCTATTCCTGCTTTCGGGCAGGTCGTTAAGTTCTAGCACTCTGTCTACCTAGCCCCTTATTCCTCCCTTTGATACCTCCACGAAAGGGTACGACTAACCTTCACGTAGCCCTAACCTTCAGTTCAGATACTTTCACACTACTAAGGCAGCGTATTGCATAGATTCCAAAGTTATCTTAAGATTCTTACTTATCTTATTAGATAATCACAGTTAGCACCACGTAAACAGATATCATTATTTGCATTCAATTATTAAACGTAATTACATACATTCACACATCACATAAGCATTATAAATGGAATTCATACACACTATGACAAGATGCATTAACAGGAAACAAAGACACTGAATTTGTAGAATAATTCTCTTTATTGATATCTTTAAATGATTACATCCTCTATCCGCCCTCCACACATAGCTGCAGGGGTCTGTGCACTCAGCTACGGACTTCTAACCTAGGCCTATATGCACTCAGCTGTAGAGCCTCTACCTACACTACGACCTGTAACTTAGACTTCTCTCCTTATCGCTCAAGACTTCTTCTACTACTCATGACTCCATAAGACTACTTAGATCTTACTTACTTAGCTCTTTTTATACAATCCCATGGTCCGCAAACCATGGGTATATCTTTTCAGCCAACTTTACTTTAAAAAATTAAGGGAAGACAACCCTTTATGACTGATGACACCTTCGCACTCCGTGACCAAAAAATGCGGAGACTTTACAACTTTATTACAAATTTCGACCCAAAACATGGGATTTTATCCCCAAAAATGTCCTTGGGGGATCCCATTCCCAATAGGCCCCCAACAAAAACATCATGACTCACCCTCGAGTCACTCGGAAAGTGCGGAGACCTTAGCGCGAAGACCTTCCAGCTCACCTCGTATGACCACAACCTCAATAGTGCACGGTGCGGTCGCCTGGTTTTCGTCTTCAACCATTTGCTCGGTCACTGCCCCTGAAATATCGACCCGAAGCTTTTGCTGAGTTTCTTGTAGAGTCACAAGCTTTCCTTAAATAAAGGTTGTCGTCGTGTACGCCTCATCTAGCCAGGGCTTCAGTTTTGCCTTCAGCACTTCTTCCTTTTGCAGCGATGCATCTACCTTCTCTTTTAGCTGCTTGGCCTCTTGCAGCTTCGCCAATATTTTTGTGAGCGCGAAGGTTCACGCTGTGCCTTTGACCTCATCATAGTGTTGTTGTAGCTCACGTGCTTCTGTCTCCAGTCACTGTACATTAGGTTCCTCCTGCAAGCTTGTTAGGACCTCAAACGATTGCTCAAAAAGTTGCATGCAGTCTACTACTGTACTGTCAACTGCTGCTACTGCTTCTGTGACAGTAGTTTTCCACTGCTCCTTTACATCTGGTGGAGTTGAAGGCTGGGCCTTCAACTATAACTCTGTGATGTGTAGGTTCAACTCTAACTAAACCTTCGCCATATCTATACGAGCATCGTGCACCCCCATGGCTAGCTTGCGGACGTGCACCTCAACGGGTTCTTCCTCAGGAATGGCCAACTTTGGGACCATTTAGCATGCCTCCTTGACAACCTGCATTATATGCTTGTTTTAGTTGGTCACCTTGGTCACAAAAACAATGGTAGAGTCTTGCTGTAGTGCCATTTGCTCATTGTTAATATGCTTCTCACTAATCACCTGGAGGACGCAGTGTGCACAGGCCCTCAGCTCTGCAATCACTCCATCCTGCAAGAGGTGGAGCGCTTCACCAGGGAGCGCTCCACCTCCCCCCAAGGACATTTTTGGATTTTAGCCCCAAAAATGTCCTTGGGGGATCCCATTCCCAACAGGCCCCCAACAAAAACATCATGACTCACCCTCAAGTCACTCGGCAAGTGCGGATACCTTAGCGCGAAGACCTTCCAGCTCACCTCGTATGACCACAACCTCAGCAGTGCACGGTGCAGTTGCCTGCTTTGCGTCTTCAACCATCTGCTCGGTCACTGCCCCTGAACTATCAGCCCGCAGCTTTTGCTGAGTTGCTTGTAGAGTCACAAGCTTTCCTTCAATAAAGGTTGTCGTTGTGTACGCCTCATCTAGCCAGGGCTTCAGTCTTGCCTTCAACACTTCTTCCTTTTGCAGCGATGCATCTACCTTCTCTTTCAGTTGCCTGGCCTCTTGCAGCTTCGCCAATCTTTGTGTGAGCACGAAGGTTCACGTTATGCCTTTGACCTCGTCATAGTGTTGTTGTAGCTCACGTGCTTCTGTCTCCAATCACTGTACATTAGGTTCCTCCTGCAAGCTTGTTAGGACCTCGAATGACTGCTCAAAAAGTTGCGTGCAGTCTACTACTGTACTGTCGACTGCCACTACTGCTTCTGTGACAGCAGTTTCCCGCTGCTCCTTTACATCTGGTGGAGTTGAAGGCTTGTTACACTAAAAAATGTCACCTTGACTACTTACAGTTAGTATGGCTCAAATCAACAGTCATGCTACCCTCTTAGGCAAGTCTCATGCCTCTGTTATCCATCTCAAACTCAAAGAAGAGAGAAAGTCTTGTAAAAACTATGTTTATCTCTGGGGTCGCAGGTTCTCTCTAGCCTTACCTGCGGGGACGCTGACCATGTTCACAAAATCTGCGTCCATAGACGCTCTGTATATTAAGGGACAGGTGCGTCCCTCTGTAAAAGGCAAAATGCGTGAGTTTTATCTTGAAAAAGTTACTTGGGGTTACTTCTAGAACATTCTAGAGGTCGGTTTGATGAAATGGATGCGCCTCCAGTTGGTTCATGTATCTCTATTAAGGGGGAACTTATCCCATCAATAAGGGAGCTATCCCACCCATAGAGGGGGATGATCCCATTGATAGTGGACCTGAATAACCTCTTTACAGCACTATAAATAAAGACATTGAGCCAGAGGGAGAAGAGGTTGGAGCTATACATTTTCTTTGGGTAAATGCTGCAGGATTTAGGTCTTCCATTAGAGCCTTTGTGAGGAGAGATTGTCTTCACTTGATTCTACTTGGGAGAGGGTGAGCTTTGTCAAAGTAGAGGAAAACCCTTAATGGACCCTGGGAGGAACTTGCACAACACCAAGGCCAGGTTGTAAGAGTTTCTTTGTTTCGTTATTAATACAAACTGGTTTATTTTTCTCAATAGCTTATGTTAATGAGTTATTTCATGTGTTCCTTGGTCTGCATGTTGAATATATGTTTTATTATATGAAATGCAAGTGCTTGGTAATTGTTTGATTGTTTGTGGTTGCAGGAATTGACTTGAAGGAGGAGCTCATCCGGATCGTCAAGAACGGACTTCAACAACAGCGTTTTGGAATAAGGTAAGCCTAAACACTTGTAGTTTTCATGTTGTAAAAGGTGTATTTAGAGAAAGATTACTCCATTTTGTCTTGTTTGTCATTAGAATGTCTTAGACTTCTAGGAAGGTCAATCGTGTCCGCACCCTTGACAGATTCCGTGTGACAAATTGGCGACTCCGCTGGGGATAGTTTCCATTAATGAGAAGAGTTTTTTCCTTTGTGTGAACTTTTCTCTGAGAAAATTGGTTTATTTTTCTGGTTTTTGGCTCTGTGTTTCTGTTTCTGGGTGGGTTAGCTTAGGATTAGTTTTATTTTGGTTTTTCTTGAGTTTTTTAGAAGGACGCACCCTCTGAGTGCTGCACAGTGCGTCCCTGGACGCACTTTCGCAGCGTGCACAGTGCGGGCCCGCGCCTGTGATAACGGGTTGCCTGCGTCTTCCTGTAAAATTTAGGAAAATTCCATTTTTTGCATTTTTTGCTCTTAGATTTTGTTTTTTCTTAGTTTTTACTGCCCAGATCCACTGGTTACCTGCCATAAATCTTCACCTAGGCTTGTTTCCTTGGCATTCCTGCTTTAGCTTTCATCAATTGGGTGTTTTGAGTCTCTTTTTTGAGAAATTCTTGATTTGATTTCCTTTGGTCATTACTTGGAGGTTTGTCTCAGTCTTTTCACAATTTTGCATCTTTTTGCTTGTGTTTTTGCAAAAAAATTTCCCCCTCATTCGCCGGGGGGGGCTAAATTGTGTATGAGTGTTAATCGCCTTTGAGTGTTTTTATTTTATGATCTTTGGAACTCTCACCCAATTTTCTCGACTTGCACTTGATTGGTTCTTAGATTACATTAGAATCATCTTGTGTTTGAGAATTCTCTTGCATAGATCACATTTGCATAATTAGAGTTCTCAGTTTCAGAATATGAATGAAAAATGTGCATAGATTACATTTGCATACTTTTCATGTGAATTGTGCATAGATTACAATTGCATAGTTTACATTCTGAAAAATCAATCGTAGATTTAGATCAGCTTTCTTTGATTTGAATTTACACAAAAATAAAAATAAAAATTGGTTTGGAATTGATTTGCATTAGTTTTTCTTGATGAAATTAGTGCATTAGAGAATTTGTTATATTTTCTCTTAATGATCAATTTTTTGCATTGTTGGAAGTGAATGGAAACTCTCTCCTTACTTTAGTTAGGATTCATCGAATTGAAAGGATTGCATTATCATATTCGATTGCATTCAGTTGAGTCGGGTCATAACACCATTGGTTTCATCTCCATTTACCCATTTGAGTAATAACAGCCTTAATAACACAGCGCTTAATTAAAATTCATCTAGTAATTTTTACATTTCTAGGGCTCTGAAACACCAACATAGCTTAGGCTAGGGTCTTGGAGTAGGTGAGTACTTAACTCTCCAAGACTACAAAACCAAACAGATAGTTTATCTTGAGTAGAATAAATCCAATTATTTCAATTGCACTCTGGGAAAGCTCCTCTTAAAGGAGAAGCACGAGCTCGTGTCCGAACCAGTGAGGGGATCATTCCCCCCTCGTTGGGAACGACGCCAGACAGTACGTATTACAAACGGTAAACCTCGGATTAACCATTGTCGAGGAGCCAGGGGTCACTTATCGGTAAACCTTGGATTGTTGTCAAGGAGTCGGTAAGGGGATTGAGCTTGCTACTCTGCCCTTGCGTGCTGTCGGAGTTTAGACTGTTCCCCCATGTGTATTTGTTACTGTTGGTGACCTTAGTGACCATAATCTTTAGGGTTCTACCGAGGTGACGGTGGAGGGAAGGTCCCACTGTACCTGGAGCAGACGTCGGTTATACTCACTTGGATTTTCCGGGGGGTTCACTTCACTTCGAGACGGTTAAAGTGGAGGAACTTGTGCCGGTCTATTCATTAAGCAGGTTGCCGGGGTAACTATTCCACCCGCCATTTCTGTACTGAATTCTGCGAGGTTGGGCTTCATCACCAACTAGTGTTTTCGGTCTGGAGAGCTTACTGTTTGTGTGTGGTTTGACTCCTAGATTTGATAGCGCGTATTAATTTGTTTGTTTTTACTTTTAGAGACCATAGGTGTGAATTGTGAATTTTAGTTGTTAAGTGTGAATTGTGAATTGTTAATTTTAGTTTTAAATTGTTAATAAAATTCACTGAAGTTGAATATAATGGCAAATGTTCCGGAATTTATCAACCTAGGAACCCCTCCTAATGAGAATCCTAGTACTTTTCCTTACTTTGGAAATGTTGGTCCTCCTTATATGGCTACTTTGTCATTACCTGGATTTACAATAGGTTTACCGATATGGTTATTTTCAACTTCGTTGGCCCAAAATACTCCAATTGTTCCATCTCAACCGGATGCTTCACCTCAACAGAGTTCACCATCTCAACATCACCAACCTTCTGTTGACCCTTTACCTTCTTCACCTAATTTTTCTTCCTCCATTTCTTCCTCTTCGCCTGGTAAAAGCCTTGATGCTAGTAACCAGGAGGCTAAGAAGAAGAAGAAAGGGAAGAAGAAGAAGAAGAAGAAGAAGAAGCAAGATAAGAAAGAAGTCAACCAACCAACCATGGCTGTAAGTGTTAGTTGTGTTGAGGAAAATTCCGACATGCATCGTAAACCTAAATACCCTTGCAGGCTTTGTAAGGGTGACCACTTCCTTGTCAATTGTCCTAGTATTCCAAAGGTCTTGGAAGTATGGTCAGAAAAATCTCATCAACTTTCCATTGATCCATCAACCAGTGATAGTCAGGTTCCTGGGAAAAAGGGTAAAGTTAGGTTTCCTTGTAAGTTATGCAAAGGGAGTCATCAAACTCACATTTGCCCTCACATGGATGAAGCCTCAACATTGTTGGAAAACCTTACTGTTCCACAGCAAGAATTTCCAACTGGTTACCGTAAACTTTCTCCCAACCTACCATCAACTGATGGAGTGATTGATCTAAATTCAAGTACAGTCGATCACACTCTTCCATTGGAGAGTGAAACTCATGTCACTCAGGTTGATGATCCATTAGTTGATCAAGTGGTCGATTCAATTTCACATTCGGTCGATCACACTCTCCCTTTCGAGAGTAAATTTCATACCGCTGATGTTCTTCTTGTTACATCAGATTCTTCTATGCCGGGGGGCATTTCACCTGTTTCTACAGAACCCCCTCCAAGTACTGAGGTCTTTTCCTTTGATTGGAATAGACTGACAGAACCTCGTCTTCCTTCCTCCATCCCTTTCCAAATCATTGTCAAGGCTGGTGGTAGGGACATACATCGTACTCAGGTAGATGAAGGTGCTTCTGTTAGTATTTTATCCTCAGCTGTTTGGAAAGCTTTGGGTTCCCCTCAGCTTGCGCCTATTACGCAGAATCTGAAAGCTTTTAACAGAACAATTAGTGAACCTTTAGGGATCCTTCCTAAGTTTTCTATTACCTTGGAAGGTAAAACTGTTTGTGTTGATCTTATGGTAGTTCGAGGTCCCTTGGATTTCAATTTACTCCTTGGGCGAGACTATGTTTATGCAATGAAAGCTGTCGTATCGACACTCTTTCGCGTGATGTCTTTCCCTCACAATGGCAGTATTGTGACTGTAGACCAGCTTTCGTTCCCTAGTCTTTTTTCAACTACCAATAATATGACACCCCTAAATGTTCCTGATTCTAAAGTGGTATCTACCCTGCCACGGGTTAATTATGTAGCAACCGGTCCCATGATTTCAGTTACCGATGTAAGTGAGCCTCTCACTGTTTGCTCATCTTCCTTTGATTTAGCTCCGGTAATTGACATGGAAAATTCTATGGGATTACTTGAACACGATGTTCTTATCCCTTTTGAGTCCCTTGACATGTGTTCCTTCCCAAGAAGTATTCTTCCTTCGGATGAAGACCTCTTGGAAGCCATGATCAAGGTGTGTCCATTGACATGTCTTTCCTCCAGTTGGAAGCCATGATCAATGTCACGAGGATAGTTTTTTCCTGTATCAACCTCGTTAAAAAATGAAACAGGCTAGAGCGAGGATAGTTTTTTCTTGTATCAACCTCGTTAAAAAATGAAACTGGATGTAACGAGGATAGTTTTGTTCCTGTGTCAACCTCGTTAAAAAATGAAATAGGGTGTTATGAGGAAAGTTCTTTTACTGAGTCAACCTCATTAAAAAATGAATCAGCTAGTTTTTAGGTTATGTAAGTAGATTGTAGAAAGTAAGGTTCGAGGATAGTTCCTGTTACTGAGTCAACCTCGTTAAAAAATGAATCAGGTATGAGGATAGTTCCTGTTACTGAGTCAACCTCATTAAAAAATGAATCAGGTATGAGGATAGTTCTTTTCTTGTGTCAACCTCCTTAAAAATGAAACAACTCCCTTTTCAAGTTAAATATTGAAAGTAAACCTTCATTTCATCCAGCCGGTTGAATGCAATGAAGCCTGGGGGGCATGTACCTCGCTTTGCATCATTATGCTGGGGGCATGCGAACTTTTTGAGCATAGTTCCTTGTCTTGTGTCAAGCTCGTTAAAAAATGAAACAAGGGTAGGTTAAGTAGGTAAATTGTAGATAGTGATCATGAGCATAGTTCCTTGTCTTGTGTCAAGCTCATTAAAAAATGAATCAAGGATTTTAGAGCACAGTTCCTTGTCTTGTGTCAAGCTCGTTAAAAAATGAATCAAGGTTTTTAGAGTAGAGTTTTTGTTAGGTAGATCGTAGAGAGTAGTTATGAGCATGGTTCTTTGTCTTGTGTCAAGCTCGCTAAAAAATGAAACAACTCCCACAATTCTTTCCAAGATCTTGAAAGTAAAGCTTCATTCCATCCACCTCATTGAATGCAATGAAGCTTGGGGGGCATGTACCTTGATTTGCATCATTATGCTGGGGGCATGTGAACTTATAACAAGCATAGTTTTTCGTTTCAAGCTTGCGTAAACATGAAACCGAATCCGAGCATAGTTCTTTTCCTGTGTCAAGCTCGTTAACAAATGAAACAAATCCTCCTCTACTTGAGTCGAGAGATTGACTAGATCTTATAGATGTTAAGTATTTAGGTTAGTTATTTCAGTTTTTTGCATAATTTTCTTACAGTTTTAGGTCAAGTCTTTCAAATGATCTCGTACTTGAACCTTCATTTCATCCACCTTAGTTGAATGAAATGAAGCTGGGGGGCATGCGCTCTAACAGTTATGCTTAGGGGGCATCAAGCACAGTTTTATCTCTTTTTCAAGCTTGTGTAAAAATGAAACTAATTTGAAGCATAGTTTTTATCTGTTTCAAGCTTTTGTAAAAATGAAACCTATTTCGAGTCAATTTCAGTTATTTTCAAGACTCGTTAAACTCATGAAAATCCCGAGATTATTTTGCTATTTTTCATTCTCGTAAAACAAATGAAAATGCCGAGTTCTTTTCGTCTTTTCTTGCTCGTAAATTAAATTGAAAGTCGGCCATATGAGTACATTTTTATCCCTTTTTCGAACTCGTTAAAACTTACGAAAAAGTGAAACCTTGGAGTTCTCTTTTAAGCCCTTTTCAAACTCCTAAAACATGAAAAGATTGCCGAGCTTTTCTTTTACACTCGTTAAAACGGAACTAAAAGACGGTCCCCTTATAGCTCTTTTCTGACCATAAAAACAGGAAAAGATTGCCGGGTTTTTGTCGTTTCAAACTCGATACGGAAATAAAACGACGTGTCCTTGACCGCTTTTTACTTTTCAGGTCAGTGGCACTAATTATGAAAGTACTCCTTGGTCGCAAGATCAAGCGGTTCCCCCAGGTATTATTTTATACTTTTTCGGGCTTGAGGGACACAAATATACGAAAAAGTTCAACGTGGAGTCTCCTTTAGTTTTTTCAGACTCTCTAAAATTGAAAAACGCCGAGTTTCTCCTATACTGGGCTCGTTAAACTTTTACAGTAGAGGACCTGTTCAATTACAAACAGGAACGAACCACTCCTTCCTAGGGTTCGAATTTAAACTAGGTTGGACTCGTCCGAAGGATGAGCTTATAATCAAGCATATGTTATCCTCCTCAAGCTTGTTAAAAATAAAGAGGTACTTGCCAGAAATGGTGGGGGAAAAGAGAGAAGAATGAACCTATTTGTCACCTTTTGTCTCAGAAGAAACTTTATTACCGCTCTTGAACACGACACTTTTCATTCACCTGGGTTGGGAAATCTTTTACCTCACAGTTGATCAAATCACTTTGAAAATCTTTAACCGGGTTCAGGGATCAACTTTGAGTTATTCGTCACCAAACCATCTGTTGTGTCGTTATGTGTTCAAGAGGTCTGCAAGAAAAACTTTCATCTGCAAAATACTTGTCATCCATTTGACCATCCCTGAGTCAGTCCTTATAGCAACATTTCTTCAACTTGAACAATGATTTCGTGTTGTGGGCTTGCCTGCAACGGGTCGCTTTCTATCGACATCGACACATTATCTAGAAAGATGACTTAGGAATCGACAGTACCTTGAAGTCTGCATGCATCAATGGCAGGTTTCTCGCCTTTGACGTCAGTTTACATCATTGACTTTCGATCAGAGGATTCCGTGAAGTGTTCGACATCAAAACATCTATTCACATTTCACGGGTTGTGCTTGGTACTTTGAGGACCATTGACATTACTGGTGGTTTCTCTCACGCTTGTTAACAGTTTACATCATTGACTGGTAATCAAGTGGTTTCTACCATGTTCGACATCGAATCATTTAATCACATGGCTAGAATCGTACCAATTCGGGAAGTAGAAGTGAAGACCCTGGATCTAGTTTCTACCATCCAGGCTGCGAGGAGTTTTGTATTCATTGTCTATGTAGACTTATCATAAACAGATGGCTGCGTCCATACTGTGTCTACAAAAGTCTATAAAAATGATGTACTGCAAGATCATTCCTGTATCAGAATAGTTAGTCCATTAGTTAAAGTTTTGAATCTGAGTATGGGAATGCCTACCTCAGTGATGATATAATCTTATCCATGTATTTTGTGTTGAAAATTGCAGGTTCCAACCAAGCCATCCACAAGGCAATCCTTGAAATGATAAAGCGCTTCACCCTTCCTAGAATTACAAAACCCTATTCTATTCCAGGCTTCGCACTTTAGGGGGCAATCTGTTACACTAAAAAATGTCACCTTGACTACTTACAGTTAGTATGGCTCAAATCAACAGTCATGCTACCCTCTTAGGCAAGTCTCATGCCTCTGTTATCCATCTCAAACTCAAAGAAGAGAGAAAGTCTTGTAAAAACTATGTTTATCTCTGGGGTCGCAGGTTCTCTCTAGCCTTACCTGCGGGGACGCTGACCATGTTCACAAAATCTGCGTCCATAGACGCTCTGTATATTAAGGGACAGGTGCGTCCCTCTGTAAAAGGCAAAATGCGCGAGTTTTATCTTGAAAAAGTTACTTGGGGTTACTTCTAGAACATTCTAGAGGTCGGTTTGATGAAATGGATGCGCCTCCAGTTGGTTCATGTATCTCTATTAAGGGGGAACTTATCCCATCAATAAGGGAGCTATCCCACCCATAGAGGGGGATGATCCCATTGATAGTGGACCTGAATAACCTCTTTACAGCACTATAAATAAAGACATTGAGCCAGAGGGAGAAGAGGTTGGAGCTATACATTTTCTTTGGGTAAATGCTGCAGGATTTAGGTCTTCCATTAGAGCCTTTGTGAGGAGAGATTGTCTTCACTTGATTCTACTTGGGAGAGGGTGAGCTTTGTCAAAGTAGAGGAAAACCCTTGATGGACCCTGGGAGGAACTTGCACAACACCAAGGCCAGGTTGTAAGAGTTTCTTTGTTTCGTTATTAATACAAACTGGTTTATTTTTCTCAATAGCTTATGTTAATGAGTTATTTCATGTGTTCCTTGGTCTGCATGTTGAATATATGTTTTATTATATGAAATGCAAGTGCTTGGTAATTGTTTGATTGTTTGTGGTTGCAGGAATTGACTTGAAGGAGGAGCTCATCCGGATCGTCAAGAACGGACTTCAACAACAGCGTTTTGGAATAAGGTAAGCCTAAACACTTGTAGTTTTCATGTTGTAAAAGGTGTATTTAGAGAAAGATTACTCCATTTTGTCTTGTTTGTCATTAGAATGTCTTAGACTTCTAGGAAGGTCAGTCGTGTCCGCACCCTTGACAGATTCCGTGTGACAAGGCTGGGCCTTCAACTATAACTCTGTGATGTGCAGGTTCAACTCTAACTAAACCTTCGCCATATCTATACAAGCATCGTGCACCCCCGTGGCTAGCTTGCAGACACGCACCTCAACTGGTTCTTCCTCAGGAATGGCCAACTCTGGGACCATTTAGCATGCCTCCTTGACAACCTGCATTATATGCTTGTTTTATTTGGTCACCTTGGTCACAAAAACAATGGTAGAGTCTCGCTGTAGTGCCATCTGCTCATTGTTAATCTGCTGCTCACTAATCACCTAGAGGACGCAGTGCGCACAGGCCCTTAGCTCTGCAATCACTCCATCCTGCAAGAGGTGGAGCGCTTCACCAGGGAGCGCTGCCTGATTCAACCGTACTCCCTTGAGGGCGCTGACAGTGGGTCTTCCAACTTCATTCTCTGTGGTCAGTGCTCCATCAAGCAGCATTATTGCGGTGAAGGCCTTCACGCGCAACATCTCGGCAACTTCTGAATTGCCAATAGAAAGGTTGGTAGACACCGTGCCAGCCTGTGTCGCGCAGGTCTACACCTCCTTCAGATGTGTCTGGATAGCCCCCAATACTAGTTTTTGTTTCTGCTTAAACTGTTGTAGGGCCTCCGCAATGACATCTCGCACTGTGTCACTAATGTCTTGCAGATCGCCCTCTGTTAGCGTGATAGGGTCCAGTGATGTCTTAGTAGCCTTTAATTTCTTCCTGGATCCTCCTTTCTCCTGCTACCTTGGACGCTTGATGCGGGTGGATGTCGCCTACGGGTCCGTGCTTTGTTGTTCTGTCTGCTCGTCCGTTTCCTCCTCTATCAGGTGAAGGCAACCTCGCGCTTTTGTCAGAGCCTCAATATGTTCCACCCGTTTTCTTCTCTATTTGTTGAGCGGCATCGTGCTCCACCTGGGCCTTTTCAGTGACCTCCTTTTTTTCTCTTTTTGGCCATCTACGTCATCTTTAGCTTGGCATCCTCCTTCTTTCTCTGCGCGACGGACTTACTCCCTCCCACTACCAAGTCTGTTGTGGTGCGCCACTCTGTTGACCATCGATCAATTACTACATCAATGGCATCATCTGTTGCCAGGTAAGGCAATTCATACCACTTCTGGGCAGGGTCCTTCTGCGCCTTGATGGCCACACGGTGAAAATCTGCATTGAACTCTGCAGGTTGGAAAATACCGTAGGCGACAACCACGGTTTGTGATTGATGGCCATGCGGATGTTCATCTCCATCAAGATCTAGAAGATCTTGCTATCTGTTATCACTGACAAAATTTCAAAGAAAAAAGGTAAGGGAAGAGTTAATTGATCCTGGACATATTCATGCTGATCTTGGTCGTGTTCATGCAATAGACATTTGATACAATTCTCAGTTTGAGCAAACAAGCCCATGGTGAGCAGAGATCAGAAATCTTCATCAAATTCAAGCAAGGCAAGATACATCAGATGGATTAATAATAGGCTCAGACCCAACATCAGAATTATGAAGAGGAAAATCGAGGATTTTAAGATACAACTAAGCCAGCAGAAAGGATTTCCTTAGCTAAGGAAAATCACACAGCAAACAAGGTTAGTCCTAAGGTTTGATCATTTACCTTTTTGAAGTTTTCCTTAAAGAGTGGTTCCTCTGCATTTAGTTTTGA
Source organism: Pinus tabuliformis (assembly GCA_031772625.1). Lineage (NCBI taxonomy): Eukaryota > Viridiplantae > Streptophyta > Pinopsida > Pinales > Pinaceae > Pinus > Pinus tabuliformis. The sequence continues at coordinate 516,101,031 of CM062809.1, forward strand.
ACAGCTTTAGGGCACATGAAAATGGAGATCTCAAGATAAAGAAGCTCAAGATGGTCAAGTTTTGGCATTAAAACTGCATTTTTGAAATTACACAGCAGTTTCGTAGCGCGCTACGAAACTGCTGAAGATGATGCCTAATGCACAACAGTAGCGCGCTACGAAACTGCTGTAGCTGCATTTTATAATTCAGTTGATCAATTGAGAGTGATAAAGGGAAAATCATTAACAAAGTATGAGCATCCAGCAAAGTCAGAACAAGCAGAAGAAGGACATATATGAACTCTAAAGCTATGTGTTATAAAATGGTCATTATTCATAGCTAGTTTTGTTCATGATGCATCAGGCAGCATTAAAGGGTTTTGTTTTCACATATACATGGGCCAAGTCTGCAGTGTATGTAAAACAAGATAATCCAATGCAATTTTATGAAGAACAATAGGGATAATTGATTTCGAAGATCCTTGTGGAGACCAAAAGCAAAAAAGGAGAAACTGTCTTCTTGTTTTTACCAGTCAACTTCTAGAAGAGTTTCTGAGCAGTTGAAAACTCATCTTTGAAAATTGAAAGAGGTTTTCATTCCTAAGATAATAAAGTACAAAAACCTCTTCCACTTTCTTCAAATCCATTATGAGCTGGGAGAAACAGGTGACTAAAACTTGCGCTACGAAACTGCTGTAGGTGCAAGTTTTTCACAGGCATATTTCTCTGTTTGACACAGGTTTTTCAAAGACACATTCTGGGCCGTAGGAAAGGTGTTTCAAAAAACCAAGAGAGGTTTTTGTTAAGCATGGATTGGTTCACAAAAGCCTCCTTCAGTTTTTCTAAATACATTTCATACAAGAAGTTATGAGCTCTGTCCCAAGACCTATTTTTCAGCTAGAACAGAGCAAGGGACAATCTCCTAGTTTCTAGGAACACCAAAAGGATGAGTCATCAAGGGCCAACTGGAAGGTTATGGGCTTCATCAAATTCGACTTCATGGATTTTTGTTTGTCAAAAGGAGTGTTTAATGCTTAGATAAGGTTGTTGTAATCATGATAAGGAGATACACTCCTAGTTGTATTAGGTCTCTAGGACTGCTAGTTAGGTGTCATTTGCATTTAATAGTTAGTTTTGAGTGTCATTAGGTGTCAGGTCAGGTAGAATTCGAATTTTCCTCATCCTAGAAGAGGAATCTAAGTGGTGTAAAGAGCTCTATATATAGCAGAAGAGCTGATGTACAAGGGGTTGGAAAATGTTAGAGAAAAAGACTACTTTTGTAAATGATATGCAGGGATTGATATATACAGAAGCAGTTGGACTTTTCTGAAGCTGAGATTCTTAGTGTACTTCAGTGAGCTTCATCTTTTATCTTTGAAATGCTTTACTTCCATAGTCTTAATGCTTACTTCTCAGGATTCATGAAGGATTTTTTATGTTCAGAATATGTGATGTTGTCCTTTCCTTAATTCTTACAGTGGTATGGATGTATAATCACTCAGAATTCACTGAATGTGCTCTGACTTCCTGTATACATTTATAAACTGTGTGGTCCCATATGAGTTTATGTTCTGAATGTTTAAATGCTGAATGCCCTGACTTCCATGTAGGTATTAAACTCTGATCTATCACTTTAAATTCTTTCCTTTTGAATACCTTGATGTATCATTACTCAGAATTCATGCCCACATGCTCTGACTCCTATGAACTTCAAGTTATTGAGACTTTCTTGAATGTGTCACTCTTTCATTGAAGTATATGCAAGCCTCAGTTTTATAAGAAGAGCCATTTGTTATCCTTATCTCTGTCACTGACTCCATAGCCCAATGGTAGCAAGTCTCCATCTTCCAATCTACAAACATATAAAATCACAAACCATAGAGTTAGCCATCTATCCATATCTTTAATCAATATCATTAACCCTTTGAGAGAGCCCTCTCAGGCTAAGGAGGCTAAGCCTTAGCTAAAAGATTGGTTTGAAATAGTTACACTGAGATAGTCTGATCAGCAGCCTATCAGGGTCCTATGTTGGTGATAACACTATCCTTGATTCTTTGCGCATCCTTGGTCTTGCACAACGAAGTGTACTTTGTTGCTTCTGGTAGGTCTGGTGCAACCGAAGGGAATTTGTTGTTCTTTGGCAGCTCCCATGCTACCAGCACAATCGACTGTAAGATCCATGCATAGTGGAATGTCTCGCTGAGCTCCTATGCTTCGTGGCAGTTTGCTAGGAACTCTCCGCGAAGATAGTCTGACCAGTTGAAGTTGACTCCTTCTGCCCACTGGGTTGCTAGCATGTTGACAGGCTTTGACACCTCGTCGGCGTGACACTTCCTCATCACCTTCCTTGCTAAAATCTGTGTAGCCACCTTTACAGCAGGGTCACAAATGTTGGATATGGAATATCCACACAACTTCTTCATCGACTTAAACTTTTCTCTCATGGCCTCCGCGAGGGCCTGCTCACCACCTTTTTCGCCAAATATCATGGTCATATTTTCGCCTGTGTAAGGCAATCGTGTGATCCTATGAATCAATATGTCAGTGATGGGTATTGGCTCCTCTAGCCACAGACACCCATCATGCACCAAGCATAGCAGTTGCTTGATGACAAATACTATAATTGGGGTGCGGTTGTAGTGCAGCACCCAAAGCAAGTTGAGCAACCCTACCTTGTCTACTCCTCTGAGCCACCTCCGTGGCTCCAATGCAGTTATTCCAGTGGTTATATCGATGATGTGATGCATCAGCTACTTGGTGGCCAGGTGTGGGAACTTCTCATGATCATCCAAGTCCCAGTCCTCGAGTTTTAATAGAGGAACCTGCACCAAACACAGTCCCTCAAAAACAATCTCATTCGGCAGCAGAGGGGTTTGCAAGGGGGTCTTGCTCTCATCAATATCCTTTGGTACCTTGGCCTTGCCCTTGCACAGAGGGACATACTCAGGCAACCGAGTGATAGGGTTAGAACCCTAGGCTTCAACTTTCTCCACATCTATTCCCACATCCTCATCATCCATCGGGATGTCTTCGAGTTCTTCCTCCTCCAGCTCTAGATTGATGGCTTTGCCCTTCTCCTGTGCGGTAGGCTTCGGTGGATTTCTTCTTGGAAATGCATGCACCAGTATTATAGGTTGCTTTCCCTTCTTATCCTTCATGCTCTCCTTGGTTGGGGTAGGCTTTGGCCTCGGCATCCTCGGTGATTTGGGGACTATGGCTAATACTTCGAAAACCTCTGGAGCAGCTACTTCTCCCTCCATCTCAATTTCTGGCACCAACTCCTCTGCTTCGGCATCTATAGCTTCTATGGGTGCCAACATGATGTTTTACAAGTACTCTTGTGTCTCCTTCGGCAATGTCTCAAATACTGAACTGGCTATCATAAGTTTGTAGTGCTAGCGATTCATGTGCGCCTGAGAGCTCAACAACTCAATTCTCAAAATGCCAAGTGTTTTCTGTTGGAATGCCACTTGTAATTTATAGGGCATTTTGAATTCAAATCCGACCATTCCCCTCAAATTCAGTTCATTAATTCTGGATTGGTAGTAGATTTTCAAGGATCTGACCCATAAATTTCGTCTTAAATGCTGGCCTCCCGCTCCATTTGGCCGCATTTCTATCGTCAAATCATGAACAGTGACTTTAACAGTCACTTTCCGGTTGACCTGTGTGATTTATCCCTAGGTAACGCAGCTCCCTTCACGTCGTCGCGAAACTTGTGACAGTTCCTTGCTTCGCATAATCCTCCAATCGCGCAGCTCCCCAACCCACGTAGTGTAGTTAATAGTCTCGCGCCTCCTTTCAGTTGCTTGGAGCGCTAAGATTGTGCTACCTTCATATAGTCACATGGCCGGACCACCGGTGTATGGCTTCAAGCGATTGCCATTGACCTTTCCTGGGAAGGGATCTACATTCAATTTGACCAACTAAACTGCTCCCCCATCGGTAATCTCCTTAATGACATAGGGCCCTAACCAATGCATTCTGAATTTTCCTAGAAATTTATCAAACCTGCTATTATATAACAAAACCAGGTCATTTACCTTAAAGGTGCGCAACTTAATGTGTCGATCATGGCATGTTTTTTTGCACTGCTTTTCGACCTGTTGATGAAATCTAGCTAAAAATCTTTCTTCCTCAAGCTCAACTAGCTATGCAAGCCTGTCTTCCAAGGCTCTGCGATCTATCATACCCGTGAGTGACACTGTGCACAAACTAGGCACAATGTATTCCATGGGCATCACTGCTTCAACACCATATACAAGCTTAAAGGGTGTTTTTCCAGTCAACTTCTTGCATGTTGTCCGATATGCCCATAGTACTGTGGGTATGCGTAGGTCCCAATCATTTCGCTGAGCATTGCAAACCTTAGTGAGTACATTCTCCAGCACTTTATTGAATGCTTCCACCATCCCGTTAGCTTGTGGGTGATAAGGTGTGCTCTTCTGGTGATATACCTGAAATTCCTTTGTTAGCGCACTGATCATTTCATTCAAAAAGTGCATACCGCGATCACTAATCAAAATATTTGGACACTCGAATCGCGTGAGTACATATTCAAAGAGGAAATTTGCAACAGTTGCACCTGTGCAATCCTTCACCGGCTGTGCCTCCGTACTAATATTTACCTATTTCGTTTTCAGTGGCACGGTTATATCAAGATTCTCAATATGTAGTCCTTCAACCTCGTGGTGACCTTCCGTTTCAGGGATGTTAACCTTTTGCGGATCCTCATCTTCTTCTTCAGCGGTTACGTTATAGCATTCCAGCATATGACTCAGCTGAGTAGCCCAATTAGGCTGAATCAGGTCCAAAGGATCCGGCGGTATCCTAAAGATTGTTGATTTTACTTCATGTAGCACCTCGTCGATACAGTCAAATCCATCTTCAAAGCTGAATGTCATTATGAATCCCTCGTGTAAAATATCCCATTCACTTGTACCATGGCGGAGCTCCGTTTCTAAGTACTAGTTCATCAGGATGACATCAAGGATGTGACAGAACAAGTGCACCCATTTAGGTTGGGATTTCACACCATAAGCCTCAGCCCATTTTGCCAAGTGTGCGAGTGGATCATCCTTCCCATCATACTTGTCTATCATTCGCACCTTCATCTTTCCATAGCGTGTTCTCATCATCCTTATACATTCACACCAATCATCAAAGCTACCCTTGTGCGTACCCCACCACCTTGTGGGCGTAGCACACAGTGCCCAGTCCAAAGCCTAGAAGTGCTGCTTCTTTGGTACCTCCCTCTCAAATGCATCCAAAAATTTATCTACATCATTTAGGCCATCATAAGTGGGAAGATTTCTTACCTTTGAAGACACACATCGCAGTGACTAGGTCATCATGTTACATCTCAGTCTGGTTACTTCATGTAACTGATTCTGCTAGCACTCAAATTCTTCATCAGAGTCCGAGGTGCAGGAACTCTCGTGATCCCATGTAATTCGTCCATTCGCAGTTGGATTCACCCAATCTTGGTTTTGTGTTGGTATCTTATAGATATAGTCCAGATCGTCATTGCTCTCATAATCGCAGACTGGTTCAGTATAGCGCGATCCTTCAGCAGGATCTAGGGGAACTACTACACGGAGCAATTTCTTCTCAAATATCATCTTCCCCTTATCTAGGTTGATTACCCCATTCATATCAGTAGGCCAATCAATTCCCAGGAGCAGAGGGTAGGGGTTGCTATCATCCATAATTTCTATTACTTCAAAGTCAGCCAGCGCGCTCATGCCTTCAGTATCTACAGTCACCCTTTGTAGCCGCCCCATGGGGATGATCTTCTGTTGATTTGCCATCCTTAGCTGAATCAGAGACCACTGCAGTGTGGGTCTCCCCATCCATTCCCAAGTCTACTTTGGTAGGACGTTCGCGTCTGAACCCAGATCCAAAATAACCTGACCCATTTCGTGCTCTCCTATTTGCACGGTCAGCCTTATCTCTTGTCCTGTCCTTGTTTTATGCTTTCCAATTTTTTGTACCACGCGCGGTTCACCCGAAGTATTTCTAGCACATCTATTTATAAGCTCCTATAATCCTTTTACAACCTTACTATCGTGTAGCAAATTCATGCAGGTCAGTAGGAAGGTTGTAAGCATAGAAGGGTCCATCTCCTGATCAGGCTTATCCTAGCTTCCTGAGGTGGAGGCCTCAGTGAAGCTCTTCTTTGCTTCCATGAAAGTTTTGTGTGTGCGCTCCAAATCAAATTCAACCTCCATGCTTGAGATTTACGAACCCATGCGCTATCTTAGGGCTGTTTCCCCTTATCATCTCCTGTTGCGATTCAACTTCGGAGCACTATATCCACATTTGGATCCTCTTCACGAGGTTCAGACCTCATAATCTGTAGGTTCTGAGTTAGTTGAGGTGGTAGCGCCCCTTTGTCGCATATCCTCACTATCAGCGTAGGACAGTCCTCCGTTTCATGATTAAACAAAGTGCAATATTTGCACAACGGACATGTTGGGTTAGTGCAATCGCGGGCATAGTGTCCTCGTGCTTCGTAATTGCAGCAGATCAACTGTCCCAGACCTCTGCACAGTCCTCCTACGCCTTGTCCTCGTTCATGTCCCTAAAATCCTATCCACGCCATCGCTGTGTTCTGGTCAGGGGGCCCCGTTTCTACCTGAACCCTGTAGGCAGGCGTTCTGTCCATCATCAATTCATAGCTTCTGCAGTTGCGCTCATCATGCCCTACTGACCTACAAAAGTTGCAGAGTTGTTGTGGCGTTTGTAGCAAATGACAGTTATTCGTGGCATGTTTTCCTACTACCTGACATATAACGCACCACAATGCAAGCCCCGTGCTTGGTCCTGCTTGAGCTTCTGGCCTCAAAGGAATTGGTCCCCCTCCTTCCATGTAGTTCACAAAGACCGGGCAATGGTCTTTGTCATGCCCCTGACCCTTACATTTTAGGCACCATACCTCTTCGTGCACCTCTAGTCAAACTGTTCTGTCCTCCTTCAAACTTTGCATCTCCAGGTAAAGATTTTTCAACTGCACATGGATCTGTTGAACCCCCAGATTTGGATCTTGCATTGGTGTTTCATGCAGTCTCATTGCAATCTCCAAGGCATCTTCCTGATTTTTTATCTTCTGTTGTGACAGCGCAACCCTTAGGTGTGGCAGGAGTGAAGCCACAAACCACTAGCGATGTTGTCTATCTGTTAAGTTCATATTAGCTTTGCGGATTTGACACTTCAACCTCTGATTTAATTCCTAAGGTGTCTCACCTAGCTTCATCATGATTTCTTTGAACCCCACAATCGACTGTGCCTTAGATTTAGGCTTACTGAATTCTTTGTTCAGTGCGGTCTAGATGTCTCCCACTCCAGCATTTGGGTTATCGTTAGAGTACTTAATGTACCAGGTTAGCGCGTGATCCTGCAACGCACTAACCAGTGTTGCCTTCTTCAAGTGATCATCTGTAATGCCTTGAGCTTCCCATACATCTTTCACCACCAACCAGAACTGGTCTGGTTCTTCATTTCCCAAGCCTTTAAACAAAGGCAGCTTCACTGAATTTTCCATGCTGAACCACGGTGGAGGTGGAGGTGGTACGGGTGAATTCACAGGTGACGGTGGTGATGTTGGAGGTGGTGTGGGTGGAGGTGGAAGTTGCGGGAATCCTTGTCTTATTAACTAAATAGCACTTCGCAGAGAAGCCTGTGCTACTCCCTCTTCATCACCCAATGGAGGTGAAAACAATGAACTATATTCAAGACCCTTTCTTCCTTCGTTCCTATAAGTTTTTCCACTTCGTGTAGCTCCGAACATCAAGGTAGTTGCATAAACCATTTTTTGCATAATAACATCTTAATCCAGGTATTCAAAGACTTCAAGTACTTACCTCGCGACACTTTGAAAAAACGTCGCTCTGCCTCACTATAGCTGACTCACATATCAACCGCAAATTCAGTCACAAATCCTCCTATGATGCGATTGAGCCAATGATTGATAGCGTAGGTGATCTTATCCTCAGAGGCTTCCAATATTTGTACTAACTCCGGGGTCCAAACAATATAACCGTCAAGTCTCCACCTTCCTTAGCTATTTACTAGCTTCGCGATCCACTCGTATAGCCCAACCAGAAAGGAACTTAAAAAGATCTCATGTATTTATGTATATAGGTACCTGTCTAGCCACTTTTCCTTTGTCAACCGCAGATTTCTGTTCTCCTGCGTTGTGCATTCGTGGATCTTCCTATCCAACTAGTCTCTGATCTCTTTCTTAGTTGGATTCCAGTGATACGACATCACACATCTCTTATGCAGATTTTGGTCTCGACAACGAAACCATTTCTTAGCTTGGTGGGGCCTGACCCAGGTTCAATGTTAGTTAGCCAAACAAATCCCTACACTACTGGCCCTTTCGGCATCAGCTCGCGGAGTGCAGACCGAAGTCTCACCTGAAGTAGTATGGGGGGATGCCTGAACCAAGTTTCTGCACCCTGAGATGGTTGTGATGTCAGTTCATTCCTTTTATTCCTGCTTTCACACAGGTCATTAAGTTCTAGGGCTTTGTCTGCCTAGCCCCTTATTCCTCCCTTCGACATCCCCGTGAATGGATATGACTGACCTTCGCACAACCCTAACCTTCCGTTCAGATACTTTCGTGCTACTAAGACAGTGTATTGCACAGATTCCCAAATTATCTTAAGAGTCTTACTTATCTTATTAGATAATCATAGTTAGCACTGTGTAAATAGATATCCTTATTTGTATTCAATTATCCAACGTAATTACATACATTTGTGCATCACATAAGAATTATAAATGGAATTCATACACACTATGACAAGATGCATTAACAAGAAACAAAGACACAGAATTTGTAGAATACTTCTCTTTATTGATATATTCAGATGATTATAGCCTCTATCTGCCTTGCGCACAGAGTTGCAGGGTTCCATGCACTCAGCTGTGGACTTCTATCCTATGCCTCTATGCACTCAGTTGCAGAGCCTTTACCTACAGTACGACCTGTAACTTATACTTCTCTCCTTATCGCTCAAGACTTCTTCTACTACTCATGACTCCTTAAGACTACTTAGAGCTTACTTACTTAGCTTTTTTTATACAATCTCGTGGTCCACGGAATATGGGTAGATCTTTTCAGCTGACTTTACTTTACAAAATTAAGGGCGTACAACCCTTTATGACTCATGACACCTTCGCACTCCGTGACCATAAAATGCGGATACTTTACAACTTTATTACAAATTTCAACCCAAAACATGGGCTTTTAGCCCCAAAACTGTCCTTGGGGGATCCCATTCCCAACACACTCCAAGGAAGGATAGTAGAAATTAGGGAAAGGCTATAGACAAGAAATCATTGGAGATGAGGAAGTGATCGATTCTAGATAATATATAACATGGGCCAACTCTCTTATTGTTCTAGGTATATTTAAGGCTAGTAGGTTTGATTTTCATTAACTTTGAGTAGCTAATAAAGTCCTCCATCTACTCTTGAAATGGGTCTCTAACTCGTGATCCCCCTTTCTTCTCCCAAAAATGCAAAGTGGTATTAAAATCCCCTCCAAAGATGTTGGAAGCTCCATACTCTGAGTCATATGGGAAAGGAAGCCTAACATTTTTTATTTCCTCGAAAATGAATTGGCATATAAATATTAGTGATAAAACATGCTTGCTTAGAGGAAAGGTTGAGAAAGGAGGTAGCAATCCAATCTACATTTTTAAGAGTTTAGCAGTCAAACCTGGTTCGGATCCGAAAGAGTACAGAGACCTCTAGATGCCCTTCTAACACTAACTGAGGAATTTTTGTTGCCACTCCACAGCTAATGTTACTCTACTAATATTTTTTTCTCCTACAATTTTGTCTCCTGTAGTAGAGCAATTATGGTTCTTTCATTTTTTATAAGAGATGCTACTTAATTCCTTCTTTTTTGAGACCCCATTCCCCTTTTATTGTAGGAGAGGAATATCATTGTTTACTCTTGGGTTGAGATCTCCCTTTGGATGGGGAAATTCCAACAATTCTTCTACTTCCCTTGCCTCCCATGTCTCCTAATTGGAGGTTTTTTAGAATGGTCTAATGGCCAAATTAATTTTCCTTCTCTATTTTCTCTATTCTTATTTCTCTATTTGTCTTCCTTCAAGATCAACGAGTTTGGCATTCTTTCTCTTTATATTTTCTTCTTCAGAATTCTAATTGGTCGAACTATCAAATGTAGCTCTATACTTTCCTTGCTATGGTGAAAGGAAATATTCTTCACCTTCTGAGAATCATCTTGAATGTATTTTAGTTCTGTTGTGCCCTACAACAACCCCCCATTTCATATCATCTGTATTCATAACAATCAACATATGAAATGGGTCCCTTTTGTTAAAATTAATTGGTATTAATGAATTTGTTCGAAAAAGGTATGATAATCAAAAGTGTTAATGAATTGGAGCCTTTTTCGAATAACAATGTTTCCAAAATAAAACAAACTTTTGTCATTGTGATAAAGCGATCGCAAGATCGCATATCGCAATGACAAGAGAGATGCATTTAAACGGCACTTCGGTCCTTGCCGATGCGATATCGCTATCGGCGATCAGCGGTATTCAATGCATACACAAAAAAGAGCACATATCTTATAACCCGATGCGATGCTATATCGGCGATCGGCTATCGGCACTGCCTCTTATGGGAAAACGCTTTAAGTTTTAAACCCCGACCCGATGCGATATCGCTATCGGCCGTCGGCGGTATCCTATGCACTCTCATAAGGCGCTCAGGTCTTTCCCCGATGCGATGCGATATCGCTATCGGAAGTCGGCCAATCTCTTAATATACATCTGGTAATGTGTTCACATGCTGGTCCGATGCGATATCGCAATCGGCATTCGCCAGGGCTACTTTCAAACGATAGTGTAACTCTTTCCCCCATGCGATGCGACATTGTTCATCGGTAATCGACATTTCCAAGAAAGCGATTGCTTTAAGCTTTAAAGTTATATTTAAATCCGGTCGTTAAAGCGTAGTTTTCAAAATGCCGTTAAATGCAGGGATAAGATAATGCATGCGTATTTAATAACTTTGCCCCTTCGATTAACGAATACTTGCGTCTAAGGCATATCATATCTGTTGCACGCGTTGGGAGGTCATTCAACTGAATAACAGCGTAAAGGTCATTTAATGGGTAGCAGGCCTTAAAATCACCATTAATGCATATGCGATCTCTTACCAGTGATTGGATCCGCAGCCATTTTTTGAAAATTAATAGCGCCACGCTTCAAGTGATATATATCTTTCCCATTATGCTTTGTCTTCATTATTTCTCGTGTTACGATTTCTCTTGCGCTTGTGTAGAGTTCGTTTGTTGAGAAAAGCCTGAACATGATGGGGAAGAAAAATAAGAGGAGTTCTGGTTCTACTACAACACCTGTTACAGGTCAAGCTGCTTCAATTTCGAAGAAAGGCTTAATCTCAGACACTACGTGCGCTGGTCTTGCTAGGACCACATGGCAGGGCACATATAATCTGTTGGAGGCCGAGCAACCAAAAGTGACAGTGAGAACAACTAGTGTTGATGTACTAAGGAAATCTGATGCAACGCTCAAAGACTTGGCCGACTCCTTTTTACACAGAATAGCGGCCAGAGAGCAGGTTCTCCCTTACACAGATGTGGTGCGCTGGGCAATTGAAGAAATCCCCATCACTGATAGAACTTTCCATACAAGGGACGGAAGGATTTTCGGGTCATTCAAGCCTGATGACCTGAGGCGAATGTATCATCTGCCTGAACCGGAGCTAGTCTACAACAGAACCTTCGTGGAGAAATTTGCAAAAGAAAATGAATCACCATCCGAACCCCTCCGAGATTGGAGGCAGAACCCAGCCAAGCACAAGCATGAAAGTTCGGGTAAGTACTCCAACGTTTCTTTGGCTTCTCCCTATTGCTATGCGGGGATTATGATGTGTAGATTGTGGGGATTACATGACTCTGTTAATATCAATATTGACATGGTTCCCTTAATGGAAGCGGCTATCAATGCTATAATCATGGATTGGGCCACTATTCTTTCTGATAAGTTGGTCGTAGCTGTTCGTGAATTCAGAAACAAAACTATAGTCACCGAAAGGAAAATCCCGCCATTTTATTATTCTGCTTACATTATGGATACTCTGTGTCTTAATTCTGAGTTTCCTGTCCTCGGTTGGAGATGGACCACCCAAGATCCAACACCCATTCATCTATACCATCAGAAATTGTGGAAGTCCTCTTACAAGGACCATTTGTACCAAATTTGTAATGGTTTCATGGTGCCCATTTACTATTCTATTTATGACAGACCCATTTCCAGAATTTCCTATGAAGCTTCTTTCGACTTACCAGCCGTAGCAAGTTGGTTCGGGGAGGAGTATTTCACCTATATCAGAGTTTTTGGGAGTAAGGCTAGGCCGCATGTCCTCCCTTTATATATCCCAGACAAGCTGTTAGCCCGAGAAATCTGTTACCAGATTATGGCCGAGAGTGTCACACAAACTCTCAAAGAAGAGAAGAAGAAAGGTTGGCCCTCTTTTCATTTAAGAATTGGGGTTTTTACTCTACTTAATTACAAGCACGTAGAAAAAGAAGCGACAAAAATCCAAGCTTTATCCTTGGCCACTCTCCCAAGCAGACTCTATGATCCAAAGCAAACTGCCTACACTACCCTAGAACAAGCAAAATTGACGAAAGTTGATCATCAAGAGGATCTGTTTGATGACCTGTTCGTAGGTACCAAGACAATAAGCCAAGCCAAACAGCTTGCAATAATGAAATACAATGATGAGGCGTTGACTGAGTTTAATAAACTTAGGGAACAGAGGTTGCAAACTCTGCCCCTAGAGTTATTATCCACAACCCCAGCGTCTTCCTCAAGCGAGCCTGGTCGGCAACAGATACATTCACCTCCGGTTACAACTAAAGAATAGGATAAACAACAGGAGGAAAGGCAGAAGAAGCTGCAGGCTGAGAAGCAGAGAAAGGAGCAGATAGAAAGGCAGCAAAAGGCAAAGAAGGAAGAAGAGCAGAGGAAGAAGAAGGAAGAAGAGAAACTAAAGAAAGAACTGGCAGATAGGCAGAAAAAGGAATTGGAGGAGCAGCAGCGGAAAATGCAAGAGGAGCAACAGCGAAAAGCACTTGAAGAACAGCAGAAGTTAGAACAAGAAAAAGAACGGAGCAAAGCCCATACAGAGCAACATAAGCAAACCTCCATTGATCATGAATTGATTAAACAATGGAACCAATTCGATTCCATTATCAGTGGTAAGGAAGGCTCCAAAGACAAAGGCTCCTCTAAAACAAGCGATGCGCCCGATACCACTTCTTCTCAGGTTTTAGGAGGAACCAGTGGCCCACCCATTTCACAGGATGTCGAGGTAATCAATAAGGACCCTTCCGATCAAATTGTTCTCCAGGTGGAAGAAATTCCTCCCCTGGATATTTTCTACAGCCCAAAGCATAGAGCCGTTATTAAGCGCTCTAAGAAAAGACGAAGGCTTGATCAACCTTCTATCTTGCCTGAGCAAACAGTCACGGGCAATATGGTCTGGAAGGAGGATTTGGATCCCTCCGATGATCTAACAAAGCTGTCTCAATTCGCGGGAGCGTATTCCGCAGCAACTATCGACAAAGCATCAGAGGTGAGTCTTCTGTTGAAGACTAAGGACCATGAAATATATGCATTACAGGCAGAGGTAATTGAAGCGAAAAATAAAGCAGCACAGGTGGAAGAGCAGTTGCTAGCTCAACAACAGGAAAACAATTTGTTAACCCAGCAACTGCAAATTGAAAGACAAAGGATAGACCAAAGTGAAACTCAGAAGGCAAAAGAATTGTCGGAGGCATTGTCACAGTTGAAAGCATCAAATGAGCTGATGATGAAATCGAAAGATGAGTGAATAGCTCAACTATCAACACAGCTCGAAGGTATCAAGAGCACACAGAATGTGAAAGTCTTCAGAGCAGAGGCAACTCAAATAAATGGCGCATTACTGTCTCAGATCAGACTTTTATGTCAAAAACTTGCTAAGGTTGAGCAATTATGCGAAATATCTACAACAGTGTGTGAGGAAATAGAGAAGGCCAGGAATGAGCTAGATCAGGCCGAAGAAGCCATATCTGATTATATTGAGTGGCAAGACACTGACGAAGGGAAAGTGGCGAATTTGTTTCGAATCCATGAAGCGTACAAAGACATCCTCTTCACGGAATGGAACACTCAGGTAATGAAAGCAGAAAGGGCGGCTTCCAGGTGTAAAATAATTGCCAGCAATATGACCGACCTAGTCAATGATACACTTTATTTGGCTAACATGATTTCCAAGTGCACACCTGGAAGCATAACAACAGCAGATATGCTTGAACAAACAAATTACCATGACTTGGAGGAACAGAGGAAGTTAATTACCGGAGTAAATACTTTAACCTCTGATGCATATTGGCTCTTTCTAGTCAAGCCACATACTCAAAGGTCTGCTCTCAAGTGTTTAACAGATGCCCTCGGATGCCTGATCCCCGACATTCAGGATGCTACATATGATGCCCAGCTAACTTCGCGTCTCAACACTCCACCAGAAGTAGAGCCAATGCTAGCGATATGTTAGCTAAGGAGTAAAGGCAAAGAACCCACCGAATGAAGCATTGCCGCCAACTGCCAGATTGCCAAGAAAGATGGAACAAACATTTATTCATGCCAATTTAATAGCTTTTCAGTTGTTTAGATATTTAGATTAGTATAGTATTTATAGACCCCTTCATTGTTTTGGAAAGGGTCGTAAAATTTTGTAATAAGACTTAAAGGCTGAAATTTGCACTATTGTGCTTCAGTCTATATTCTTTTGTGAAACTCGACCAACGGTTCTTAATTTTGATTAGAAGGCTGTTTTACACAATTGCGCATGACTGTCTGTTGTTTGGAATGCTTTCTGATTAGAAGGAAGGACTGCGACATAGTGATTAATATACTGGATTGATCGAGCAGCTTACATGGTACTATTATCTGTATCTGTGTTCTTTCTTATTATATGAATTGCTGTGTTAGTATCTTTGCTATTGTTGAATACATGTATGCGATATAACAACAAATCTTCATTTCATTTCACTATTGAATGTTTTGTGATTTGTTATCTCTTTTACTCATGCATGTAGCAATAATATAAATGACTAAGTGTAGTAATTCACTATTATCACTCTGCATAACTAATTATGCAGAGCAATCTTAAATGGTTTAAACCTCTATGCTTTAGTGTTAGAGTCATCTATATGCCTGCCTTAAAGCACAGATTATCAAACGCTACGCTTTAGAAATCGATAACTCCCCGGGATAGATTATAGTTGTTATATTTTTGCTGATAGTTTTAGTCCATCGCTTATCGCTAGAATAGTTTAAAAGTCACTCATCCATCCCATTTATCTATATTTTTGGGAAACTGGTCCCATCATCCCCAGTCGGAGCCACTATTCCAAACGGAAAAGGAGCTGTACTAAGGTCCGGACCGGGTGGTTTCCCCAATGTTGTTGCAGCGATTTTCGAGGCATCAACATTTTTGGCGCTAGAAGGAGGGCATTGACTGTGAATGGCAAGCAGACCTAAATCGGCAAGTCATTCTAAGAGTAATTCTCCCTCCAAATCTCCTCGTTCTTCTCAATTACATGCTGGTTCGCCAGCCCATAACCAAGAAAAAGAGGAATCTACCACCACTGCTCAATCCCATCATATCCCAGAACAGCTAAGTCTTGAATCTCCTGAAGTTCAGTCTCTAATCCATAAACTTCAGAGCTTCTCGATCTCACCACAAAAATCTGAGATATCAGAAAGCAGTGCGACTTCGCAGTTTAACCTCACTCATCCTCTTACCAGACTTCAGAGCGAAAAACTTGGTATTGAACCCACTGAGTTTCCTTTACCCAAAAGGAAAAAGCCAAAGAAAAATACTGAAGGATCTGATAGTGGGGATTTTTCTTCCACATCCTCCATTTCATCTCCTCATCTGCAAAGTCAACCACCCACTCCTCCATTACATATTGTTGTTCATCAGGGAACAGGAGCTTCAATATCCCAACCTACTCACTCTTCATCTTTGATACCTCCCCAAACATCTGGAATTCCAACAGTAGTGTCAACCACTGTCGCTAGCATAATGGCAGACCCATGGACTAGGCCAGGTGCAGTCAACATGCCCGGACCATTGCATGATCTACCAGATGCTCCCGAAAAATGGCTGCCTAAATTTAATCCAGATAAAGGAACCCAAGCTGAAGAACATATTAACAATTTTATGTTGGCAGTTAACTTAAAAGGAGTGATAGAGCAAGATGTTGTTGTAAGACTCTTCCCCTATACCTTACAAGGATCAGCAGGATCCTGGTATGTTTCCTTACCTGCTAGTTCAATTACCAGTTGGAACACATGCCAAGAGCAGTTTCTTACCAAGTATGGAGATGATAGGTCCTTAGCTACTTTAATAAACGATCTCTCCAATCTAAGGTTAGAGCACAGGGAACCAATAAAGGAGTTTAATGCCAGATTTAATAAACTCCTAAATAAAATCCCTACCGATTCTAAACCAAGTGAACAAATCCGAAGCGAATGGTATATTACCGCCCTACCTGCCAACATAGCTATTTTTGTAGACAGGGCTGGGAAACCTACCTTAGCTGAAAACATGAAAGAAGCACTTGCTGTTGAAAAGCGCATTAATGCTCTTGAGAAGAAAGCTGCTCTAGAAGACCGAAAAGCTAAAAAAGTCTCGTTTAAAGAAGATTCCAAGAAGAAAACCCCAAAGGACCCCTATGACATGGAAGGTTTACAAAAGGTCCTTAAAACATTGTCTAACGAAATGGTTGACATCAAGAAGCAAGTGGCCGAAACCTCAAATAAAAGACCATTTAGAACTTACAAGAAAACTGAATCAAAGCCGCCCAATGTTATATCCAATGCAGACTCAGACCAAGAAGAAGAGGAAGAGGAAACAACTTTACAAACCGATGATGAAGAAGAAGTAGCTGAATGCCATGGAATGTGGGATTTTATACTCCCAAACTCTGATACTGAGAATGAAGAAGAAGCCTTTCCGGTTACTACAAGAAGTAAAAGTACTTCCGAACCTGCTCAGGCAACATCGAAGAAAAGAAGTGCAGGTGCTTCTACAGCAAAAGAAAAAGTTCCCCCTAAGAAATCGCCTGTAGTAGCTCCCCAAAATCAGCCTTCAACTTCTAATTCTCCTTCAACATCCAAGACATTAGTGATATCTGATTCAATGGAATATAACATTGTTGATGACATGAAGAAAACTAAGGCAAATATAACTATGTTTGAGCTTAGCAAATTAAAACATCAACAAAAGTTACTTCTCAAAGAATTGAATGCTGTTCCCTCTACTCCCCTTCCCAGTACAAGAGCTGCCAATGATCAAGGCCAGCCTCCTACAGGTATGGTTGAAGCTACCGATTTAGTTCTAATTGGAGATAAATCAAATTCTCACACTCCACCCTTCCTGCTGACGTACGAGATTTATAATAGAAACCTGCACAACTGTTTAATTGATTCAGGGGCTTCATCTAATATAATGCCAGCTTCAGTTTGTTCTAAGCTGAACATTGAGCCACAGAAGTCAGCCACTCATATTGTGCAGTTGGATAGGACTAAAGTGCAGGTAGTGGGTGAAATTAATTCTGTAACCATCAGGTTGTCTGCCGACCCCAGGGTTGTCCAGAGAATTGATATTTTAATTGCCGACATACCTGAATTTTATGGTTTAATATTGAGCAGAGATTGGTCTGAAAAACTGCACGGGTATATTTCTACAGATTGGTCACATATGTGGCTTCCCTACAAGGGAAAGCCAAATCAAATAAGGATTGACCGTGAGAAGCATATGACCCACACAGTTACTGAATTCGAGCAAGAAAACCAACCTGTGGCATTCAACAACAACATTTTGGGGAATTATTCGGCAGAATCATTCTTTGGCAACTTTGTTGCCCAACCATCTCCTTTTTCAGTCAATCATTTTACATCTCAAATAGAAATTTTTTCACAAACTGATAGGTCCAGATGTTTTAATGATGCTGAGAAAAATGTAGATACTTTTGTTAATATTCCTTTATTTTGGTCTCTGTATTTTGATGGCTCTAAGTCCACTGAAGGTTCAGGAGCTGGATGTATATTGGTTAGTCCGCAAGGAGAAAAGACAATGTTGTCTTGTAGGTTAGAGTTTGAGTGCACTAATAATACAGCCGAATATGAAGCTTTAATCCAAGGATTATACAAATCAATCGGCTTGGAGGTGCGATATCTAAAGGTATTCGGCGATTCGGAAATCATTGTCAAACAGGTTAGAAATGCAATTCATTGCCTTTCGACTCACCTTAAACATTACCAATCGCTCGTTCAAGAGCTTACCTCACACTTTTTGGCATTCAACATTTCTTCTATACCTCGATCTCAAAATTCAGCTGCAGATTTACTAGCCAATGTAGCTTCAAAGCTTCTACCTTCTGAAGACTACAGCCTTGATAGATTTTCTGTAGAATTACTTTTCAGACCCTCAATTCCTGACAATGTCACTAATTGGAGAGTATTTAATCATGATGATGATATTTTGCAATTTTTAACTTCTGAGAATTCTTATGATAAGCAAGTTATTGACGAAGATGATCATGATTCCCAGATGAAAGAAGTGCTCAAAGAAAATTCGATCCCTAAACCAGTGGTAAAATTAGAAGATCTTTATGATATCAAAGACAGGTTTAAACCTGTAATTAATACAAAGCTTCAGAGTTCTACCCTTAGGTTTGAATTGATAAATCTAGGAACCAACGAGTCTCCTCAAAACATCAATTTAGGAACAGGACTATCTCAGAAGGAAAAGGAAGCATTTATTAAATTGTTGAGAAAGAACAAACAGGTTTTTGCTTGGAAATATGATGACTTAAAGACATATGACACATCTATTATCCAGCATACCATTCCTATGCTTCCTGATAAAAAACCAATTCAGCAAAAATTAAGAAAAATACACCCAAATTTGGAGAGCCAGATTAAGTCGGAACTTAATAAGCTTTTGAAAGCCAAAATTATTTTTCCAGTCCGACATTCAAACTGGGTCTCTAACATGGTGCTAGTCAGGAAGAAAAATGGCGACATTCGAATTTGTATTGATTTCAGGAATTTAAACAAAGCGAGCTTAAAAGACAACTTCCCATTACCCACTATGGAGCAAATTCTCCAATCGGTGGCAGGTTCTGAATTGATGTCTTTTCTAGATGGTTTTTCAGGGTACAATCAAGTTTTGGTACATCCCGATGACCAGCTTACAACTACATTCATAACAAAATGGGGAACCTATGCATATCAGAAAATGCCTTTTGGTCTTATAAACGCCGGAGCGACATTTCAGAGAGCTATGGACATGGCCTTCAGAGGGTTAATTAATCGATCAGTAGTCGTCTATCTAGACGATATTACTGTGTATTCTAAGAAGAGAGATAATCATTTGCACGACTTAAATCAGATCTTTCAGAGATGCAAAAGATATGGTATTTCTCTAAACCCAAAAAAGTCCTTCTTTGCTCTAGACCAAGGAAAACTCTTAGGATTTATAGTATCCAAAGATGGTATTTATATTGACCCTGATCGGATTAATGAAATTTCTGAAATCCCTTTCCCACATAACAAAAAATCAATGCAGTCATTTTTAGGTCAGATTAATTTTGTCAAATGATTTGTTCCAGATTTTTCGCAGATTGTATTACCACTTCAGACAATGATCAAGAAGAATTCAGTCTTCAAATGGGGATCAGAAGAAAAACAAGCTTTTGATGTTATCAAACAGTCAGTAATCAATGCCCCAGCCTTGAATACTCCAAATTTTTCTAATCATTTTACACTATATACTATTGCATCCAACACTTCATATGCCGCAGTACTCACACAACTAAATGATAACAACTTAGAAGCACCCATATCATTTTTCAGTTCAAATCTTCAAGGTGCCGAATTGAATTATTCAGACGTTGAAAAACAAGCCTTTGCTGTGTTCAAAGCAGTCAAACATTATAGACCCTTCCTTTTGAAAACCCATACGAAAGTTATAGTTCCTTTCCCAGCGGTAAGACAACTATTAATTCAGAAAGAATTGGGTGAAAAAAGAGCCAATTGGGTTACAGCGCTTCAAGAGTATGACTTAGAAATAAAGCCAGCAAAGATTGTTAGGGGCCAAGGTTTTTGCAGGATATTGGCAGGAGCATCGAACATTCACGAATCAAGCAATGAAGATCAGATTAAATCCATCAATCAGATAAGTGTCACTGATTCTGAATCCCAATATGCTGATTTGATTTTTTATTTGAAGAACGGTTATGCTCCTCCAAATTTATCTTACAAGAATAAAAGGGCCATTAGGTTAAAAGCTAAGAATTTCACTCTCATTGATGATGTGTTGTTTAAACAAAATTATGATTCTATCCTGTTAAGATGTCTTGAGAAACCTGAAGCTCAAAAGGTTTTGCAGGAGCTACATTGTGGACCAGCTGGGGGACATTTTGGAGCTGACACAACAGCTCACAAGATTATCCATGCTGGATATTATTGGCCTACTCTATTTAGAGATTGCCATGAGTACGTAAGAAAATGCCTTAATTGCCAAACATCTGGTGGAAGACAACGAAAATCAGCTTTCCCCCTACAACCTGTCAACATTGAACAGCCATTCGAACAATGGGGATTAGATATCATCGGGGAAATTACTCCACCATCTTCCAAACAACATAGGTATATCCTTACTGCTACTGATTATTTTACTAAATGGGTAGAAGCTATTCCTTTGAAAGCGGCAAATGCAGAGGCAATTATCGAGTTCATTGACCAATTCATCATTACCAGGTTTGGTGTTCCAAACGCTCTTGTTTTTGATAATGCTTCCTATTTCTCAGGAAACGCTATGTATGATTTTGCTATTAAAAGGGGGTTTAAACTGAAATATTCTTCCAATTATTATCCCCAGGGAAACGGTTTAGCCGAATCTACTAATAAGAATCTCATCAAAATCATTAAGCGAACTGTTGAACAGAATCATAGAAATTGGCATAAATCTTTGGTCTTTGCATTATGGGCTGATAGAATAACACAAAAGGCTTCTATAGGGACCTCTCCTTTCAATCTGGTGTATGGAAAAGAAGCAGTGTTGCCTACTAATCTTGTTCTTCCCTCTTTAGCCCTAGTGCAATACATTGAAGAAACTCCTTCTTCTTCTATCCAGCTTAGACATGACCAAATTCTCAAATTAGAAGAAGAGAGGGAAAAAGCCAAAATCACTCATGCCAGACATCAACAAATCATCAAAGCATCCTTCGACTCAGCATCATCCGGTTCCAAACAACTTCAAGTTGGTGACTTGGTTCTCAAATGGGACAAGGCCCATGAAGATAAAGGTAAGCATACCAAATTTCAGAAAATGTGGCTTGGACCATTTCAGATCTGTGAAAAGATAGGCCATTCAACTTTTATATTGCAAGATTTATCAGGGTTGAGAGATTCTCTCCCTGTCAATGGCCTGATCCTGAAGAAATTCTTTAATTGAGAAGGTAACCCCTTCTCCTTTTGTAGATTTGCGTAGTTTGTAGGATTGGTAGGAAATAAAACTGTAGAGTATCTCCATTGACCTTTTGTTGTGTTTGAGGAAGCTGTCTCACAAAAAATAATATAAATACTTGTTTTTAGATAATAGAACCCTCAATCAACATAAATAGTTTCTAGGAAATTAGATATCCTTGTGTTCTGAAACTATAATCTAAATTTTGAAGACTCCTTTCAGGAGGTAAAAGTTCCGAATCATTTTCTATTTCCAAAACTAGTCTCCAAAGGTTATCTGTTAAAAGATAGAGGCTAACCCATTTTCAGTATCTTCAACTCTTCACCTGTCATCCACCTACTCTTAAGGAGAAAATTGTTCACCCCATTCACTAAAGGTTATGATTACTCAGAGTGTAATTCTAAAATATAAAAGATTAAAGATAAGAGGTCTTATCATAAGCCTGCTTACCATGTTCATAGGGAAATAGGTTAACTGACATTACCAATATTGCCTACCAAAACAGGGTAATGGCTTGAAATTTCAAGACAAGGGGTCTCATCACGAGCCAGCTTGATCAGTTAAATTATTACTAGTGAATGGCATTGTCATAAACTGGCTACCAAACCAGGACAGTGGCTTTTTATCTTATTTATTACAAAGAAAAACAGATGAAAAATAAAATATGAAAACATTTTATGGATTCATTCTGTTAATCACACTCTTATGTGAATGGAAAAGTGGACAATACTATGGTTAAAAGGTATCCCTGTCGAGACTATAAATGTTCGCTGGCAACAGAGGCTCTACCTATGACAGAGGGGTTAATTATAAAAGCTGATTTGGGAAAGTTTTCTATTCTATCACTATGAACCAATAAAGACTTATTTTTGAAACTTATTATGTATTTGGTTTCTTGAAACTAAATGGGACAAAGTTAACAAAATGGAGTTCACTTTATTCAGAACACATGAATATCTAGTTATATTAGAAGTTTCTCCTTCTGATTGAGTTTCTATTTTTGAAAAACTTGAGTGTTTGTATTAATTTCAGAGATAACTGGTTCTACCAACGAATCGCCAATTGTTGTGCCCTACAACAACCCCCCATTTCATATCATCTGTATTCATAACAATCAACATATGAAATGGGTCCCTTTTGTTAAAATTAATTGGTATTAATGAATTTGTTCGAAAAAGGTATGATAATCAAAAGTGTTAGTGAATTGGAGCCTTTTTCAAATAACAATGTTTCCAAAATAAAACAAACTTTTGTCATTGTGATAAAGCGATCGCAAGATCACATATCGCAATGACAAGAGAGATGCATTTAAACGGCACTTCGGTCCTTGCCGATGCGATATCGCTATCGGCGATCGGCGGTATTCAATGCATACACAAAAAAGAGCACATATCTTATAACCCGATGCGATGCTATATCGGCGATCGGCTATCGGCACTGCCTCTTATGGGAAAACGCTTTAAGTTTTAAACCCCGACCCGATGCGATATCGCTATCGGCCGTCGGCGGTATCCTATGCACTCTCATAAGGCGCTCAGGTCTTTCCCCGATGCGATGCGATATCGCTATCGGAAGTCGGCCAATCTCTTAATATACATCTGGTAATGTGTTCACATGCTGGTCCGATGCGATATCGCAATCGGCGTTCGCCAGGGCTACTTTCAAACGATAGTGTAACTCTTTCCCCCATGCGATGCGACATTGTTCATCGGTAATCGGCATTTCCAAGAAAGCGATTGCTTTAAGCTTTAAAGTTATATTTAAATCCGGTCGTTAAAGCGCAGTTTTCAAAATGCCGTTAAATGCAGGGATAAGATAATGCATGCGTATTTAATAACTTTGCCCCTTCGATTAACGAATACTTGCGTCTAAGGCATATCATATCTGTTGCACGCGTTGGGAGGTCATTCAACTGAATAACAACGTAAAGGTCATTTAATGGGTAGTAGGCCTTAAAATCACCATTAATGCATATGCGATCTCTTACCAGTGATTAGATCCGCAGCCATTTTTTGAAAATTAATAGTGCCACGCTTCAAGTGATATATATCTTTCCCATTATGCTTTGTCTTCATTATTTCTCGTGTTACGATTTCTCTTGCGCTTGTGTAGAGTTCGTTTGTTGAGAAAAGCCTGAACATGATGGGGAAGAAAAATAAGAGGAGTTCTGGTTCTACTACAACACCTGTTGCAGGTCAAGCTGCTTCAATTTCGAAGAAAGGCTTAATCTCAGACACTACGTGCGCTGGTCTTGCTAGGACCACATGGCAGGGCACATATAATCTGTTGGAGGCCGAGCAACCAAAAGTGACAGTGAGAACAGCTAGTGTTGATGTACTAAGGAAATCTGATGCAACGCTCAAAGACTTGGCCGACTCCTTTTTACACAGAATAGCGGCCAGAGAGCAGGTTCTCCCTTACACAGATGTGGTGCGCTGGGCAATTGAAGAAATCCCCATCACTGATAGAACTTTCCATAAAAGGGACGGAAGGATTTTCGGGTCATTCAAGCCTGGTGACCTGAGGCGAATGTATCATCTGCCTGAACCGGAGCTAGTCTACAACAGAACCTTCGTGGAGAAATTCGCAAAAGAAAATGAATCACCATCCGAACCCCTCCGAGATTGGAGGCAGAACCCAGCCAAGCACAAGCATGAAAGTTCGGGTAAGTACTCCAACGTTTCTTTGGCTTCTCCCTATTGCTATGCGGGGATTATGATGTGTAGATTGTGGGGATTACATGACTCTGTTAATATCAATATTGACATGGTTCCCTTAATGGAAGCGGCTATCAATGCTATAATCATGGATTGGGCCACTATTCTTTCTGATAAGTTGGTCGTAGCTGTTCGTGAATTCAGAAACAAAACTATAGTCACCGAAAGGAAAATCCCGCCATTTTATTATTCTGCTTACATTATGGATACTCTGTGTCTTAATTCTGAGTTTCCTGTCCTCGGTTGGAGATGGACCACCCAAGATCCAACACCCATTCATCTATACCATCAGAAATTGTGGAAGTCCTCTTACAAGGACCATTTGTACCAAATTTGTAATGGTTTCATGGTGCCCATTTACTATTCTATTTATGACAGACCCATTTCCAGAATTTCCTATGAAGCTTCTTTCGACTTACCAGCCGTAGCAAGTTGGTTCGGGGAGGAGTATTTCACCTATATCAGAGTTTTTGGGAGTAAGGCTAGGCCTCATGTCCTCCCTTTATATATCCCAGACAAGCTGTTAGCCCGGGAAATCTGTTACCAGATTATGGCCGAGAGTGTCACACAAACTCTCAAAGAAGAGAAGAAGAAAGGTTGGCCCTCTTTTCCTTTAAGAATTGGGGTTTTTACTCTGCTTAATTACAAGCACGCAGAAAAAGAAGCGACAAAAATCCAAGCTTTATCCTTGGCCACTCTCCTAAGCAGACTCTATGATCCAAAGCAAACTGCCTACACTGCCCTAGAACAAGCAAAATTGACGAAAGTTGATCATCAAGAGGATCTGTTTGATGACCTGTTCGTAGGTACCGAGACAATAAGCCAAGCCAAACAGCTTGCAATAATGAAATACAATGATGAGGCGTTGACTGAGTTTAATAAACTTAGGGAACAGAGGTTGCAAACTCTGCCCCTAGAGTTATTATCCACAACCCCAGCGTCTTCCTCAAGCGAGCCTGGTCGGCAACAGATACATTCACCTCCGGTTACAACTAAAGAACAGGATAAACAACAGGAGGAAAGGCAGAAGAAGCTGCAGGCTGAGAAGCAGAGAAAGGAGCAGATAGAAAGGCAGCAAAAGGCAAAGAAGGAAGAAGAGCAGAGGAAGAAGAAGGAAGAAGAGAAACTAAAGAAAGAACTGGCAGATAGGCAGAAAAAGGAATTGGAGGAGCAGCAGCGGAAAACGCAAGAGGAGCAACAGCGAAAAGCACTTGAAGAACAGCAGAAGTTAGAACAAGAAAAAGAACGGAGCAAAGCCCATACAGAGCAACATAAGCAAACCTCCATCGATCATGAATTGATTAAACAATGGAACCAATTCGATTCCATTATCAGTGGTAAGGAAGGCTCCAAAGACAAAGGCTCCTCTAAAACAAGCGATGCGCTCGATACCACTTCTTCTCAGGTTTTAGGAGGAACCAGCGGCCCACCCGTTTCACCGGATGTCGAGGTAATCAATAAGGACCCTTCCGATCAAATTGTTCTCCAGGTGGAAGAAATTCCTCCCCTGGATATTTTCTACAGCCCAAAGCATAGAGCCGTTATTAAGCGCTCTAAGAAAAGACGAAGGCTTGATCAACCTTCTATCTTGCCTGAGCAAACAGTCACGGGCAATATGGTCTGGAAGGAGGATTTGGATCCCTCCGATGATCTAACAAAGCTGTCTCAATTCGCGGGAGCGTATTCCGCAGCAACTATCGACAAAGCATCAGAGGTGAGTCTTCTGTTGAAGACTAAGGACCATGAAATATATGCATTACAGGCAGAGGTAATTGAAGCGAAAAACAAAGCAGCACAGGTGGAAGAGCAGTTGCTGGCTCAACAGCAAGAAAACAATTTGTTAACCCAGCAACTGCAAATTGAAAGACAAAGGATAGACCAAAGTGAAACTCAGAAGGCAAAAGAATTGTCGGAGGCATTGTCACAGTTGAAAGCATCAAATGAGCTGATGATGAAATCGAAAGATGAGCGAATAGCTCAACTATCAACACAGCTCGAAGGTATCAAGAGCACACAGAATGTGAAAGTCTTCAGAGCAGAGGCAACTCAAATAAATGGCGCATTACTATCTCAGATCAGACTTTTATGTCAAAAACTTGCTAAGGCTGAGCAATTATGCGAAATATCTACAACAGTGTGTGAGCAAATAGAGAAGGCCAGGAATGAGCTAGATCAGGCCGAAGAAGCCATATCCGATTATATTGAGTGGCAAGACACTGACGAAGGGAAAGCGGCGAATTTGTCCCGAATCCATGAAGCGTACAAAGACATCCTCTTCACGGAATGGAACACTCAGGTAATGAAAGCAGAAAGGGCGGCTTCCAGGTGTAAAATAATTGCCAGCAATATGACCGACCTAGTCAATGATACACTTTATTTGGCTAACATGATTTCCAAGTGCACACCTGGAAGCATAACAACAGCAGATATGCTTGAACAAACAAATTACCATGACTTGGAGGAACAGAGGAAGTTAATTACCGGAGTAAATACTTTAACCTCTGATGCATATTGGCTCTTTCTAGTCAAGCCACATACTCAAAGGTCTGCTCTCAAGTGTTTAACAGATGCCCTCGGATGCCTGATCCCCGACATTCAGGATGCTACATATGATGCCCAGCTAACTTCGCGTCTCAACACTCCACCAGAAGTAGAGCCAATGCTGGCGATATGTCAGCTAAGGAGTAAAGGCAAAGAACCCACCGAATGAAGCATTGCCGCCAACTGCCAGATTGCCAAGAAAGATGGAACAAACATTTATTCATGCCAATTTAATAGCTTTTCAGTTGTTTAGATATTTAGATTAGTATAGTATTTATAGACCCTTTCATTGTTTTGGAAAGGGTCGTAAAATTTTGTAATAAGACTTAAAGGCTGAAGTTTGCACTATTGTGCTTCAGTCTATATTCTTTTGTGAAACTCGACCAACGGTTCTTAATTTTGATTAGAAGGCTGTTTTACACAATTGCGCACGACTGTCTGTTGTTTGGAATGCTTTCTGATTAGAAGGAAGGACTGCGACATAGTGATTAATATACTGGATTGATCGAGCAGCTTACATGGTACTATTATCTGTATCTGTGTTCTTTCTTATTATATGAATTGCTGTGTTAGTATCTTTGCTATTGTTGAATACATGTATGCGATATAACAACAAATCTTCATTTCATTTCACTATTGAATGTTTTGTGATTTGTTATCTCTTTTACTCATGCATGTAGCAATAATATAAATGACTAAGTGTAGTAATTCGCTATTATCACTCTGCATAACTAATTATGCAGAGCAATCTTAAATGGTTTAAAACTCTATGCTTTAGTGTTAGAGTCATCTATATGCCTGCCTTAAAGCACAGATTATCAAACGCTACGCTTTAGAAATCGATAACTCCCCGGGATAGATTATAGTTGTTATATTCCTGCTGATAGTTTTAGTCCATCGCTTATCGCTAGAATAGTTTAAAAGTCACTCATCCATCCCATTTATCTATATTTCTGGGAAACTGGTCCCATCATCCCCAGTCGGAGCCACTATTCCAAACGGAAAAGGAGCTGTACTAAGGTCCGGACCGGGTGGTTTCCCCAATGTTGTTGCAGCGATTTTCGAGGCATCAACAAGTTCGTCATTAGATTTTGAATTAGTTACTAGCTTAGTTGATGCTTAGGGAACCACTAGTTTACTTGGCAGATCTAGGATAGTAGCATCTTGATGGGAAATTTCTTCTTCTTCCTCTTCATGAACAAGAGCATCAAACTTGTTGCTATTAGTGCCAAGGTTGGATGATATACTTGTTCCTTCCCCACTAATAATAGATTTTTTCTTGGGGAACTGGGCCCAGATCCATTTTGATGTGGTTTCTCATGTCGTTGGTTAGAGGGGGGTTGTTTTTTTTTAGATCCTTTCTTCCTTTTTGCTTGTTGTCACTGATCTCCAAATTCCCCTTTCCTTTCCCATTCCTCAAAATTTTTGGGGAAATATTTGGTGAATTGTCCATAATCATGACAAACTTTGCATTTAAATTAGAGTTGAGGATAATCTACTTCCTGAATATGGGTCCATTTATCCAAGATGAGGTTGATTGCAACAAGTAAGAATTTATCTAGATCCACCTCTACATAGATTTGAGCATAGGATAAAATTCCATTGCGAGACTCTATAAAATGAACATATTACCCAAGAATGTTTTCAATTCTCTTAAAGGTGGAACAATTATAGTAGTGTAGGTGGAGGAACAACATCTTCACCCAAACTAGAATAATGGAAGGGAAGTCACTATGAGGATTGAAGTTAAGCATCCAATGATCTAAGTAAACCCCTTTCGTTCCCATGAAATACATGCCACTTTGCAAGATTATATCCAACTCTAATTTATTCTGAAAGAAGAAGCTGGAAAACTCCTTGTTAAATAAAAAAGAAGTGACCTCCCCATAGATCAAGTGTTTCCAGTTTTTCTCGACCCATAGATGAACAAATCTAGGTGATGACCACAAACCCATAAATTGTCCCACATGACCTTGATCTGCGAATTGAAGGGCTCAGAGCCTAGCATGAGGGGCATAAATCTCCACTTTTGGGATCTCATCCAGTTAAATACTGTGATATCCTAATCGAGTTAATAAGGAGAGGCTGGATTGGTCATGGTTAACCAGCCAGCCTAACTAAGGCACCATAGAGACAAGATCTGAAAATTAATGAAGGGTCTGACACTAACAATCCAAAGAGGTCACATAGAACAGAAGACTGGGGAGATAAAGGAGAAAAGGGGGGCTGATAAGAAAATACACCCAGATTTGCAAGCCCACTAAGCTAAGCAAAGTCCAATAAGGCGAATCAGAGCCACTCAGGACCTCACGGCATCAGAGAACAATTAAAATATTTTACTTTGGATTAAAGATAAATGAATACACTAACACTTTTTATGGTAATTAGATTTTTGCATAAAGTATATTCAAAATTGTTTTTCATTAATTTCAAAGTGCAAATTTATTTGAGTTGTATGGAATTTTGAATTAATCATGTATGTGTTCTATTGTAGGATAGTACTGCATTATTAGTAAATATTAAAATAAAATAAAACAAAATAAAAATATTTATTTTCTTTGAACTTTGACTTATTATATATAAATAATTAATTTTTAAAGATGAATAATGAAAATAACTTACCTGTCCCTATAATTTTAAAGATTAATGATGAAGATAACTTAAGTGCATTAAGATGAATAATGAAGATAACCTACTTGCCTTTTGTAAATTTAAAAATAAATAATGAAAATAACTTGTATTAAATTTTAAAGATAAATAATGAAGATAACCTACTACTTCCTGGTAATTTTAAAGATGAATAATGAAAATAATCTACTACCCCTATAATTTTAAATATTAATAATAAAAATAACTTACAATACATTAAGATAAATAATAAAGATAACCTACTTACTTCCTTATAATTTTATAATTTCAAGGATGAATAATAAAAATAACGTAACTTCCTTCTTCCTTCTTGTACAAGGGAACTTGCACCCCACTTCGAATGCATGACTAAGGTTTTTATTTTTAGAGGGATCCTAATACGGTTTTTGTCCGAGGAAGGTGCGGCCAAAATTCTAATTTCTGCTGTATACAGATCGATAAATTTTCCATTATAAAGCGGCTCTCGTTTACTGAGATCTATACAATTTCGAGGTTACATCATCTCCCCTAATCGTCCTCAAGTAAAATGCGCTGCAACCTTTGTAGGGACAAATGTTAAAAGCGGCCAACAAAAAGTTAAATTTACGAGGAATGCATTTAAAGTGCCTTAACGTGGAATTTTTAATGTACGAATGTATTTAATGCTTAAAAAATTTTAGTTTCTAATTTTAAAATTTAGTTATTTTTATTTAATTTTATAATATTTTTAAATTTTTATTTAATTTGAAATAAAATTGGTTAAAAAACAAGACATTAAATTGGTATTGAGATTCTCTTGTTTATGGGACAAGGGACTCATTTCTGGGTAGTGATTTGACTGCGGCATATATACTCTACTTCTCTGGTTTTAAATCTGTGATTTTTTAGGAAGAAACACATGCTTTTAATCATTAGGCCCACTCAAGTTTTGTGGGACAAGAGACCCATCTCTTAAAAAACACATACAGTGATATGGGGTGTAACCCTAAGTTTAGCTGAGTGAAACCCACGAGATGAAAATTCAAATCTCATTGAGTATATATATGACCTATTGTGTCATGGCTAGGATAACTCTCACCAATTACCAATTATCCTAAAACAAAAAACAAAACAGTACAGAACAGTATAAATGATAATTACGTGAGCATCAGAGACTTCTTGACAACGATAATTACAATAGGAAAACGCTTCCTCATCCGTGGCATAGAAGCAGCTAAAGCGGTAAGCAGAGATGTTACCTCTCATAGATAAATGATATCCTGCAGCATATGAAGAGCAATCAATCCATGTGGGGAAAAACCCCTGTGATCTTCAAGTTTCAAAAACCCATGAAACCATCAAATTGCACTCTTTAACGCTCAAATCAGATCTCAATAATCACCGCAACCCCTCTGCCCCTCGCCGCCCAAAAAAAAACGAAAAGGGAATGAATAAACAAATCTTCGGGCGCGAGACTATAAGCGTCGCTCTGTGTTGACTAGGCGCTCGGAGACGCGTGCCAAGGAGCGAAGATTGGATCCAATCATGGTGTCTACGAATAAACATGCCTCCTCTTTTGTATTCCCTTGTGGCACATCCACCACGTACGATTCGATCACAATGGTTCCGGGTTTTCCATTAATAAGCCTCTCATGCAGAGTAGTGATGGATCGATAATTGTTGAGCCTGTGTTCGCCTCCCACGACGCTGAAGCTCAGAATATGCTGCTCCTCCTCCAGAATGTCCAGTCGCTCAGTGCTGGAGGAAGCAGGGAGACCAGAGACCACTTCAACCTCCCTGAGGCAGCCGACCTTGAGCTTCGAATCCCCCTCACTCCGAATGCAACAGCTGCGGATGAAGTTCTTATAGATTTGTGGCTTGTCGAATCTCCGAACCAGCGACCACACAACGCTCACCGGTGCCTCAACGTGCTGCAGAAGAACAGATGAGCACCTGCACTCTCTTTCCCCATCGTAATGTGAGTGGTATCGCCCCAGCACCTCCTGCAGCCACTCTTCTTCTTCCTTGTGCAAGTAATTGACGGCGCCCGGCCGCCTTATTTGCTTCGACCAACTCGACGTTCTGGAGCTTGGGTCCTGCTTGTCACTACTTCCGGGGATCAAATCCCGTGAAGATCGCCACACCTCCGGAGGCTGCGTTTGATACATCATTGCAGCGGATACACTGAATTCCAAAATACTGCAATACAGACTGATGAGTACTGAGACTGAGACAGATGAATAGTGATGATATAAGGCCGGGTCTCGGGACACAAGAAAAGAAAGAGTCAGCCCGCACAGAGAATATAACAGCCCTCTGTGGCTATTATTGGGATTTACACTGGCGGTCTAGGATCTCGGCTTTATTATAGACTGAGAGATGTGGACATATGTGACAGGAACTAGTGCAACCATAATAAAAAAAGCAATCCAATATGTGCTCCGTGAGAGACTGATCAATCTAAAGGAAGCAATAAACCAATAGGACTAAGATTCTGATAAGCCTGAAATTGGAACTCAAAGAACGAAAAGGAGTTAAAAGGCCAAACAAAAAATGTGTGCTCAAAACTCGGGGCGAGAGGAAGGTTGGGGTACTCTAGGTTCATGTAACTTGACAAAAAGAGGGATGTGACCCACCAGAAAAAGAAGAAAATTACCAAGAAAGAAACAACTCTAGAAATCGCTTCAGAGCAAGTAGAGGAATACCTTCAGAGATTTGGAAAGCCAAGATCTATTAGGAGATTCTCACGTGACCAACAACCTATGCCAGAACCACCATTTCCTAGAGTTTGGTGAGCTCAAAGAGCACAAACCAGTAGAGGGGCCTAACAGTCTTCAGAGAGATTGATCGCACCACCTTGAAGTAACCCAAAGTTGCCAAGGATAGAGAAAGCAGAAATCCAAGACATGTTAGAGAAGTATTCAGAACACCACTCCAAAATAGGGGCTAAGAATTCACCGCTCCACTCAGAGAAAAGGATAAATTTGGCCTCACAATTGAGCTAATGTGATGACAGTGCTTCGACTTTATAATTGCAATGAAAGGCTATGATCACAACATAGGACAAGAGATACCTTCTACTGCATGATTTGGCATTGTGATTGGTTCCTTCCTGAACTTGAAGAACCCCTCCACTCCAAGAAAAATTAACCCAACCTTCCTTTTGATCCCAGCTTCCTGGGGCTTGCATACTCAGCACATTTCCACCCTTCATGGCTAGAATCATAGGTCTCGAAATCTCACACGAAACAAATATCATGTCGACATTGATTTTCATTAATCTACATCACTACGTAGCCTTTAAAAGATTAGGAGGGAGGGGAAATATCTGCTCATAGTACAATCTGGAGGGGGAATTACCACATGTAAGGTCTGAAAGAACCAAGGGTTTGTGCGGCTTGCACACCCTCCATCACCCACATCAACCATGATGACATGCACACCAATCAATACAATATTAATATAAATCGCAAAATTTTGAGAGGCGAAAGTCTTACGAAACAACAATATGCATAATTCAAACAATTCTCTCTTATAAGCATACCCAAAGGCACTACTAAAAAATTGAGAAGAAACATGAGGGGAATACATCAGGGAATAAATTTCAATTATATTAGTGAAGATCTTACCTGCCTCTAGAAGATAAGCCTAATTTTCTTGTGGAACAATTTCGTTATTTTGACTCTTCAAAAATGTGATAGAAATACTTGTGAGGGAAATGCTCCTAGATACCAAGATCTTTGTGGAAAATAAGGCTTATGTGATTATTCATAGGAAGATATCCTCTTTGTAAATGTTGAATGGTGAGAAGTGAATCTCCTAGGATTACTATCTTAGAGAGTTTCCTTTATTTAGCCAACTGGTGTCCAAGAAGGAGCCCATACATTTCAATCTGATTGTTTGTCCTCTTGCCAAGTCCTTGTGAATACTTAACTTCTTTGTTTTCCTTGGGATTTAACAGAATCCCTCCCGTTATTTCCACCCTTGGATCCCTTTTTTAGGCTCCATAAAAAAAAAGGATCCAATTATTATGTGAATTATTACATTTTTCAAGTTCAACATCAGATAATTGAAGCTTTCAGGACACCCCTGAGGGATGATGAAAGGGAGGAAGAAAGGGGAGAGATCCTAGAGGGTCAAGCAATGAATCCATCCATTGTACCTCCTACCAATCCAAGTCAGTATAACTATCTCTTAGCTTTATTCTATTATATGACACACCAAATGGGAGAGTCTCGAGGGTCATTGCTCTGGCAGGAATGGAAACATTTTTAGAGATAAGGTTGTTTCAAGATAGCCATATCTTTCAAAACCTATACTTTAGAAGAGAGGACCAAAACCATTTTAAAAGAGGTTTCCCAAAGAAGGATCCCAAATATTTTTTATGACATTTGGATATAAGGAAAGAGAGTTATGTAGGATTCTTTAGTGAGGTATATCGAGGGGCCAAAGATATAGACCATACTTGAGAGGAATTGGGACACGAAAAGAAAAGATGTTGGGTTGTTTCTTCATTTTGATTATAAAGGGAGCACCACGAACACATTGGATGCCTCTTTTTTTATAGTTTTCAGAAGTCATAATTTTCTTATGAGTGAGGAGCCAACACAAGTTATTAACTTTAGGGATTTTTTATTCAGCCATATTTTTTCCTAGACAAACGACCTATGAGGAACCTACATAGAGAATAAAATATATTCATAATGCCTTGATCATGTATATATGAGACTTCAACCCAATTTATCATCTACATGTTGACTCCAAGGTGCATAGCCTCTCAGACTATCTTTAAGGTTATCCCTGAGTAGAAGAACATTGTTGGGAATATCATCCATCTCCTAGCCTCACCATAAACCCCAATTGTCCCATTGGGAGATCTGAGCAAACATAGAGATCCCTTGACTAGATGAAAAGAACTTAAGGGGCATCAAAGTTTCAGAGTTTTGTATAGGAAGGAGATTCAACGTGGAGTGAGTCCAAAGAAGGATTCTTGTACCATTTCAGTATGTCCAAATAAGATTATTTTTTATCAATCTATTTGAGGTTGATATAAGTTTCCAAATTAGGGAGTTATGCCTCATTAAAGGAGGAAGCCTTAATTCATATATTTTCCTATGAGGACTTGATTCCACCATTCTTTTAGATTGGATTTAATTTTCTAAGACATTTTTTCTACCATGGCCTGGTTCATCAAAGCCGGATCCTAGACTCCTAAACCTCCATCCTCTCTGGGGATGCAGATTGACCAAATGATATTTTTTGTTAGAGGATTTGCTGCCTTCCTAAAGGAATTGTCTAAATATTACATGTGAAGACCTGAGACTTTTCAAAGTTAGTTAATCCTCTCAATGTTGCTAAGAAGTTGTCTAACACCAATTTGAATCTTCTAGATATTGCCACCAAGGCACCCTTGAGAACGATAGTATCATTTGCAAATTGAGAATGGTTGACACTTTTGATGTCCTTAGTGAACCGAAGACTGAGGAGGAGGAAATTTCTGCACTCATATTCCAAATGCCTACTCATAGTATCAGCAACCAAAATGTAAACAAATGGAGATAGTGAGAATCCTTACCTTAATCCCTTGGAAGCTTTAAAAAATATGGTGACTTTTCCATTCAATAGAGGGGTAATTTAGGGGGATCCAATACAAATGATGATCCACTGGATAAATGTGTTATCAAATCCCAATTTTCACAAAACTTTGCAAAGGAATCTATGTCTCATTATGTCAAAGGCATTAGCCATGTCAAGTTTGATGGGCATCCCCTTGTCGCCCCTTGATATACTAGAGGTTATGGCTTCTTGAAAAATAATCCTATTATAAAATATTTTCCTCTGTAGGATAAAACCATCTTGATTCTCTTATACGATAGAAGGGAGAATTGTTTTGAGCCTTTTAATAATACGTTTATAAATTACTTTATAGGTGACATTACACAAGGAGATAGGTCTAAACTTATTGAATGAGTAAGGATTAATTTCTTTGGGGACAAGGGCAAGGAATGATGAATTTACATTGCGTGCAATGCAAAAATGATTCAAGGAATACCCAAGCATTCTACATAAATCTTTCTAGATTATATCCGAAGAATGTTGATAAAAGTGGGTAGAAAACCCATTTAGGCCTGAGGCTTTGTCCATATGAAAGGATAATACTATTATATGAGTTTCTTCTTTTGAGAGGAGGATAGTTATCTGGTGATTCATACCTTTAGTTATCATTTCTGGAATATTTTCTAAACTATAGTCTTTGGTTTTAGCTAAGGGTGGGTTTCTTTGTGTGTAAAGATTGTTGAAGTATGCCATATATTCATCCTTGATTTGATGCAAGTATCCAACCTTAACTCCCATCACCATGATTTCCCGTATTGTTTTTTTCCTCTCTCATTTTTTAGCACGCTCATGGAAAATTTGGCATTTCTATCTCCCACCTTGAGCAGGTGCTCATGTCCTAAGTGTCGAAAATGCTCAAAATTGAAACTACTCAGAATGGGTTGGAACCATCTTCGTAATTCTGGTACCACAAACGGTTCGAAAAACTGACACCATATGGAGAAGTTATCGCAATTTGAAAATGCCCAATAACTTGCAAAATTTAAATTAAAAAAAAAATAAAATTAAAAATAGAATATTCCAAGGAATATTCCTTGAAATATTCCATGGAATTTTCCCCAGAATATTTGGGGAATATTATGTTTGAGAGGCCCAATCGGGCACTGACACGTGGCCCCTAGAACGCAATGGTTTTTGGTGCAAAATTTTATGGAGCCCGCGGGATTCGACCCTGAGTTGAGTGGCCACCAGCTCACAGGCCCGACCGGTCCACCTAACATTGGTTCTTAACCAACTATGGGCACATGATATATTTAAATTTTCAAAAGGTTTATTTTGGGCAGAAAAGGGGTTAGCCCCCTTACCCATATGACCGGAGTGTGGAACCCAAGGCCTAAGCTTGGCGGTAACAAACCCCGATGGTTATGGTTACGGTTGTGTTCATCCATTGGAGGTGAAACAAAAGTCTATCTTGACTGTTGACTGTGCTCTGAATTCATTTACACAGTTTATTTTGCCTGTTTAGGCTTTCTTTTCACTGTTTAGCTTCAGGGAAGCTTGGAGGGCCACTAGGGCCATTTCAGTGTTGGAGCTGTGTTGGGCTATGTTCACTTGTATGAGGTGAAACAAAAGCCATTTTCTGCTATTTTGGACCTTCTGAATCTAATGGTATAGGTTTCAGAACCATTTGAGGACTTCAACAGCCTGAAAAGTTTCAGAGAAGTTCCAAGAGCCACTAGGGCCTATTGAAGAAGGCATTGTATTGGGTAATTTTTCACTGTTTAGTGATTGTGGAAAGGCATTTTTAGCTTTTTCATGTCTTCTGAATCTGTATTTGCATTCAGATTTGCCTATTGAGGCACCTTTACACTTGTATTAGCCTTTGAAACAGTTTTAATACAAGAGGACAAGCTCATTTTGGGAGGCTTGATCCAGCAGACGTAGCCCAGGAGGGGTGAACTGCTCATCAAACATTTGTGTCATGTTATGTTGAAGTTATCTTGTTGAACATTTCTGATTTAATATGTAAACAACAAATTATATTAACTTTCCTGCACACAAAAACTCATAAACAACTGTCAAAAACACTTTGTTTAATCAGCAAGACATGGAGTACAGTTTTCACATTTAATTTAATGGAAATGGATACCTTGCACACATTTTCAAGTACTTCCATTTTCAGATCAGATGGTATCAGAGTCAGTTGTTTCTCTTTCTGTGGTCTGTGAGAGGCAATATAAACTATAGACAGAGTCTGAAGCAAGCCAGGAAGCCTTCGAACCACTTTTGTTATACAATTGCATAGTAGATAAAAGCTACTTCAATCCATCTCTGGTTTAGTTTATATTTTGAGCATTTGTTTGTGCAAAAAGGTGTTAAAACAGTTAATCTCTATTTTATTGTATGCAAACTGGTTGATTGTCTAAGTTTGCTTGAGTGCAAGGATAGCTGATGTTAGCTAAGTCTTGAAAAGAGTTGAAGACTAATTTCCTTACTCCAATTTATCTCAAGATTATCTTTGGAAAACACAAACTCATGAGCAGTTGGAATATTCCATTTGATTTGCGTTTTATGGTTGCTTGAATAAGAGTGTAGCTGGAAAGACATTTGGTCAAAGGTTTGTCATTTATTTGAAAGATTTGAGAACTTTGTTTTGAAGTTCCTTTTGTTAACTGACCATTTACATGATGTCAACTTCTTCCACAAGTGAAGTTTCCTCCTTCACATAATTCTTTTATGATGACATGAAGAATGAGTTCATTAAGGTGAAGGACATGGTGCAG
Organism: Pinus tabuliformis; assembly: GCA_031772625.1. Classification (NCBI taxonomy): domain Eukaryota; kingdom Viridiplantae; phylum Streptophyta; class Pinopsida; order Pinales; family Pinaceae; genus Pinus; species Pinus tabuliformis. Next base: position 516,138,817 of record CM062809.1, read on the forward strand.
ATTCTCATTCAGGATCAAAGAGAAAGTGTCCAGCTTCATGCACAATTGTTGGCTATGAAGGAAGAGAAGGAAACAATTCTCCAAAGATTGCATGACATGGATAAACAACTCCTTCAAGCTCAAGAAGCTTTGTCCAAGAAAATACCTTATCCTCAGGAGGTAAATCATTCAAACTTGTCTTCAATTTCCTCAATTGAAAAGTGTGTTGGTTCTTTTGAAAAGCATACAAGAGGTATAGGGTCCAAATTAATGTTTAAGATGGGCTATCAAGAAGGCAAAGGTTTGGGCAAGCATGTACAAGGCATGGTTGAACCTATTTCAATGGTGGAGTGTCCCAATAATGTTGGTCTTGGAGATGAGCAGTTTTATGGCGAAGAATCCAAATCCTTGAATGGATGTGATGAAAATTCAAAGAGAACCTTTATCCCAAGTTCTCAATCACCTAAATGTCATAATGGAAATCATCCTTACCATTGTTTGAATCCATCATTGCAACAAGTAGAGGGTAAACATGTCGCTTATGGCGAACATGCAAATGTAAATAGTTTTCAAGACAAGAACAGTGATGAAAGGTTGAAAAAGAAAGTTGTCTCCTCTACAAGTTCATCATCTCTTGAAGACAAAAAGGATGGACATTCCATGCAACAAAAGAGCTATAATTATTCACATGATCAATTTGACTATGTTTCAACAAAGAATGATTATTTTTCTTGTTCAAATGAAAGAAAATTTTTTTGCACATTTTGTGGTGGGTTTAACCATGTTACTTAAAGATGCTAGTTGAAAAAGAAAGCCCACAGGAAGCAGAAGAGGCAAAGAGAACTTTCTCAGAAAGTTCTTAAGAGTTGAACATTTTGCCAAAAGAAGGGACATGATGTCTCTCATTGTTGAACCTTGCATCCAACAAGTCGTCCAAAGCACATGCAGCTTGAGGACAAAAATATTGGCGCAAGTGGATCTATGGATTCCATTATCGATGTGAAAGATGCACATGAAGAATTGCTATTGCAACAAAAGACGCCATGGGGTTTGATTTTCATACTCATTTTGTACATGCATACCAATCATGTATTTCAACTGAAAAGTTTGATGCATGATTGCATGTGAAAGCAGTTTCAGTTGAAATTCCTTCAATTGAATTTTCTTTGTCGTTGCAAAGTTTCACCATGGAGGTGTAAAAGATGAGTATGATACTCACTTATATTACAACAATGTCTTTTTAGTTCAACTCTTTGTCACCCACATGTTTTTTGGGATGATGTACCTGTTGTTGGTATTTGAAAAGAAGAGTTGAAGTTGCACATGTACATAGAGGTTGTATGTGTAATTAGCGAACTATATATAGTTCATTGTACATGATACATACACATGTGATTGTAAAGATGTATCTTGTTTTTTATCGACTTGTGTCGATTGTGTCACACATGTTTGTCAACTTGTGTAGATTGTGTGCACACTTTTTACATTGATGGTTGTGTCAATTGTATAGAACATTTCAGGTCAATTTGTTGTTGATGTTGTATGTTGCACAAGGTGCCTTTGGTGTCAATTGGTGTAGAGAACGAAGTGTTGGTGCAAAGCGGTGCAAGATTCCATAAGCTGGAAAAGTATGCAAGCAAACAAGGAGCAAATTTCAACAAGGGTCTCTGCTGGATTCAATATGGTTTGCCTACTTCTATTGTTCGTGAACAGAACCATTGTACTTCTTTTGAGAGGTTTTTGCAACAAGCATCCCAACCTTTGGGATGAGTATTTGCATTACTTTCAACATGCTTACAGCCAGGCCAAGCACTCTTCTACAGATACTTCATCTTTTGAAGTTTGTTGTGGGTATTTGCCTAAGTCACCTTCAGTTTTCATTCTGGAGAAGAAATCGCCATTGATGGGCGTAGTGACATTGACAAAGCTCGCATGAGCATTGAAAGCATTCAGCTCATACATCAACAAGTTTCATTGCTGGTTTTTGAAAATTGCAGATTGGTATGGCGAGAAAACTTGGTCAGGATTCGACAAGTACATGGCTCATTCAGCGAAAATTCGCCATGACGACAATTGGAAAGTCAGGATATTTTCGTATCAGTTATGCTCATTTTGCTAAACAGAAGAGGATGATGTTATTCTCATTTGCTATACAGCTCAGTTTCATCATTTCAGTGAGCTTTTGGGGTCCAAAATCTTCTCATTTGGGAGGTGTGATCAGGTGCTCATGTCCTAAGTGTCGAAAATGCTAAAAATTGAAACCACTCAGAATGGGTTGGAACTTGAACAATCGGATAGATCTTGTCTTCCTGATTCTGGTGCCGTGGACGGTTCAAAAAACTGACACCGTATAAAGAAGTTATCGCAATTTGAAAATGCCCAATAACTCGCAAAATTTAAATTAAAAATAAAAACATAATATTTCGAGGAATATTCCCAAAAATATTCGGGGAATATGCTGTTTGAGAGGCCCAATCGGGCACTGACACGTGGCCCCTAGAACACAATGGTTTTTGGTGCAAAATGTTATGGAGCCCGCGGGGTTCGACCCAGGGTCGGTTGTTATGGAGCCCGCGGGGTTCGACCCAGGGTCGGTTGTTATGGAGCCCGCGGGGTTCGACCCAGGGTCAGGTGGCCGCCAACCCACAGGCCCGACCGGTTCGCCTAACTTTGGTTCTTAACCAACTACGGGCACATGATATATTTAAATTTTCAAAAGGTTTGTTTTGGGCAGAAAAGGGGCCAGCCCCCTTACCCATATGACCAGAGCGCGGAACCCAAGGCCTAAGCTCGGTGGCAACAAACCCCGACGGTTATGGTTATGGAGGTCACATGCAGATTAAGCGCCCGAAAGTCACGGTCAACTAATTTTTCAACTGGAAGTCTTTTTAGTAGCGCGCCATTTTTGGCTGTTCCTCCATTTTTGTCAGGCTAACTAGTGGACTCCCAGTTTTAACTAGAGTTTTTCTAGGGCAAAATGGCAGAAAATTGAATGAGCCATAACTTTGGCTAGGAGAGGCCTGTTTGGACAATTTTTTTTTTGATTTTGGGTACTCAGAGCATTCTAGAGCCATTGGCAGAGGTTTCAGAGCCAACAGAGGTGATATTCAGGTACTTTTTCAGTGAAGAAGTTTGGGGAGCCACGAGAGCCTAGACAATGTTGGAGCTGCATTTGGTTGTGTTCATCCATTGGAGGTGAAACAAATGTCTATATTAAATTTTTACTATGCTCTGAATTCATTTACACATTTTATTTTTCCTATTTATGCTTTCTTTTCACTGTTTAGCTTCAGGGAAGCTTGGAGGGCCACTAGGGCCATTTCAGTGTTGGAGCTGTGTTGGGTCGTGTTCACTTGTTTGAGGTGAAGCAAAAGTCATTTTCTGCTATTTTCGACCTTTTGAATCTAATGGCAGAGTTTTCAGAACCATTTGAGGACTTCTACAGCCTGAAAAGTTTCAGAGAAGTTCTAAGAGCCACTAGGGCCTATTGAAGAAGGCATTATATTGGGTAATTTTTCACTGTTTAGTGATTGTGGAAAGGCATTTTTAGCCTTTTCATGTCTTCTGAATCGATATTTGCATTCAGATTTTCCTATTGAGGCACCTTTAGACTTGTATTAGCCTTTGAAGCAATTTTAATACAAGAGGACAAGCTCATTTTGGGAGGCTTGATCTAACAGACGTAGCCCAAGAGGGGTGAACTGCTCATCAAACATCTGTGTCATGTTATTCTGAAGTTATCTTGTTGAAATTTCTGATTTACTATGTAAACCTCAAATTATATTAACTTTCCTACACACAAAAACTCATAAACAGCTGTCAAAACACTTTGTTTAATCAGCAAGACATGGAGTACAGTCTGTACATTTAATTTAATGCAAATGGATACCTTGCACAAATTTTCAAGTACTTGCATTTTCAAATCACACCCAAAGCCACACACTTGTAGATTTCAATCTCCAGTATTCTTCCTCGTCCTTCAACAAAGAGTCGTTCTTATCAAATATAATTTTGTCCTGATTCAACATCTCTAAGTACACTAGTTCATCTTCCATGGAGGAATGGAGAAGGTCTATCTTTTATTCCATCTCTTGAATAACTTCTTGTCTAGCAGCCAAAGAAGGTTTTTCACAAGATTTAATGCAGCTTTGAGCCTTTATATTTTTCTTTCCTAGATTTGTATTGGGATTCTCTCCAACCATGGGAGCCAAGATTGAGTGACCATATTGTGAAAATACATCTGCTGGATCCATAATGGGATGAATAAGAACAAGATAGGACCATATTATGAGGGGCATGGGGGGACAAGTTGAGTCTAATATGGTGCTGATCAAAACCAATCCAAGGAAGGATAGTAAAAATTAGGGAAAGGCTATAGACAAGAAATCATTAGAGATGAGGAAGTGATCGATTGTAGATACTATATAACATGGGCCAACTCTCTTATTGTTCCAAGTATATTTAAGGCCAGTAGGTTTGATTTTCATTAACTTTGAGTAGCTAATAAATTCCTTCATCTTCTCTTGAAATGGGTCTCTAGCTCGTGATCCCCCTTTCTTCTCCCAAAAATTCAAAGTGGTACTAAAATCCCCTCCAAAGATGTCAGAAGCTCCATACTCTGAGTCATATAGGAAAGGAAGCCTAACATTTTTGTTTTCCTCAAAAATGAACTGGCATATAAATATTAGTGGTAAAACATACTTGCTTAAAGGCAAGGTATAGAAAGGAGGTAGCGATCCAATTTACATTTTTAAGAGTTTAGTAGTCGAACTTGGTTTGGATCCGAAAGAGTGCAGAGACCTCTAGATGCCCTTCTAACACTAACTAAGGAATTGTTGTTGCCACTCCACAACTAATGTTACTGTACTAATATTTTTTTCTCCTACAATTTTGTCTCCTGTAGTAGAGAAATTATGGTTATTTCATTTTTTATAAGAGATGATACTTAATTGCTTCTTTTTTGAGACCCCAATCCCCTATTATTGCAAGAGAGGAATATCATTGTTTACTCTTGGGTTGAGATCTCCCTTTGGATGAGGCAAACCAACAATTCTTTTACTTCCCTTGCCTCCCATGTCTCCTACTTGGCTGAAGGCTTTATAGAATGGTCTAATGGCCAAATTATTTTTACTTCTTTGTTTTCTGTATTCTTATTTCTCTATTTGTCTTCCTCCCAAATCAACGAGTTTGGCATTCTTTCTCTTTATATTTTCCACTTCGGAATTCTAATTGGTTGAACTATCAAATGTAGCTCTATACTTGCCTTCCTGTCGTGAAATTAAGCATTCTTCACCTTCTGAGAATCATCTTGAATGTATTTTGGTTCTTCATTAGATTTTGAATTAGTTACTAACTTAGTTGATGCTTAGGGAACCACTAGATTACTTGGCAGATCTACGATAGTAGGATCTTGATGGGAAATTTCTTCTTCTTCCTCTTCATGAACAAGAGCATCAAACTTGTTGCTATAATTGCCAAGCTTGGATGGTATACTTGTTCCTTCCCCACCAATAATAGATTTGTTCTTAGGGAACTGGGCCTAGATCCATTTTGATGTGGTTTCTCATGATGTTGGTTAGAGAGGGGTTGTTGTTTTTGAGATCCTTTCTTCCTTTTTGCTTGTTGTCACTGATCCCCAAATTCTCCTTTCCTTTCCCATTCCTCTCAATTTTTGGGGAAATATTTGGTGAAGTGTCCATAATCATGACAAACTTTGCATTTAAATCAGAGTTGAGCATAATCTACTTCCTGAATATGGGTCCATTTATCTAAGATGAGGTTGATTGCGACAAGTAAGAATTTATCTAGATCCACCTCTACATAGATTTGAGCATAGGATAAAAGTCCATTACAAGACTCTAGAAAATGAACATATTACCCAAGAATGTTTTCAATTCTCTTAAAGGTGGAATCATTATAGGAGTGTAGGGGGAGAGAGGACATCTTCACCCAAACTGGAATAACAGAAGGGAAGTCACAATGAGGATTGAAGTTAAGCATACAATGATCTAAGTAAAGCCCTCGCGTTCCCATGAAATACGCACCACTTTGCAAGATTATATCCAACTCTAATTTATTATGAAAGAAGAAGCTGAAAAACCCCTTGTGAAAGAAAGAAGAAGTGACCTCCCCATAGATCAAGCATTTCTAGTTTTTCTCGACCCATAGATGAACAGATCTAGGGGATGACCACAAACCCATAAATTGTTCCACATGACCCCGATCTTCCAGTTGAAGGGCTCAAAGCCTGGCATGAGGGGCATAAATCTCCACTTTCAGGATCTCATCCAGATTATTGATGAACTGGGAGGAAGAAGCCTTTTGGGAATTGGGGCCATTAGATCCCAAGGAATTAAATATCGTGATATCCTAATCGAGCTGATAAGGAGAGGCTAGATTGGTCATGGTTAACCAGCCAACCTAAGCAAGGCACCACAGAGACAAGATCTGAAAATTAACGAAGGGCCTGACACTAACAATCCAAAGAGGTCAGAAGCGAAGACTAGGCGATAAAGGAGGAAACGGGTGCTGACATGCAAATACACCCAGAGCTGCAAGCCCACTATGTTAAGAAAAGTCCAATAAGGAAAATTAGAGCCACCTAGGACCTCAAGGCCGCAGAGAAAAGAAAAGTGAATTTCTTACCACTACTAATTTAGCATTGACCAATGTAAGTTATAAATTTTTATACAATTTTTCCCAGAGCATAATTTCTAACTTGAGTGGCAGGGACTATGCTACCTTGCAACACTTATTGGAAATTAGAAAGCAAAAAGTGAAAATATAAGAAATCTTCTTAGGCGAGGAGAGGGTTGTATATGTACTTTGGTTTTGGGGTAGTGGGAGGGGGGGATTCTAGTCCCTTGTCATTATTAGGATTCCATGTTTGCATTTAAGGTGTTTGTTTGGTTTGAGTTTTGGGAGAATTACATTTGTTTTCTACTCAGGGTCTGTGAGGTCCTCTGGAAAATTTAGGCCATCATGGCACGACAACATGGCCATAGCCGATGAGGAGCAGAGAGTTTTCCCATACCGTTGGGTCTTGTTCTAAAGCTCTGGTCCAGGAGGCGGTCGATGCTTATTAGGAAACAACCTCATCTAACACTCAAGGTGAAATCTAATGACTTGAAAGGATTGTCTATGGGGACAAGTAGACATTTTAAGATTATGAGCTTATCGATGAACTGTCTCAATGGTTCCTTGACCTTGGGCCCCACCAGGGGAAGGAGAAACCAACAAGGTATTTTTAAAGGATTTAAATAATTTCCTATATATAGCATTGTAGGCGACTATTCTAGTTTAAAAATTCCTCTGTATAGAATGTAGGCAAATATTAAGAAAAGAACATGTAATTTACTATTAAAACTAGTAAATTTTTGGCGAATATCATCTATTTAATCATATATATGTAAAAAAGACACATTTTTAACCATATTAGCGATTTTTTTTTTTATCAGAGAATGAAAATAGCCCATTTGGTATTTTTTTCCCTTGAAATTTTCTCTACAAATGAGTGATGGATAAGGTCACTTTTCACTAGCAGTTGAAGACGTTACTAGGGTAGGTCCTTAAAAATAAAAACAATGACATAAATGAAATCATCTCCTTCATTAATGATATGCAACAAAACGAATAAAGAACGTTGGACAACCTTGATTGAATGAAAGCTTACCCGACCCATATGGAAAAGCATACCTACTGCAAGTTCAAGCTTCGAGTACCCCAGATCACTGGCTCAAATGACCCAACTCCTATGACATCATCCAACTCTTAAATGGTTATTAGTTTGGTGTTGTTTATGATGTTCCTATATCCTCTTGATATGGCAACAATTCTAATGAGAATAAAGTTGGTATAGCTTTGTGAAAATTGATAATAGTGATGTAATTTTTTCTTAATAGAAAATACTCAACTTTAAAAAAAAAATATCAAGGTTTTTTTTAATATTTAAATTTTGAATATTTGTATTCATATTTTAAAAATAATAATATTATTTATTATCCATAATATACTTTTAAAGTGAATATACTTTTAAAGTGAATTTTATATTTTTATGAAAAAAGTAATAGAAAAATATTTATAAGTATTGGGAGACTTTAAGTTATTAATAGATTAGATAGGCAATAAATGTAAAATTTATACTATTTGTTTGTTGTCCATATTCTTAAATAACTAATGCATCTACAAATGCTTATAAGTCTTTACCTTGCATTATTTGAAAACTTGATATTTCAAGGCCTTATAAGACTCAGACACAAGTTGCCCATAAAATCAAGCTAGCTATTAATGGTAGGTAAAAATGTTTGAAAGAAAAACATTACATAATATTAAAGGAACACATATTTAATTATGAAAAATAATTATGTTTTAGGCATTTTATATTTTTATGAATAAAACAATAGAAACATATTTATAAGTATTGCAAGACTTTAAGTTATTAATAAATTAGATATAAAATTAAACAAAGAGATTCATGATGAAAGCTACATCTCTACACACTAATTCTGGAGCAGTTTTCAGTTTTCTATGTACACTTACTAGATATTGAACAACTAAACTTATTAAAACCAAATCTCCTCACATTTATTAAATCACATCCTATAAAATTAAACCACACATACTGAGCCTAATAATATGATGCAACTTGTATATTTTTACTTCCGCCTCCAGATTCGCCACCAAATTTAGCTTTTGGAGCTTACCGCCGTTTTTCTCAATGGGTCTAAGGTCACTATTATTCTCCTCTCTATTTCAGCTACAAACAATTCAGAGCAACTTGTGCCCGCTTTTCTCTCCAAAATCCCAATGCAAGTGGGGCCCGCTTTTGTCTTGAAAAGAGCTCAGTCGATGTTGTGGCTTTTCTATATATAAAAAAACTAAGCGAAATGCAAGTTGTGCCGGCTTTTCCCTCTCACCAAAAAAGAAATTCAGTGCAAGTTGTGAGACTTTTCTGCCATTCGAGACACACCTATGCTCAGAATCATCATCATGCCCATGGTTGCATTTCTTTACGTTAACTAGTTGGCCTAGGCATTCATGCTGTTACATCAAAATATTTGATTTTGCAAGTTGGAATTACTAAGTATTTCAAGTTGTAGCATGTGACACAATCATTGTATATACTACAAAAACCATCTCAACTTGCACGTTGAATCTACATACTCAAGCGGTCAGTGAACTCGTTCAATACCAGAATGTTACGTGATATAGAGTTTATCGCTCATTTAGAAATCAAATATACATAATTAATAAAATTTCAATATTCTAAATAATTTATATATATATATATATATATATGATTTTATATTTTATAAAAGATGAAATTACGATTATTTTTAAAAATATTATATCTGTTTTATTGCAATTTTATTTGTGATGTTGACTTATAAGTTAATAAAGGTTTATATTTAAAATATTTCTATTTTCAAATACAGATTTCCATCATAGTTAAAAAAATTTCGGAGAAATTTGTTAAAAATTTGAAAGGTGGAATTTATTAAATATATATCATTTAATGATAGCCTTGTTTTTGGAAATCCCTTTAAATGATATTATTTTAAAAATCATATATAATTATATATCAATACAATAATGTCATTTATTTACTATAATTAAATTAAATTAATTATTTTATATATATATATTATATATATATATTTTTTTTTTTTTAAATAATCAAAATTACACCATATTTAATGATTTTTATTTTTTTTAAATTGAATTTAAGTAATATTTTTTTGGCCGAAGCAAGAGCCGGTCCTTCTTTTCCATTAAAACTTAAAATATCTTACATAGTGTACACCTTTCTAAAGGGCATTGTGGGCCTAAGAACAAACAACGTTTAAAAGCTAAAGGCCCCGAGGTAAAGGCTTAGCCTACATTATCCACAAAACTGCTAAGTCCACAAAAAGTAAACAAAATAACTCGGAGACAAACTTGGAGAAGATATAGGGAAACCCCTAGACGAATTTCGGGTTTGGAAGGGGCGGAAATTCTCGTGCATCAGGAATGCGCGAGCTAACATAGACCGTTGGTCCACACAACTAACATTGACTGTTGATCCTCCTTGCCAGTGGATAATGTCGCCCTGCCAAGTAGCCCGCATGATATTCACACAGTGGCCACCCAGGACCCACAAACAAGCCCGATTGTTCCTGACCATAGATCTGTCTCGCAAGATCCAATGGCCCAGGACCATATCACACGAGCCTAACCCACTGAAGAATAACGCGCGATGAGGGCGATATTCCCACCCCGTACCATGCCACGTGTTGCGCGGTGAGTGGGATCGCTCCCAACTCCACAAAACTGCTTCCTGCGCTGTGGGCATGCGATGGACGACAAACCATCTCCCGGGCTGAAAAGAAATCGCCGAAAGGAAAACGAGGGTATATCGGCTGCCGGGAAAGCCGGAAATTCGGTCCCTATCATCAACCCTCCTACGCGGGCAAAAAAACCGATGACTAATGAGAGCCTCGCTATTCAGCCCACCGTCTGCGGAATTGTAACTGCACCTCAGTTTCCATCTGACACTTCTGAGACTGTATTGTCGAAGGCTGGGGAGGCCGACAGTAACCTTCATCCCCTTAATGATCCTAATCCGGATAAAAAGCTGCATAAATATACAGTGTCAGCAAGACAATGCCCCCATGTCCTTGTATCGACCCACCATAATATCCTCGTCTGCTTGGTCGTGACATTGCATCTTCAATCTAGACAGAGGCATCTCAGTCCACTTCAGTACCACCCTATTTTTAGTACTGAGAACTCCTTGATTGGCCAAAATGTCTGCTAATTTGTTAGCTGTTCTTCTCACATGGTTGAAACTCACCGTGCAGACTCCCTGGAGATGAAGCTGGATTCTCTGAAAGACCTGGAGCAGTCTCCAATGTTTAGAGACTTTTTTCGGCTCCGTGCCATAGCTTATTCTTTTGACTGAGTTTATGATTAACTCAGAGTCCGCCTCGACTATAACGTTTTGTAGATTATCCTGCTTCAGAAGTTCTAAGCATTGCTCAAGAGCCATAAGTTCCGCCATATTGTTAGTGGCTCTTCCCAAATGGCAATGGAAAATGTAAAGGAGACTGCCATTATTATCCCTGAGTACCCCGCCACAACCAGCAATACCCGGGTTATCTTTGGATGCCCCATCTATGTTGAATTTCAGAAAACCCTGAGGGGGAGGACACCAATAATCCAGCTTAGAATCCATCCTCAAAACTTTTCTATCTAGGCCTTGAGGAGTAAACCCCTGCATACCTAACTTAAGAAGAATATGCATTTCCACTATAGAAGGAGGATTCTTAGGCACTGTGCGCACTATGGTGCTTACTGTTTCCTTAAGTTGTCTTAAGATTTGTTCAAGCAGGCATTGAGAGGATCTTTTCACATTCTTAAAGATTCTATTATTCCTTTCTTTCCAGACTGACCATATAATGAAAACTGGTGTTAACGCCCAGGCAAAGCCTAGAAATTCCAAATCAGAGAATTTGTGTCTCCAATTTATGAGGGTCTTAATGATGCTTCCCTTGTCCCTGTCTGTCTGCTAGAAGATAGTGGCAAAAACATCCCACAGCGAAGAGGTGAAAATACAGTTATTAAGAAGATGCTCCATTGATTCCTCTTGGTCTTCACATAGTTGGCATTTGGAGGGGCCCATAACACCCCTCATCCAAATGTTGTCCCTTGTCAGAATTTTCCTATGATGCACCAACCACATGAAGAGCTTGATCTTCATCCATCCCTATTGTCTCCATATGTTCTTCCAAACCCTATCCTGTTCATTAGAATCCTGCTCAAGGAGTAAGTGTTTAGCCTCCTTGATATTGAAGTTGCTTGCATCATTATTTCCCCATCTGAGAAGGTCTTGCCCCCATGTCACTAAAATATTCCTTTGTTCCAACGTCGTTAGAAGTGCTTCCTCTTTGTCTTTCAGTGGGCTATCTTCCCTGTATTCCAGCTTTTTCCAGGTTCTCCATTTACCTTCCCTGTTGGTTTGATCCTAGAAATCTTTTACCTTGATTAATCTTTTGGTGTCAGTATCTTCCTTGAGGTCCATTAGGTTCTCTCTCAACAGTATAGGTTCTTGTTGCCATTTGTCCTCCCAGAACAAAGCAAGCTCACCATCTCTTATTTCCCAGAAGCTGTTTTTTGTACTAACTCTCTATTTCCCCAGGCTTTGTTCCATATGTGTGAGCCCTTAATGATGCCAGACATTCTTATTAGATCGATATCTTGCCAATTGCTAGCATATTTTTCTTTCCATATTCTAGCCCACTGTGCCTTTGGTTCTTTTACCCAGCACCACCATAATTTTTCCCTAAAACTTTACTCACTGGTTCCAGATCATCCAGTCCAAGACCCCCATATTATTTAGGTATGTAGATCTTTTCCCAGGCTACCAAGGCCCACTTCTTTCTTTCTTCCCCCTTGCCCCAAAGATAATCTCTTTGAATGTTTCTAAAGTGATGCAACACTCCTTTTGGTGCTGGAAGGGCAAATAGCATAAATACAGGAATTGGTTGGAGAACAGATTTTGTAAGCACTAACCGACCAACCAAGTTTAAAGATCTATAGGTCCATTTTCTGATTTTATCTTGCATCTTATTGATCACCAGTTCCCAGATGCCCTTGTTCAGAGGCCTATCAGTAAGAGGAACTCCCAAATATTTGGATGGGAGGACATCCCTTTGAAAGCCTAGAATCCTGGAGATATTTTTTTGAATAGCAATATTGGTATTAAAGAAAAAAATCTTAGATTTGGAGAGATTAACTTCCATACCTGTAGCTAAGGCAAAGACAGACAGGATGTGCTTGAACGCTAAATCTTCTTTAACCGTGGCTAATTCTTGCAGCATAGTATCATCAACAAATTGTTGATGGGTCAAGGCCTGACCATGCTCTAAAAGTTGGAGGCCTTTGATATTACCCACCTCTTTGGCATGCTTGATAAACCGACCCAGTCCTTCCATCATGAGGATGAAGAGAAAGGGTGAGAAAGGATCTCCCTACCTGAGGCCTCTGGAAGGAGAACCATTGACCAGAATTGAAAATCTAGAAGAAGTAACCAGGGCCATGACCCATCTAACCCAGTTATGATCAAACCCAAAAGCAATAAGGACCTTCCTAATATAGGTCCAGTTCAGCTTATCATAAGCTTTGGCAAGATCCAATTGCATAATCATACCAGCCTTCTTATTACTAGTCAAAGAGTGCACCACCTCATGAGCCTGAATGATGTTATTGAGAATTTGCCTGCCTTCCACATATCCAGATTGCTCCACTGAAACTAGAGAAGGAAGAAGTGGTTTGAGTCTGTTGGCCACAACCTTGGATATTATCTTGTAAACCACATTGCACAAGGCTATGGGTCTATACCTGTCAGGAGTCTGAGCATTTTCCTGTTTAGGGATCAAAGCAATGAATGAAGTGTTGAGTGCCTTCAAAATAGTTCTATTCATCCTAGAGTCTTCCACAACGTTCATAATATCCTGTTTAACTATATCCCAACATGCTTTGAAGAAATCCACATTGAAACCATCAGGGCCTGGTGCTTTACCATTTTGCATCTCTTTGATGACCTCACTAACCTCCTCTTCTGTTACTGGCCTATTGAGATTAAAATTATCCTCTCTCGTAACCAGTTTAGGAATGTGCCCTACCAAATCCCTGATGAAATTCTCTTTGTCTGAAATAGTTTCCTGTGATATTCCATGAAAGTGTTGGAATAACACCTCTTCTATTTCTTCATGTGAATTATGCAGATTACCATCTTCGTCCTTGATCCAGGAGATTCTGTTATGAGATCTGTTTGCAATGGTAGATCTATGGAAAAATCTGGTGTTACGCTCCCCTTCTTTCAGCCATTGAACCCTGGATTTTTGCCTCCAAAATATCTCCTCCTGTTGACATAAGTTTTCCTATTCTTGATGGTGTTTGGTGACTTGGTCATTTCTCTCAATATCAAAGTCGTCAGTGATAAGTTTTTGATTGAGTACCTGCATTTCATCCTCCACAGCTTTTTTTGCTATAAAAATATCCCCAAATACATTCTTGCTCCAATCTTTAAGTCCGAGCTTGATGTGCTTAAGTTGTTTGTGAAGCAGGAACATATTTGTGCCTTGAATATGCAAATCTTCTGTCCACCATTTTGAAATGTTGCTAATGAAGTCCAGGTGGGAGAGCTAGATAAATTCCCAAATCTAAGAGGTATGTTTCTGGGGGTGCCAATGCTCTGAACATCCAGTTGAATAGGCCAATGATCCGAGCCTCCAAAGGGTAGAATTCTTGCTATCATCTCCTTGTTGGTGAGCATGAGATCTTCTGAGATTACGAATCTATCTAACTTTGAGGCTACTTGAGACTCACCTCCTATTTTATTATTCCAAGTAAAACAACCATTACTCATGTCATTATCACCTAGTTTCATACTATCAATAAATGTTTGAAAAGCTATGGAGTCTCTGCTTAAAGTTCTAGTTCCTCCTTTTTTCTCTGAAAGTGATTTGATCATGTTGAAGTCCCCACACAAGATCCAAGGTACATCTACATGTCTGTCTCTGAGCTCCATAAGAGAATTGAGAAACTTGATTTTGTCATCTATTTTTTGGGGGGCCATATATATTTATAACCATATAGGTCTCCCTATTTCCCACCGGCTGAATGACCACTGATAAATAATTTCTAGATGCCTCAGCATCTATAATCCCAATCTTTTGGGGGTTCCAAAGAGTGAGAATGCCCCCTGCTGTGTTATCTTCTTTTACTTGTAAAAACTCAAATCGATTGAGCCATTTGTTGTGAATTTCTCTTAATTTTTGTATGGAACATGTAGTTTCCTGGATAAAGATCATATCCAGAGCTTCTTGTTTCATTCTATTGCTAAGAATTCTTTGTTTTCTCTTGCTACCTAGACCTTTGATATTCCAAGATGTAAACTTCATTACTAAAGATTTGTAAAGGAGTAGCTGGTTAGATCTTTCATCTTACCTGAATCTATCATTAGCCTTCCACATTCCATCAGTAATTCGCTCTGCTTCTTCCTGCCTCTCTTCTTTCCTGGAATTTTGTGAGCTAGTCCTGGTGTGTTCTTCATGGTTTTCACACCTTCGTTTCCCTGCCTTTCACTTTTTCCTTTTCTGTCCAACCCTATAGCCTGCGTTTTCCATAGGAACAACTGTTGTACCCTATTAAATTCTTCTGGTGGTAAAGAATATACCCCACTCATGGTCCCCTGTTTCAAGAATCCTTCCAAATCTAGGTGTTCCCTATCAAGAATCTCCTGCAGCTCATGATCTTCCATTTCCATCTCACTCTGGGTCATTTCTTGGTCCCTCTCTGATTCTACATCGCTCATCATAGTCTCTTTCTGTTTGCTACCATCCTGTGTTTGAGTTGTATCTTTCTCTTTCTCCTTTTCCCCTGGGCTTCCTTCCATTACCTGATCTACCTTTGTTATCTCTTCTTCCTCTTCGAGAACTTGGAACCTATTCAGATTAGTCTGTGGTTCTTCTGTTTGTTGCTGCTTTGGTCCCCTCTTGCCCCCTCTTCCTCTGTGAACCACTTTGTGAAAGCCTTCAGTATCTTTCATTGTGTTTGTCTTACTTCTGTTCTCTATTTTGCTGAGAGGGCAGTCTCTAAATAGGTGCCCATGCTCATGGCATTTCCGGCATCTGAAAGGAATATGCTCATAGTCTACTATTTGCACCCATTCTTCATCTAGAACTTCTAAAATGACCTCATCCGGAAGAGCTCCAGAGAGATCCATCTCCACACATATTCTTGTGAAGGAAGTGTACTTACCCCTTTTGGTGGCTTCAGAAGTTTTGACAAAACGCCCTAACTTATTTCCTATAGCAGATAACGATTCCGTTTTCCAGTAATCCAGGGGTAACGAGTAGAGTCTTACCTAGACCGGGACAACAGTGAATGTTTCCCTCTCAGGGACAAAATTCATCATCCACGGTCGCATGTAAAGGCTTGCTGCTACATAGAAGTGGGGCTCCTTCCTTCAAAACTTTGTCTTTGTCCTCAATATTTGTGAATAATACCGTAAAGAAACCCTTAGACCCAAGATGTAGGTCAATGCTCCCTCTTGGTTTCCAATTGTATTTAATCCATGACTGTAAAGCTTTTTCCGTGGGCCATACTCCCATGAATTTAAAAATGATAGCATATGTCCTCATGTGGTCTCTATGTGCTTGTAGAGCATGATCATTTAAAAACTACTCTCGGAGTGACCTCAGCTCTGGACTTACATGGCCCTTTTTGTGCTTTGTTATTCGCTCCATGTTCCTTGTCTTCTTGCTCATTATCCTTATTATTGTTATTCTCCTTTGTCTTGTTTGAATCTTGAACTTCTTCTATAATCCTTAATCCCTCACTTGAAGGACTTATGGCACTCTCTAATGGTTTCTTTCCATGACTAGCCACAACTTGCCTATAGGAGGGAGTGGAGCTCCCTCCCCTGCACTCTTCCATGGAAACTCCGCGAACTCTTGCAAACCCTAGCACTTCGAGGAAACTCACGCAGGGAGTATCGCTTCTTGAATTTAAGTAATATTAACTTAACTATTATATATAATTATAAGTATAACAATAAATTTAAATAATATTATTTTAAATATTTAATAATTAGTTTATATATGATTATTTCTTTTTTAAGGGTACTTTTTACATAAATCAAACTCTTTAAAATATTTTATGTTTAGTTTTTTTTGTTTCAAAATTAGCATTATTTAATTATATAACTTTGATGTTATATTTTGAAAATTTATATTGCCTGTAGAGGTTTGGTCTCGTGGCCAGCAAACATCTGTTAAGTCATCCGTGCCATTGTGCAGGTCACGAGTTTGAGTCTCGTCTTACCCGACGGTCGTTCTTGCAGGCTAGACGGTTCCTCCTAGAGGTTATAGTGGCAGTGGGTGGGATTCGACCCGTGTAATTCAAGTACGATACCACCGTCGTTGCCAATTTTGCTAGTGAACAATATATATATATATATATAATATTCTGATAATTTTTATTATTGTTAATTTATATCAATACAATTTCCAATTTTTTTT